>JAVLUX010000034.1:9055000-9547500 GCA_032164185.1 Moxostoma hubbsi
TGTTTTGCTTTGGTACCGAAAATGGTATCGAGTACCATGAAATTTCACTGGTATTGGTACCGACTACTGAAATTTTGTTACCGTGACAACACTAGTGGCCTTTCCAAATCATGTCCAATCAACTGAATTTACCACAGGTGGACTCCAATCAAGTTGTAGAAACATCTCAAGTATGATCAGTGGAAACAGGATGCACTTGAGGCTGTGGCAAAGGCTGTGAATACTTATGTACATGTGATGTATTTATTTTATTTTTTTTTAAATTTTTTTTTTTATAAATTTGCAAAGATTTCAAACAAACTACTTTCAAGTTGTCATTATGGGGTATTGTTTGTAGAATTTTGAGGAAAATAATGAATTTAATCAATTTTGGAATAAGGCTGTAACATAACAAAATGTGGAAAAAGTGAAGCGCTGTGAATACTTTCCGGATGCACTGTATAACCTCTTGATTTTATTTTGGCTGTGCAGTTCAGGACCTTCTGTCTAATGGAAAGGTTTTTGAGAAATGTGCCAAGCAAATACAGAATGACCTAAAACTATACAAAGTGCTTGAATATTTAACAATGCTAGCATTATTTAGTTGATTGTCTGTTACTAAACAACACTTTTTGTGTTGCTAATCCTGCTCTGGAGCAGAGTTTACTAAATACGGTTTAAAGGTGATATTAACCCACTTTCAAAAATGCTAGTGTAAAGTGGCCTTAAAAGGATAGTTCACCTAAAGTTGAAAATTCTCTCATCATTTACTCACCCTCATGCCATCCCAGATGTGTATGACTTTCTTTCTTCTGCTAAACGCAAGCAATGATTTTAAGAAGAATATATCTGCTCTGTAGGTAAATACAATTCAAATGAATGGTACAGTGTTGGTAAATGGTACAATATTTAATTATTTAAGTCCTTTTTACTATAAATTCTCCTCCCTGCCCAGTAAGTGGCAATGTAATGTAAAAGTGAAGATGGATAGTAAAAAGGACTTAAATATTGATCTGTTTCTCACCCACACCTATCATATCACTTCTGAAGAAGATGATCTAACTACTGGAGTAATATGTATTACTTTTATGCTGCCTTCAAAGTTCTGGTCACCATTCATTTGAATTGTATGGGCCTACAGAGCTGAAATATTCTTCTAAAAATCTTTGTGTTCTGCTGAAGAAAGTCAGTCATACACATCTGGGATGGTATGAGGGTGAGTAAATGAGATAATGCATATTTTTGGATGAATTATCCCTTTAACCTGGGTTAAAAATTACAGGATAAGCCTTTTAGAAGCTAAAAACAACATTAAACGTGGCTTGACACTCACACGCATGTAACCTTTAAGCTTTGATTATATATTCCACAGCAGACAGAACTTGGCCATACTCTAATAAAACAAACACAAACTTTATTTTGGAAGATTCAAGAGGTTTGTTGGCCATTATGTGAAAAGGATTTTGGGGTTTCATAGAGTGCCTTTCACTTAGCTGAGTGAAAGTTTATAAAATGAAATACACTGCTACCTCGTGGTGTTTATACTGTATGCGTCCTAAGATGACATTACAGTCATTTTGAGCAGTTGTACGCAGAAATAAAAGAAACTGCTTTTTGCAGGGTTTAGGGGTAGGCGCTCATTAGTTTAGTCTTATCTTAGTGCTAAGATTGATTTTGTCCCTCTCAGTCATGCCGTTACTTTTAGTTGTCAGCAGAACTTCTGCTGGGTCACTGATAAGCACACTCTCTCTCTCCCCCCCCCCCCCCCCCCCCCCCCCTCCTTATCTCTTTTACTGTAGCTTTGGTTTATAATTTGATCTGGTCTTTTTTTAACTTTTTCCTACTCCCTCCAATTTTCACTCTCTGTCTGAGTATTTATATATCCCAATCTCCTCCTCTTTTGTTGTCTGCAGGTGCAGTTTTACAAGATGCTCAAGATGTGTCTAGTATATAGTAATAGGCATATTACATAATCCAGGGTTTTTTAAACTGGTGTCCAGGGATGCTTGCATTTCGGCTAGGCTGTGGCATTGTTAACAAAAGTGTATTAAATTGACAATAGCTCCTTTCACACATGCAACATGGTAAATTGCAGTAAAATTGTTGCGTTGCCTTTACTGGTAAATGTACTGTTTATCTGCTATTCACACATGCAAAGGGTTCCCTTTTTTTCCATTTTGCAACCATTTACACATCAGCTCCAAAAAACCATTAAACTCTGATATGTAGTTAAGTTATTTATTAGTTGACAAAGTTCTTCAGCTGCCTAGATGAAGAGGAGCGCTTTTAGGATGGATTACACTACCACTTTTAAAATATAAACCGAATCTAAAAATGCTGGTGGCACACATTTACAACTATGTAAATGGCTATTGACAAAAACTGGACATCACACACACTAGTCGATCTGATGTGCAAACTGACGTTGAAACACATGCCCCATTAAGACACGCATGACAGATGTAAACAAACATGGATGTACGGTAGTGCTGCCATTGATGTTGCTTCTTCTCTGTTCTGAGTATCAAAAGTAACAGGCCAAGCTCATTGGTTGCGGTCTTGAGTGGGAAGACAGAGATCACAACATGAGTTGGAGGTGAGTGGCGTTAAAAGTTTTCTCCACTTTGAGCGCTTGTTCGCCATCTCCATTTCTTCATTGTCCTGTATCACGGCCATGCGTATTCGTTTTTTATTTTTTTTAATTCTTTTTTTAATTGTTGAGCATCATCCACTATAAGATTTCCTCTACAGCAAGCTCTAAAGTATTACATCTTCTGAATAATTGGAATAATTTTACTAACTGTCAAAATTTTAAACATTTTTGAACGGCAATTGAACCATCTCCATCTTACGCCAACACGTCCTTAACTCATACATGCTCCAATCATTAATCTTATAACTCTGTTCACATGTAGTATAAAAACTGAACTTTTCAGGTAACTTCTCATTCAGGGAAATAGCCAGTGCAAAATTCACAGGCATTTTCAAATGGGTTGTGTTTACCTCTAAACTGAAAATTGCTCTTCATTTTCTGGAAAAGGCTGTATGTGTGAAGGTGACTACTGTGTAGTGTGTAGGACTATATGCCTTGTCAAATATGACTCTATTAATGTTTATGCAGTTTAAGAAAACCTTCACATAGACTCTCTCCTACATTTCTGGGTGTGTGTTATGGGTGTATCAGTTCTGTTATATTGTGTGTACGGATACTTGAGCAGGATGAGCAACACATACACGCACTCCTCCTGTCACACAGACATATTCCCAAACTCCCATGTCGTTGTCATAGAGATCATAGACACATTAAAAAGATTGTTCACTTAAAAATTGCATTTCTATCATCATTTACCAATATTTCTGATATCTGCAACCCTGTTTGTTATGCATTCATTATTTAGTTCACTGACTGAATGTTTTTATTACTGTGCGAGTGTGATACAGCATCATTTAATGGGCATTTTAGGAGTTGTGTTTGTCAGCGATCTAGAGTTCGTTTCAACAATAATGTAATGATGACAGACAGGTTGCATTAAGTACTTTTTAAAGGCAAAATACTCTGAATAGGCTAATTTATTCGGTAGCTCCATCACTTTGACTGAGGTTTTCATCTGTTTTGGTATGTGTGTGTATTTGACCGGCCGACATCAGTTATGTGTGTATATAAGTCGCTTCGGACTATAAGTCGCAGGACCTTTCAGATGATGGAAAAAAAAATACACTACTTATGTTCCGGAAAATACGGTACTCGCCTTCATGATGGTGTTTACAAACCCATATGACTTTTTTCAGTGGAACACAAACGGAGATGTTGTAAAAGTAAAGTGGTTTTGGAACAGCATGAGAGTGAGTAAATGATGACCAATAGTTTTTGGTTTAACTATTCGTTTAACTATTCCTTTAATATTGCAAAGCACCAGATTTTACACACACACACACACACACACACACACACACACACACACACACACACACTATTTCAACCATCTCAAAGAACAGCTGTTGAGAGCTCTCTCTTTCTCTCTTTCTCACACACACCCGTAGTCTGTAATCAGAGGCAGATGGTCAGAAAGTGAGGTTAGATGAGAGAGCGAGAGAACTCTGCATCTCTGTATGAGTTGGTTCAGAATGTGGTCCAGGGTTTGAGTCATGTGGTCTCAGGCATGAGGTGCGGTCCGGAAAACTTGGCATGCTCCAGCTGACTGTGTATGAGTTTTTGAATCCTCAGTTAACATTTCTGACTGTACGGTCTCACGGAGGTGTGTGTTAAAGCAGGCTGAGGAACGCATCACTTTTACTTTTGCGTTACTTGGGGTTAGGATATTTTCTAATTCCTGGAGTATTAAACTTTGGTGTGTAATTCATCTCATATCATTTGCGTTATTGACACGAATGACCACAAATTGTGCGTCATGTTAAGGAAAGGTGTGTTTTTTTTTTACTAAGCAATCAAACGTAGGATTTCTGCCTGGCAAAACCATTATGAAATTTTTGGCTGAGGCCGATAACAATATTTTGTCACTTACCTTATTTTGTCATAAGTTTACTGTTATACATGGTAATGCTTAAAATTATAGAGTTACAAAAGCTTTTTTAGAGTTTTAATAATAAATAGTTTCCAATATATGCCTATAGGTAAGTGTCACACACATAGTGTTTTTTTACACATTAATGTAAGAACAAGGAATAAAAGAAAATATTTGACATGTTCCAACCCTTCTAGATAATGTAGCTATTATTTTTGGACTGTGCAATTGAATTCTGCATGAGTTTTTGTAAAGTATGTTACTAAATAATTATAAATAAATCATTGCTTTTCATATCTGCATTTTAATGCTAAGTACCGATATGTATGTGGTTTTAAATTGGTCAATAATTGACTGATTAATATTGGCAGCGATACGTTGGCGCATACCTACTTGGCAGGAGAACAAACAGGTGAAAAAATACCATAGACTTCCATTGAAGGAGTGTCCCAAATTATTTCAAGGGACCAGAACAGAGACATTGCAGTTTGACTTGGGCCAGAAAACAACCACCCAGAGCACCCTAGCAACCACATAGAACACCCATAGAGCACAGGCAAGAACAATTTGAGTTTTCTTCAGAAACTTTTAAAATTATAATCACAATTTAAATTCATTGAGTTTCAATGCTTCTTGGATTTCGCAGTATCATGAGCCTGTTTTGCAAATTAAGCAGACCATTCATTGAACATGTTTGTTTATCTGTTTTTACAATTTCTGCATGAATTTATCCTTGTGTGGGCAATTCTCATAAGATGTCTTACAAAACTGCATAATCTCATGAGATATTTAAAAATAACAAACACAAGCAATCGTTTGATAGTTCTCCTTTTCTGCTTTGTTCAGGATAGAAAGTCTTTTGAAAGGCATAGCAAATGTTAGAAGTTTATCACTGCGCTGACGTTTGGTTGTCAAGACAGCAATGGGATAATGTCCTTTTTCCATTAATATGTTGCACTGAATGGAAATCCCAGAGATTTTATTCGCTATGACATTTTCTTGCCAGCTGGCATTTTAGTTCCACTGTAAATCCATTGCTGGGCTTGTTTAAACATGGACATTGGCGCGCGGAACACTCTGCAGGAGTGTTTAAACTCTGCAGTAATCTGTTTGGGAGAGATGCAGGCCGCCAAACACACAGACAGACATATTCGTTCGGGATGTGCAAAACTACCAATGTTCATAATCGACTTGTTGGTCGGTTGTTTGAACAAGTAGTTCACAGAACTGCAAGATAATATTGCATGTACACATCTAGCTCACGACATCAAGCAGTTTGAACCTTTTTACTGCAACTACTGTATTTATTTAGGCAGTGTCCGACAAAATCAGCTAAAGACTTTAATCTCTCCACAGCACCTAACAAATACTGTAACATTACTCACTGCAGAGGATTTAACCTCCTACAGTGATCGTCTTGAAATGTATTATTAAAAGCAGCACAAAAAAGGACATAACTTACAGCATTAAAGAAGCTTTATTTCTTGCAGGGTGTCTAACTGTGCTGTCTGTTAAAAAATGTAATGTTCGTAGTCGACCCCACTAATCGACTAGTCAGTTGTTGGATTAGTTGACCACCCTGGCACTTCCCTAGGAATGTGCTGTTGTGTAGTTAACAGCCACGTGATAAATACAGTGTTTTAAAATTACCTAAAAATGCCTGTATGGATGAGAATACCTTCCAAACCTGTTGAAAGGCCAGGAAGATGAGCATACTGCAGAGTGTCACATAGTAATATGGAGAATGGAAAATACATGGAGAATATTCAATACAAGCTCAAAAGTTATGCCATTCCTAATTGTAAACACTGAAATTGTTCATGGTTGTTTAAATGTCAGGTTGATAAGGACACTCTGTTAAGCATGTGATTGCCCTTTTTATAGTTTCCTGGTGCCTATGTTTCCCTCTTTATTCGTCTGACCATCTTTTGCTTTGTGGGGTGGTTATGAAGTAAAGTGGTTGTTTTAATGTGTGCTGAGGGTTTGGATTTTGTGTTTGTTGGTTGAACAGCTGTTTTGCACAGGAAGGTCCATCTGTGGACAAATGCCAGTGGTGTATTATAAAGAAAGTGAGTATGATGACAGTGATGATTTTAAGGAGCTCTATCAGCACTCATAGATGTTTAGACCATATAGACACACACATTTGTTTTTCTATTAAGGTACAACATTTCTGTTCACTCCTATTGTGTATATATCCTGTGATAATGATATTTCCTATCTTCTACCCCTAAATTTAATCCTGCAGAAACTTTTCTGCATTTAACATTTTCATTAAGGGATTATTTGGTATGTTTATAAAGCCGTATTTCTAGTGGGGATTGTTGGCTAGTCTTCAAAGTAATGGATTAGCTGACCAATACACACATCTATACACGCACAGCAGATATTTCACTCTCCAGCCTCAGGTAAGTTGTGGTGTAACAGTGATGCAAGAAAACATGAGAACATTGGGTGTGTGGGTGAGGTTTTGCTATGTTCGTGGATCCAAAATGTTCCCACGATAATGGTAAAACCTAAAAACCTTTTCCCACCAAAAGTACATTTACACCACGATTTGTCGCCGCGATGAAAATTTCGAATGGAAAACAATAGTTGAAGTAGACAGTCCAATCAGTATTGTTCTGATTGATAACATGTTTTAAACGTTATTATTTTTTACTCTCGATTCTTTGTATTAAGCCCTCCGACTGTGTAATAATGATAATACTGTCAGTCAAATTGTCCGGCAGGTGAATTGCAATAGTTTGTGAAAGTGTCAAATGATTTCTTTCTTATTAAGCAAATCAACAACAGACTCCTCATCTCTGCTGCAGCTTGTATAGAATGTTTTTTTTTCATTTTTTAATTTGGCTCGCTAAAGAACTTGCTTCCTTGTCTTTCGTATTGTGATTCCATGGTTGTTTACAATTGAACTTGTCAAATAGTTCTAATTCTCATTTGAGACTGGTGAATGGCAGACCAATAAAAGTAACAATAGCTAGCTAATTTGATGGGTTTAACATCTGGGCTTGGGATCTATGCCATTTTCACGTATCAATAATTGGAAGATTTTCCTGATGATTCGATATAGATGTATATCAATCATAATTTTTTTCAGATATAAATAGGGCTAAGAAAAGCTCAGTTTCTCTCATTATTTTGCGTTAAGAGATGAAGCACTGAATAAAACCTAATAAACTTTGTTAAACCCCTGTTATACATGTGGCTGGAAATCTGAGCTGCTCAATATTCAAAATGCAAGTAGGCTTACATTTAATTTTTTCAAAATGTAAACATTAATTCCACATGCTAATGGCATTTCATATGTATAGAAGAAAATCACAACGGTTATTTATTTTCAGATCAATTCAGCTGCAGGTTCAAATGACTATTTAAAATGGTCTACTTCATATCTTTCTCATAACACCTGTTAAATTTCTCGTTTCTGAATTGTACAGCTACAGTATCTCACAAAAGTGAGTACACCCCTGACATTTTTGTAAATATTTGATTTATATCTTTTCATGTGACAGCACTGAAGAAATTACACTTTGCTACAATGTAAAGTAGTGAGTGTACAGCTTGTATAACAATGTAAATTTGCTGTCCCGTCAAAATAACTCAACACACAGCCATTAATGTCTAAACCGCTGGCAACAAAAGTGAGTACACCTCTAAGTGAAAATGTCCAAATTGGGCCTAAACCCTATTGAGCATCTGTGGGGCATCCTCAAACAGAAGGTGGAGGAGCACAAGCTCTCTAACGTCCACCAGCTCCATGATGTCATCATGGAGTAGTGGAAGAGGACTCCAGTGGTAACCTGTGAAGTTCTGGTGAACTCCATGCCCAAGAGGGTTAAAGCAGTGCTAGAAAATAATGGTGGACACACAAAATATTGACACTTTGGGCCCAATTTGGACATTTTCACTTTTACTGCATGTACTCACTTTTGTGAAAACTAGTTTAAAAGTTGAGAGCAACACTAAACAGGTCACAGAAAACCCATAACTTGCTCTACAGAACTTTCACTCAAAAACAAATGGCTGGACAGCTGAGGTTAATGTGATGAATTTATGAATTTCTACCTGTAAAGTGCTGATATGGGGTTACATAAGACATGAATCATATCTTGCAAATTATAAATCTGATACAATTTTGGGGGAAATTGTCTTAAAAACAATTCACTGCAGACACATTTTTTAAATCAATGATGGTAAAAACTTGTGAAAATGTTGGAAGGGCAAGTAAAAATCCATAACACTGGCCCAGACTTTTGTCATGCCTGTTTGGTCACTTGTTTGATTCAAGGCTTATTGGTTTACCGTTAATAACCAGTTAATGCTGGTGGGACAACAATAAAAAGTAAAAGACTAAATAATGCCTAAAATGCTAAAAGGTTTTGTAAAGTGCAGGTTTAGGGGTAGAGCATAGCTATTATAAAATATATTTAAAAAAATGTAAATAGTGGGTGCCCACCGTGATATAAAAACAAATGTGCGCACATGTGCTTTCATGTTGTTTAGAATACAGTTTGTGCATGAACTGTTACGCTGTGTATTGGATGGATTTCTAAACATCTGGTATTCACTTTAATACATGGAAATGGTAGATGGAGAGACAGATTATATATCCTCTGGCTCTTGAAGAGACATGATAGATTATAGAATGTTCTCTCACCCTGGCTGTTCTTACTGCAATCTGCTCATGTGTATGTGCATATAGATAAAAGCAAATCAGTCAACATTGATGATCTAGCTTGTGTTCATTCTGTAACTAAGTAAGAAAAAAAATTATATTAGCCTTTTTTTTAATTAAATTACATTACTTACATTGCTCAATTCTCATTGTATAAAAATCCTTATATGTAATCAAAAGAAATCTATGGCATGTGTTCATTTAGGTAAGGTAACCAAAATGTATGTGTGTGTCAGGGATTGCACAACAGTGGTGAATGGTGATTAATTGAAATTGAAACCAGTTTTAGGGGGAAGAGCAGGAGAGAATTAGGATATAGAGAGAGAAAGAGGAAGAGTTTGGAGGTTTTTGAGTGAAACGTTGACCGGTTGTTTCAGCAACAGAAACATATTAAAGTTTGTGTTTATTTCCACAGTATCCTCTGCTGCTGGGTCTCTCTCTGGCTCTCAGCTGGTGTGTGCTAGTGTGTTTGAGCCGCATATACATGGGCATGCACTCCATACTGGTAAGGCATACATAACCCCTCACACAAACATGTTTTTATTCATGGTGCGTACTGTTCGTTGACTTCTATTGTTTTTATACTGAATTAATATAATGTTTTCTCCCTCTCTTCGTCGTCATAAAGGCCAAGCAACATTATGGGCTTTCTAATGGGACACGTGTACTTGTTATCTGTTGTCTGTATTTGTGTGTGGATGTTATCTCTGTGGGAGTTCATTAAAGGGCGGTGACACTGGGAGGGAAAAAAAAATCCCTGGTGTTTCTTCACTGGGCCAGAGGCCGGCAGTAGTGTGTGGGTGTGTGTGTGTTGAACAAAAACAGATACTGGTCAATTTAATATGCATTTACTGAACCTTTGGTCCTTTTGAAGAAAGATCAGACATAACCTGATGAATGATAAGAGTGTGTATGTGTGTACATACTTAGCTGTATTTTGTGGTCAAATCTTTACCCAGAAGTGTGCTAAATCAGATAAAACCTCCCTCTGGGTACATTTTGGGATGTCCTCATTTGGAGAAACTATCCATACATTTATTAATGATTTTAAAATCCTAATAATGCAATAATGGTTTTGTTTATAGTAATTATATTTAGCTTTATAAAAAAACAGTTGTAGTCTATGTTATGCCTCCATTTAGATATCTGTGTGATAGAGAGAGAGAGCGAGCGAGCGAGCGACTGACCGACCTGTAGCTACTCAAATATATCATGAGCAGCCCTTTTCTACTAACTGCATCCATTTGTTTGGTTAACCATCTGTCTTATGTTGCCAGTGGCTGACCCCAAATCCCCATTTATTATGAATATGAATCATGCATGTGTGCAGACACTGTAATCTCATCATGTTTTAAAAAACCTCTTTACTTCATTACAGTGTAATTAAGCTCCATAATATCATCTGTTGGCAAGGTGTTTGTCTGGATGACAATTTTTTCCACAATTTCTAACAGTCCCATTAATTTGGTGTTTCATCGGCATGTTTTGTTCCATGTCTGGTAAAGATGCACACTGAGTTGTGGGGTGACCTCATGCATTTGGTTGCCTCATGAATTTGGTTGCCCTGTTAGAGAGAGAGAGAGAGAAAGAGATAGAGAATAAAATATATATTCAAATGTGTGCATTCACTGGACTGTATCTTTTTCAAATTGAAAACTATAATTCTACACATTTTCACTACATCTTTGGAGCTCAGCAAAAAAATAAAATAAGTCTTTATATTATTACATCTAAATATTTTTTTTTCTGCTTATTTGTATGGTTTGTCATTGTTTGTTTGTGTTGTTCAGGATATCATTGCTGGTTTCATGTACAGTTTGCTGATCCTGGTGGTCTTCAGTCCTGCTTTGGACATCATTGACACCTTTAACTGCACTCATCGCTTTGCCCCTCTCATCATCATCTCGCTTCATGTAGGACTGGGCCTCTTCTCCTTCACCCTGGACACCTGGAGCACCTCACGAGGTGACACCGCCCAAATCCTGGGCTCTGGGGCGGGTATTGCCTTGGCATCCCACATCAACTACAATCTTGGCCTGTTGCCAGACCAACCTGCATCAATGCTGCCTCTCCACCCCCAACCTCTCACTCTCAGCTTGATCGGCCTCTGCCTGTTACGCTTTTGCCTGGGCGTCATCATTCTCCTGATTACCAGAGCCATAATGAAGGCTCTCACAATCCCGCTCGTGTGCCGGATCTTTGGGATTCCATGCGACGATGTTCGGAAGGCCAGGCAGCACATGGAGGTGGAGCTACCATATCGATATATCGTCTATGGAACAGTGGGGCTCAATGCACTTTTCCTTGTGCCTTTCCTGCTTGGATATATGGGTCTGATGTGATTTGATCTGACAAGCTTTCAGCCATTAAGAGCCCTTTTGGACTGCATAGGCCCCACCCCACAATCAATGATTGGTTAGAACTAATGCCAGTCATTTTACACTGTGCTACAGATGCACCTTGCAAAAGTTCCATAAATATAAACTGTCCTCCATCATTGTTGTTCATTTATAACTACTTATTACTTATACAGATTATCAAATCAGAACATCTGTATTTGGTTTTACCCTTAATTCAGAGATTTTTCACCCTTTTCTATAGAGTTTGCATTGCATATATCTGTTTAATTGTAAATTTTAAAACCTATTCTGATCTAAAATCATATTAGAAACGTCTATCTATCAAAGGGCTTGACAACATTTTCTCTAGCAATATAGTGGTTTATTGTATGTTTAATTATCAGATAATTTAGAAGATTTTTGCATAGTAGGAACAAGTTTTGTTAATGCCATCGTAAGTTTATGTTAGGAGGACTCAAACTCTTGCATCAAGAGTTTATAATGCTTCATGCTCAGAAGACTGAAACTTTCAGCTTTGTTTTAGAGGACAGGCTGTCACCACTCCGGTGTAACCAATGTAAATGAGTGGTCTGCCATGGATTTGCTGAAATTGATGACAGCATTTATATTTCTCTTGTTTCAAAGACTTGCATAAAATGCAAAAAGTGTGGACTTAAAAGGAGTGTTCATCTAAAAATTTTAATCTAGTCACCCCATGTTATTATAACCACATATTTGTTTCTACTATAAAACACAAGATGAGATTTTCAGCAAAATGTCAGAGCTCTTTTGTATTCAAGGAAGTGGATGGTTAATTATACTACCTAGCTCCAAAAAGGACAAAAAAAACCACCATAAAAATATAACAAAAGAAGAGAAAGTTCATATGATTTACTATATTCTAAGTCTTAAGTCAAAGTCTAAAGACCAAACAGAAATTTATGGCAAATCTCATTGCGGATAAATTTTTCGACCACATGACGTCAAACCTGCTAATGAATGTCTTAAAACACTATTTTTCAATGGAACTGCATGGGAAATGGTGACAATGTAAATTTTTGGTTGAATTATTTCTTTAAATGCAAATGTCCTAGAAAAAGCCACTCGTAATGGTTGGCTGTTTGTGAGTAGCATACTCTTTTGGTACATTTTTCAGGTTATTCCAGATGTGTAGCCTTTGTTTTTATACAGATCTATTGCTCCAAAGACTTCCTCTTGTGATGAAGACTTTTTTTAAGGAGAGGCTGCCTTAACAGACCACTTAAGAACTAGTTTCCAGGTTAAACCCTACCATGGGTTGTTTTGTACATTGAAAGTATTGGCAATGCACTAGTGATTCAATATTTAACAATATTCAGAATAGGTCAAACACAAATTAGGGAGTTTGACTCATAATAAAATTATTTTATAAAGTAGATTTCTCACTCTGCTTTCATTCCCTGTAAGTTGCTACTTAAAATACGGTACTCTTGTGTGTATATGTGATTTCTATTCTTCTCAATGAAGAAACACCACGATTAAGAACAGAATAACAAATTTGTACTGCCTTTTCGTAATCAATGTTGTGTTTTAATCTATAGGTAAAATGAGTTTGTGGTACTGTTTTAAAATGCACTGTTCCCAGTATGCACAGCTCTGCTGTGTGTGTGTGTGTGTGTGTGTGTGTGTGTGTGTGTGTGTGTGTGTGTGTGTGTGTGTGCGCGCGTGTGTGTGTGTGTGTGCGCGCGCGCGTGTGTGTGTGTGTGCGCGTGTGTATATGTGTGCGTGTGTTTCTTTTCCACTGTGGTAACCTGCGCTTGGGCTTGCGTGCCACAGCAGAGTGTGTTTTCCTCTTCCTGTGGCCTTGTGTGTCTTGTACACATGCAAGTTCCTTTTTCTTGCTGAAATGGAAGGTAATTTCCCAGTTTGTTATTTTTGTAAACATGATTTTTTTTGGATTTACTGAACAATGAGTCATTAAAAACGTAAATTCTACCAACTAAAGCAAATGTTGACTTTTGCCCTTCCACTTATACATTCATTTTAGAACAATGCAGATCTCCATAATTTAAAGGTCAGATGGAAGAGAAATTACGAACGGCTCATGAGCAGGAAGGAGAGATAATCTTAAATCGCTTGTTTTTAGGACCAACTCTTTGTGTTCCTTATCGCGCGATTCCTTGATGCCATGATAAAATAAATCAGTGGTTGGTTTGTGAATGGCAATAGGTAGCGTTTATGGACTAGTAATTCATAAACATACTATTTTCAGTTTATAAAGCAACGCATTCACTGTATTTATGTAATAGTGATTTGTTTATGACCAAATGTAGTTGCTGCAGTAGCTTTATATAAACTATTTTATGTAGCTGTCCAGATGGGAATCTGCAGCTACAGAACTCTTCCAATTTTCTCAGATTTTGTTGTTTTACGTGACCCCCACCTACTTGTTTTTTTGGCTAATTTTATGGTGCTCTTAGCTGCCAATAAGAGTGTAGTATTCTCAGGTCCATTAAACTGCATTAACCCTCCAATCAGTGCAGAAAATGTAAAGAAGTCCACAGATTCCATATGGGCCTGTGCCATGACTCCGATTAGGCTCTCAGCATAAGAAACTAGTCCAATGGTAAAATTTTCATTTAAAAATGTATGCTTTTCTGTGTTTTGGCTTTGTGTGGGCTTTACAGGCAAGACACTGAATAAACAGATTCTAAATTAACTACCAAATGTGCCTTGTTGTGTAAATCTCTGACATTCTGCAATGTTTGATATTGGTAAACAATGCAACTCTTATTCTTAGGGGTTTCTTTTTCTTCCTGTTGTGTATGTTAAACTGAACTAGAATACTTCAAATGAGAATGACTGATTGCTGCTTGGTCCACCCTGGTTTGTTTGTGATTTTGTCCGATGTGCACAAACAAGCAACAAAAATAAAAATCAAATTTACATTTATGCATTTAACAGACGCTTTTATACAAAGCGACTTACAGTGCACTTATTACAGGGACAATCCCCCCGGAGCAACCTGGAGTTAATTTCCTTGCTCAAGGACACAATGGTGGTGGCTGTGAGGATCGAACCAGCGACCTTCTGATTACCAGTTATGTGCTTCAGCCCACTACACCACCACCGCTCCAAATCAAATACTTTTAATGTTTTATTTGTCTTTAAATATAATCTCTGCAAAAAAACTTTATAGATCTTTATTGTAAAGCATTTAAATAAAGTTTTCCATACTTGTTCAACGAACCATAAACAATAAATGAGCATGCACATGTGGAACGTTCATTAAGATGCTAACAGATTACAGATGGTAGGCAATTAATGTCACAAAACTTAGGACACTAAAGAGACCTTTCTACTGACTCTGAAAAACACCAAAAGAAAGATGCCCAGGGTCCCGGCTCATCTGCGTGAATGTGCCTTAGGCATGCAGTATGGAGGCATGAGGACTGCAGATGTGGCCAGGGTAATAAATTGCAATGTCCGTACTGTGAGACGCCTAAGACAGTGCTACAGGGAGACAGGAAGGACAGCTGATCATCCTCGTAGTGGCAGACCATATGTAAAAACACCTGCACAGGATCGGTACATCTGAATATCACACTTGTGGGACAGGTACAGGATGGCAACAACAACTGCCCGAGTTACACCAGGAATGCACAATCCCTCCATCAGTGCTCAGACTGGCAAAAAGTGCTCTTCACTGACAAGTTGCGGTTTTGTCTCACCAGGGGTGATGGTCGGACTCTCGTTTATCAGCAAAGGAATGAATGTTACACCGAGGCCTGTACTCTTTAGCGGGATCGATTTGGAGACGGAGGGTCCATCGTGTTCTAGGGCAGTGTGTCGCAACATCATCGGATTGAGCTCTTTTTTTTTTTTTTTTTTTGTCATTGCAGGCAATCTCAACGCTGTGCGTTACAAGTAAGACATTCTCCTCCCTCATGTGTTACCCTTCCTGCAGGCTGCCCTTTCTGTTAGTCACATGTCTGTGAAACTTGTTCAGTTTAGTTGTTGAATCTTTTTATGTTCATACAAATATTGACACTTGTTAAGTTTGCTGAAAATAAAAAGTTGAAATTGAGAGGATGTTTATATATTGATTTGGAGTCAGTTTGCTATGTTAAAAGACTGCTTTGCATCGAGCTGTTCATTTGTACCATAGGCGGTTGGTTCGTTTGCTTTGCCATAATGTGAATACTTCAATTCACAATTAAATATTTTTTCTCTGCATCAAATGTGTTTCAAAAGTTTTGGATACTATGTGTGTTCACTTATGTAAAACATATTTTGGTGATCTTTTAGGAGCTCTGATTCTCTTGTGTGATGTCTTTTTGATTTCTTGGTTAAGTATCTGTAAATACTCATGACTTTTCTTTAAGTATTGTAGGAGGCATTCTAATGGTGCCAAGAGCTTGTCAGGAGTAGATCTAAAACTGCAACTACCATAAAAGTCTAATAATTGTAAACGGCTATTTAATGCTGTGCACAATGATTCTGGAGAGCAGCTGAACTTAAGACAAAGCAAATTCAGTGACCTTCACACAGTTCTTGACACCTGCAGAATTACACTCCCACAGGGCTGAAAATGTAATGCACAAATGACCAAGAATTCAGCGTTATAAGGACAACTGTGCTCGATAATAAAACCGCTTGTATTGGAAGGTGTGTGTGTGTTTTTCCTAGAAGTTATCTGATGATCTTTATTTTTTCCAAGATTGTTTGGCATTTAATGTACTTAATCTAAAGCAAAAATCTAATAGTCTTATCTGTTTTTGAAAGACCAGAGAAAAAAAAACACTAAAAGCAGCATAGGTCTGTGTTTGATAAGCACACACGTGTTCAGTCTCCTTATCAGAGGAAATTGCAGTGTTCCTGCTTAGAGCAATGACTTTCATGTAATGTCTAAGATATTAATGCACATGTGTGAGCATGTTTTAGCTAGATGATTATCTCAGGCAGTTCAAATGATAAACAAAACAGTTTCAATGCATAATATATTAGTGTATATAAGAACCAAATTCCTATTTGTTTTTGCCAAACTTTATTTTTTTATACCACCACAACCCCATCAGTAAGACTCAAGTATCGCTTTATTGACACAAAATGTTTTGCTTTTAAACTCGTATTACGCTGAATATAATGTATAGTAGTCAGATGGTTTGTTGACTAAGATTTTCACTTTCTAAAGTTGACCCATCATTTCCTCACCCTCATGCCATCCCAGATGTGTATGACTTTCTCTGCAGAACATGAATGAAGATTTTTAGAAGAATATCTCAGCTCTATAATGAGAAGTGGTGAGATACAGATCAATAATTTAGTAATTTTTTACTATAAATCTCCACTTTCACTTTCAAAAGCGCTCTTCACTCTTAAGAGTTCTTCTTCTGTTTTTGGTGTTTTACATATTTCATTCATATCGCCCACTACTAGGCAGGGTGAGAATTTATATAAGAAAATTACTTATATATTGATCTGTTTCTCACCCACTGAAGCACATTTATCCATTCAGATATTAATAGCCTATCTGCTCTCGATGGATCTTTTGTGATCCTTCCCACGCTGTCAAGTGAAGCTCTCATTTGTTGGGGTGTTAGATGATAAAATACAGACTGCACAATACTGATCCCTTAAATACACAATGTTACAGACTGTTGGCAACAGTTATGCAACACATGATAAAGTTTGTCAATCAACATGCGGACCTAACCGGCCCAGCAGGAATTCTTCTGATTAACCAATCTGGCCCTGCTCATCTTCTAGTCCTTTGGGAATCTAACATGCAACAGGCTCTCTCCAGTATAAATATCCCAGTTTTTTCTTTCTTTCTTACTTTACAATGGTTTGTGAAGTAATTAGTAATTAGTAAGTAATTTTGAAAATTTCTTACACTGCTTGAAGGATAGCAAATATGAATTTGAAAATGTAAATGGCAATAACAATAACTGTTGTAGCATGTATTTTGGCAGAAACTGTTGTAATGTGTTAACTGTCGTAATCATGGTATAAAAATGCACATGCCTGTACAACCTGTATTTCTGTATACTGTATATGAAATTTAAATAAACAAATGCTGAAGAATTCTCTCTAAACTCATCGTTAGAGGAATAGTTCACCCAAAAATTTACTCACTCTCATGCCATCCCAGATATGCATGAATTTCTTTCTTATGCAGAACACAAACGAAGATTTTAAGAAGAATATTTCAGCACTGTAGGTCCATACAATGCAAGTGAATGGTGATCAGACCTTTGAATCTACAAAAATCACATAAAAGACCACATGATAAGAATCCTATATGACTCCACTGGTTAAATACATATATTCAGAAGCAATATAATAAGTCTGTGTGAGAAACAAATCAATATTTAAGTCCTTTATATATGATAACTCCACATTCACTTTCAAAATGTGAATGTAAAAGTGAGGATTTACAGTAAAAATGACTTAAATATTGATAATTTACTGATCATTTAATATACATATCACTTCCGAACATATGGATTTAACCACTGGAGTCTTATGGGTTACTTTTATGCTGCCTTGATGTCCTTTTGGAGCTTCAAAGTTTTGGTCACCATTCACTTGCATTGTATGGACCTACAGAGCTGTTTGTGTTCTGCAAAAGAAAGAAAGTCATACACATCTGGGACGGCATGATGGTGAGTACATGATGAGAGAATTTACATTTTTGGGTGAACTATCCATTTAAAGTCACATAATTAGTTGACTCCTGTGTAAAAAGATGGTTTCTCATTTTCTAATGGTTTCTAGTGTTTCTAAGAGAAACACTGTCATCTAGTGGTAGGCATAAGCCTCTCATTTCATGTTAGAAACGAAAACAAACAATTATGTGTCCGTTTTTGCTTCTCAGATTCATAAATATTGTTTCAGCAAAGTTTGTTTTAGTTTTAAAACATATTAAGCTCATGTATCTAAAATTGTGTTGTGATAGCCACGGAACTAATTTTCTCCGTGTTTCCGGAGATCAGCTGATGCGGTGACACCCTGATTGCTATATGTTTGTTCACTCCCAAATTAATATTTGTTGTCTGATTTAATGCCTGGCCCTAGAAATGAAATAAAGTGATGTATAAATGATTTATTTTTCAATCTGCAGCATGCTGAACATGAATATATAAGCAGAAGAAGATTTCACATTCAAAGCAGCAAGAAAGTTGACTGCCCAGCAAAACTATATGTCAGATATATATTAAGGTAAATTTGACATTGTCATGGGCCATTTAAATGCACACAATATGTAATGTTATGAATCAGGAGTCAGGATTTTCCCATATTTCATAAGAGATTCAGTCTACCAAACAAAGGTAATTTCTCATTCAAATTTATGTACTTAATTTAATAATTTAATACAATTATATCTAATTATTACAATACATTTAATATATAGTATACAAATATCTGCTCAACTTTGTGCAATGGTTCTCAAATGGATTTGCTTAAGGACACAGTATGTGCATTTGACAATGTGGTGTAAATGTAATTCAATGGGGACAGGTATATCGCTCAAACCTCTGTAAACACAGACATGTATTTCATGTAAATGTAATTCAGGGGGTACAGGTATATCGCTCAAACCTCTGTAAACACAGACATGTATTTCATGTAAATGTAATTCAGGGGGTACAGGTATATCGCTCAAACCTCTGTAAACACAGACATGTATTTCATGTAAATGTAATTCAGAGGGTACAGGTATATCGCTCAAACCTCTGTAAACACAGACATGTATTTCATGTAAATGTAATTCAGGGGGTACAGGTATATTGCTCAAACCTCTGTAAACACAGACATGTATTTCATGTAAATGTAATTCAATGGGCACAGGTATATCGCTCAAACCTCTGTAAACACAGACAGGTATTTCATGTAAATGTAATTCAATGGGGACAGGTATATTGCTCAAACCTCTGTAAACACAGACATGTATTTCATGTAAATGTAATTCAATGGGCACAGGTATATCGCTCAAACCTCTGTAAACACAGACAGGTATTTCATGTAAATGTAATTCAATGGGGACAGGTATATCGCTCAAACCGTCTGTAAACACAGACATGTATTTCATGTAAATGTAATTCAATGGGCACAGGTATATCGCTCAAACCCTCTGTAAACACAGACATGTATTTCATGTAAATGTAATTCAATGGGGACAGGTATATCGCTCAAACCGTCTGTAAACACAGACATGTATTTAATGTAAATGTAATTCAATGGGGACAGGTATATCGCTCAAACCTCTGTAACCGCAGATCTTTAAGTACTCCAAGAATTCAGATGGTTTAAATGGCAGTAGTGTGATATTTTAACGTGTAATTTTGAATCAATCTACTTTTCAATTCAGTTTAATCTACATATTTAATTTCAACATCTGTTTCTATTTACGGCAACAACAAAAAAAAACATTCAACCATTAGTGATGTGGGTTATCCTCATACACTTTTAATGCACATGATCTGTGACCTATGCAAATTCTGAATTAGGAGAACGCCTACACTATCATATCACATTTTTACTCTGTACTGAAACCCCTGGAAACAAGTGACAGCCGTTTGAGATGCTACTTTAATTTGTATCTTAATATGATGCCAGGAGAATTAAAAAAGCATGAAAACACCATAACTATCATATCTATGCATGTCTAGATGCCCAAGCAATGCTGTGCTTTGATAGTGAGTACTGTAGACTGACAGTTGTCTACAGTAGATCCTGTCACTGATTTGTAGTTAATTCGGTCCATTATTTATTCATTATGTTAACTTGTCAACACTTAATCTTGTGTGTTGTATTAAGCCTAGTCTATAAAATCACGTGTAATGCAATATTGATGTATTTACATACTTTATAATCCTTGCATTTGCCAAAGTTATTAAAACAATAATCACTGATGTACAAATTATATACTTAAAGGTGCATTATGTAAGATTCAGCAACCCTTGATATTAATGACACCTGTAGCCATTAAGTGAACTGTAGCCAGCTACTTGTTGCTCGTGCTCGCGCACATTCACATGCACACACTCCATAGGGACGCGAGCATCGGCCAAAACAATTACGTAACGTACAAAGTGACAACGGTGATTCACCGGCTCATGCTGACAGATGATGTAGCATAATTAAATTACACAGTCTTGATTGTTTTACTACAAACTTTGAGACTGTATATTTTATATTTGACATTCCAGTGCTGGAACAGGGATAAAAGAAAAGTGTGGAAATATGTCTGACTATGCGAGACTGTGGTTTGAAGTAATCACTTTTCTTTGCATGATACATAGACTGCATTTATAAAATAGCTAGATAGTCAGCTTTATCAATAACTGTTTGCTTAATTTGGTGTATGATGACAGTAGCTGTTTATAAAATAGACTGTACATTATAAATACAATTCAGTATTGATGTGATTTGCCAATTCAGGGTCGGTTTTGATCCCCAAAACCGAACAAAGGTCCATCAAGGTATCAAATGCCCTGCCGGTGTTCACTCTAGTTTTCGCTCGACCATGATTTAGCTTTGGTTGAAGTTGACTTAATATTGTATTTGATTAGAATACATTAGCCTATTTTCATTTGATTCATTCAACCCTAGACTATGGCCATGATTTTGTAATGCTTTATTAATCACATTAGGAATATATATAAATATATACATGCTGTGTTGTCCAATACTGTCCCAGTACTGTCTTTAACAACAAAAAAATTTAATCAATGGAAATTATTTTTTTCCACATCACTTGCCAAACGTTAATTGTAAAATTAGTCACGCTTGGCTTGAATCAGATCAGTTTTAGTGATCTTCAAACTCCATGAACATTCACTTTTTCATCGTTGATCAACATATTTAATCTTCGATTATTACAGGGGGATTGTGTCTGTAATAAATGTGCCAAAAAAAGTAACTTTGGATAAGTATTTTCTTTGAAGGTGCCAAGGAAATCAGAGACGATTATGGACATTGAGCACACCTTCAGGACACACTCCATCGCCAGGAGACTGCAGCCCAGAGAGCCCACATACATCCTGGACCTGGCTCTTCCATCCTCTGCCAGCAGTGGCTCTGCTGCAGGGTCAGATGTGCTTGCTGTGTGCTGCTCTAATCACTCTGTGTTCCGTAGTGATGTGATCCACTAACTTTATATATATATATATATATATATATATATATATATATATATATATATATATATATATATATATATATATACACACACACACATACACTACCGGTCAAATGTTTTGTGATACTTATTATTATGATAATATATTTTTATTTGTTTTACATTTTAGAATAATAGTTAAGTCATCAAATCTATGGAATAACATAAATGGAACTATGGGAATTATATTGTGACTAAACATCTTGAGGTATCACCCTGGGATAATTTTTAAACAGTATTGAAGGAGTTCCCATCTATATTGGGCACTTATTGACTGCTTTTCTTTATTATTTGGACCAAGTCATCAATTTCAAAAATTAGTTTTTATTAAGGTTTAGTTTTAGAATGAGATAAATTAATATGGTGGCACAAATATATTTTTGTCTACAAAATTAATTTCAAACATTTAAGCATACATCTTCATATCAAAAGATTTATAAGATCATGAGAAAAATTCAGTCAAGTGTCAAAAGTTTTGACCAGTAGTGTGTATGTATGTATGTATGTATGTATGTATATATATATATATATATATATATATATATATATATATATATATATATATATATATATATATACATACAACATATACAACAGTTAGTTACGGTCCTCGAATCTGATTGGACGAGAGACGTTTCATGAGCTCTGAGGGTCTGACACCATCAGCACACCAACGCTTCACTGTGTATCACTCCGCTTGTGTTCGTGCCATTCTAAACTAAAGTGTAAGAGCAGTGCATATGTGTCAAGAGCTTCTGTCTGTCTTTTTATTTTTACATTACATATGTTAGCCAGCAGGTGGTGGCAAAAGATCATTTTTGTGTGTAATATCAGCCAGTTAGCTGCTCGGGAGTGGCAACAGGTGATCACACTCGATCCATCTCTCTCTCTCTCTCTCTCTCTCTCACTGACTCAATCACACACACACACACACACACATGTATCCTTGTTTATCCAATAACTTGTTAGAAACAGCACAAGCCATGATACTATTTCTGAAGTGACATTTTTAAATTACTAACTCTTAGTAATTAGCACTCTTGCTCGTGTGATATTGCTTAAATATATATATACACACACATACATACATATGCATGCATACATATACATGTATATATATAAATATAAATATTACACGAGGAAGAGTGCAATATGACCCTACATCAGCACTGCTGTGATTCGGCCGCAGGCCGAGTGCCATATGTAATTATGGCAGTGCTGATGTAGGGTCATATTGCACTCTTGCTCATGTGATATTGCTTAAATATATATACAGCTGGTGTGTTTAAAACTTTAGATGATATTGATTAATCTATGTCCTTTATGACATTTTTGGAGCTTGAAAATGTTGGACACCATTGACTTGCATTGGATAAATATTTCTAAATTTCTATTTCTGTTCTGCAGCAGAAAGTCAGATGAGTTTCAGATGGCATAAATGTTTATGAGTAAACTATCACAGAATTATGAATATATTTATTATGTATTTCTTTATTTTTGGGTGAACTATTAACTTTAATATTATTATTATTATGCTGTTTTTTTTTTTTTTTGTCCTGCAAACTGCCGATCCGATGATTTTGAATGTACATGGTATTATTATCTTAGTGATAATAAAATTTTGTGGATCATCTGACAATAAATAATTTGATTGTTTTTACATGTTTTTTATGTTAATAATTATTTAGCTTGTCTGCATCCATACTGAGGTTATTCTTTCAATGCATGGATTAAATATCTTGGCTCCTATTGTGTCAGAGCTACATCATGGGTATCCTTCTAATGACAGAAATTGTGAATAGGATCGAGTGAGTGTTTCACGTGAAGGACTGTTGTGGATCTGAAAATGTAACTGTTGTGTTCAGATCATTTTGAAAGTACTTGCTATTATTATTATCTTGGCCATAATTTCACATGCCAGGGCAGCTGATAAGCAATAGGTTTTTTTTTTACGTAAAATCTCATGACTCGTGTCATGTAAGGCTTAAACAGGCAGTGTCTGTCTCCAAGGTTTATGTAGCTCCCCAGAGAAATGCACTTTTAAAATACATTCTAGAACCTTCATGGTGTTTGATTCAGTTAATTTGTTTCTGAGATCACAGTGTAAACACATAACAAGAGTCAATTTGACTAAGAATTCTGATGTAAATTAAGCACTGTCAATTTTGATATGCTAAACTCGAGACATGTCACAACAGGAATATACTTACACACTGTCAGTTTGTCATCTAGTTAACTGAAACAGCCTCAAAATAACATTTAACAATGTTGCAGAACTTGATGAGAATATGGTATTTGCCAGTAAGCACAGGAAATGATGGCTGAGATAAATTGAAAAACTTGCATTTGTGACATTTGTGGGGTGTTTGTGGACAATAAACAGCTAATGTGTTGTACACACCCAGACATACAGGAAACTTTTTAACTGTTTTTTTTTTTTTAAGTAAACAAAGAAACAAATACATAATGTGAAATTAATATTGTGTTTCTATATCCTTTAATTTCATATTCACATATTACTAGTAATTCCACTTAAAGGGATAGTTCACATCAGATTCTCTCATTATTTATTCACCCTCATGCCATTCCAGATGTGAGTTACTTGCTTTCTTCTGCTGAATTGAAATGAAGATTTTTAGAAGAATATCTCAGCTCTGTAGTCTCCACAATCCAAGTGAATGTGATCAAATTTGAATCTCCAAAAAGCACATAAAGTCAGCATAAAAGTAATCCATAAGACTCCAGTGGTTTAATCAATGTCTTCTAAAGTGATCCAGTTGGTTTTGTGTGAGAACAGACAAACATAGAACCCCTTTTTCACTTTACATCTTGTCATTGTAGTCTCTATAGGCACAATTATGATTTCAAGCTCGATTACACTTCTTAGTGCTTGATGCATACGCAGAATGGCAAATATTTTTTTTTACTCCTCTGCATGTGTTCTTTTTTATTAAGAAGCATGTTTGTGGTAGGAAAAAAGGAAAAGATAAATAATAATAAAAAAATAAATAATAATAATTAATAATATATATTTTTTATCTTTTCCTTTTTTCCTACCACAAACATGCATGTGTGTGTATATATATATATATATATATATATATATATATATATATATATATATATATATATATATATATATATATATATATATATATATATATAATTAGGCTAATTTGGCATAGGAAATACCTCATTAAAACAACAACATGTCTTATTAGGGCTCCGTCTCCCATTTCCTGCAGCAATCTCATGCAACCGTAGCTGAGTATAAAGGATGCCACATGATATCCTTATGCACGTATGATGCGCTGCTGATAGTTCACGCCAGGTGTGCTCATCTTTGGAATGAGACGCTCCTAGGGTTGGGTCCTCATACAGGTTTAACCAGAAGGAAGGAATTATTTCCTTTTCTTTTCCCCATTTGAAATAAAGCTTTAATGATCAAAGCTTTCTTAGTGTCATGAATAAAAAACTATTCTATTCAATTCAGTTATATTTATTTGGCGCCTTTCATGATCCATAATGTTTTATAACAGCTTTACATAGAATAATGCCAATAATAAACAAAGTATTTAAGGCACGAATACAACAGAATTATAATAATTATAATTAGAATAACATTTAAATTGTGTTATGGTAAAACACTATGACGCTTTCCTGCTCGCACACGCCTCAACCCAACTTCTCTATTCATCTATCTTGAAGCCTTGGGAGTTTTTTCCCCCCCCCCACCCTTGGGTGGTGATTGACACCAACATCGCCCAATCGTGTCCAGAGGAATCTTCAAACCGACCAATGGCATGGCGCTGTAGGCCCGAACCCGGCCAAGCAAGCTCGAACGTGTCCGTGTTATGTGTGCCATGGACTCAGCCCAGTAATATTGACAATAGGGCGAAAAAGGGACATAATTTCCCTCATAAATCATATTTCCTGGATAAATATAATCAATAAGCGCAGTGTGTGGATGTAAAAAAACACCCGGGGATGTTCTTATTTCAGCTGGAACCTTTTCTGTCGTCGGAAATTTGAGTGTTTGATGGGATTATTGCTGTGTGTTTGGCAGTTTTTAAGGCCAAAAACAGATTTGGTGTCATTATTATTCTTTTGCTGCTGCTTCAAGAGAACTTGAAGGAGGAAAGACAGTTAAAAACACCCAAATCAGCTCCTCACATCGAAAACATCAAGGTAAATTGAATATTTCATGGGTTTTCTTTACCTCTGCAGCTCAAGTTTGGATCCGGTTCGGTCTGATGGTTCTTAAAAATTCAAGTAAATGATCTCATACAAATGACTTTCACGTTCAAATAAATGAGGTTCACAGTGTGTACAGTTGTGTGAGGAGAGGTGTAGCGATTGTGAAGATAAAGACAGTCAGAACTTGGGGGAAAGGGGGGGGGGATTTTACACTTTATACAGGTATATGTCTGACTGTGAAATAACCTTTGGGTGGGTGGATAAGTGAACATTCGTGAGGAAAGCTTGTTCATCATCTCTCTCTCTCTCTGTGTGTGTGTGTGTGTGTGTGTGGTGGGGGGGTGTTGTTTTTGTTGGTGTTCTGGAATGCAATGGGACTTTATCATCTGCTGCTGATGTGTGTGTTTATAAACATGGATCATTTGCACTCATCTGGACTGCAGCATTTGTGTTCACCCCTTTAGCAAAAATTCCCTTGCCGAATTTTCTTGTGTATCTCTGAACTCTGTGTGTGTTTTATTATGGAGCAGCCTATCAAATACAAGCAGCCCTGATCATTACTTCTGCTGTCTGTGCGAACTTATTGCTTTGGCTCAGTGGCACCGTGACTCTGTGCCCTGTTACCATGGTCTGGTTGTCTTCAGCTGTCCTGCTGTTTGGCAGTGGAAATATCACATAATCAGCAACAACACTGTTTGTTGTTATCCTTAAAGGAATATTCCATATTTCAACACAAGTTAAGCTCAGTCAGCAGCGTTTGAGGCATAATGTTGACGACCACAGAAGTAAATTTCAATTCGTCCTTTCGTTTCTTTACAAAAAGCAAAAAACTAGGTTCCAGTGAGGCACTTACAATGGAAGTGAATGGGGCTGTAAACATTAAAATACTCAATGTTTCAAAATTATAGCCACAATGCTTAAAAAATATGTGTTAACATTTATTGTGATTAAACCACAAACTTTTTCTGTGTAAAAAGTGATATCCAATTTTACAACTTTGTTCCCATGAAGACATAGCATCGTAAATCCTAAAACTCTAAAACAACGGAAAAAATGACTATTTAACAACTTTACAGTTCAAATAGTACACAAGTTTTAACAGAAGAATTAATGTTATTGCTATTATAAGATTCACATTCCTGTCTTTAAACCCTCCAAAAATTGGCCCCATTGAATTTCATTATAAGTGCATCACTGTAACCTCCATTTTTGGTTGTTTTTTTTAACCAAGGGACGAGTCGAAATAATTTTTTGTGGTAATCAACATTATGCCACAAATTCCGTAGATTGAGTTTAACTTGTATTGAACCCAGAATATTCCTTTAAGTGCCTGGTTGTAGAGTCATGATAATCTAGCAGAGATTAGAGCCAGGGCATCAGTGACAATGCGCAATGGATTAATGGTTGGGCATGAGTGTTTCCATTGTTGTAGTGACCATGTGTTCACTTCTTTGTCAGCCAGTCTGCTGGTTAAGCCCCAGGATGTCTTTATACCTGCAGGACTTTAAGCAGAGGTGAGCTGGATCGCCGGACATCTTGGATTACCCAAACCAATCACATGAAAAATCGTACATAATTTACGAGTTGGCTATTTCGTTTGGTCTCGCATGATGTTGTTCGCATCAAACGCGTATGACTGTATCACGTGCAAATTCCCTGATATCTAATATGGAAGTAAGTGTGAGTTCCACACACAAAGCGTTAAGGACATACTTGTTAATATTATGCCCTCACCCAAACCCCTTATCTAAACTTAACCAATCAGTAGAGTGTGTAAACATGATAGGAAGCTGTTGAGTGTGACAGAAGCAAGTAATTGTTGCGTATTAGAAGAAACAATGTCCAGCGACGTCATTGGCTGTGGAGAAAGTCATAGGAATTTGAATGTGCAGTCGCACGATATCATATGAATTAGCCAAATTTAGAAAAATAAAACGAATCCTGACAATTTTGCAATGAGAGTGTGTTGGATTTAATAAACAACTACTGCAGCAATACAGAGCTTTTGTTCTCCTGTGCGGTTGTTGCTTGCATGTGAATTTCATTGTTCTTGTACTTGAGAGAGAAGATTTTTTTTAAATGTTTACAGGTAGTGATACTGCCAGGCCTCTTGTTTCTGAGAACTGGAGAAGTGACTCAGAAAAAAAGATAGGCTATTGTTTGTGCCAAGCCATACAGTGCAGCATTATGGAATGTCATCAGTGGACACTGGCATAATCTCATTCCTTTGATGTCTACTAATTTAAACCTTTCACTCCATAATAGCAAAGTGTTCTGAATGGTTAGATTAAAGAGCAAACAGGCTTCAGACCATCCAATTCAGATAATGGGATTAAATGTAGTTCTCAATGCAAATTCTGTCGTGTCTGCCCTGAGACATTTCATGCATGAACCAAGTTCAAGGAATAGTTCACCCAAAAGATCACACTGATCATTTACTTACCCTTATGCCTTTCCAGATGTGAATGACTTTCTTAATTCTTAAGATTTTTAGAAGAATATATCCGCTCTGTAGGTTCATACAATGCAAGTCACTGGTAACAACTGGAGTTTTATGGATTACTTTTATGCTGCCTTTATGTTCTTTTTGCTCACTATTCACTTGCAATGTGTGGACCTACAGAGCTGAAAAATTCTTCCAGAAATCTTTGTTTGTGTTCTGCAGATGAAAGAAAGTCATACACATCTGGGATGGCATGAGGGTGAGAAAATGATGAGAATTTTCATTTTTGGGTGAACTCTCTTTAATTCGGTATCAAGTTTTAAAATTACTCTTGACCACAAATGTTGGAAGAGGGAAAGTTTAGTCGGTCTTCTTCTGCTTCCTTTGCCTCCATCTGTTTTTTTTTGTTTTGTTTTCAAAGCTGAGGAATTGGTTCTTAGTCTCTATCTTCCTGTTCAAGCCTGTTTACTTCCTGTTAAACTTTTCTGCAATCCTATCTATACAATGTGTCCCTATCTTTATTCCTTCACTTTTGTGTCGCAAATAAAGATAGTTTCTTATGCATAAATAATGACAGCATATTTCTGTCTCTCTGCTGTAATTTTCATGCATGAAATTCAGTCTTATAGGCTTGTGAATAACTCGATTCAGAATTGCACAGTTAATGGAGTCTCTGTCCTGCCGGGTTCAGCACACCTTCTTCCATCAGAACAGAGTCAATTCTTTTTAAACTTTGTTCATGAATTTAATAGCATGATGTATTAGCTTTCACAGCAGTGTCAATTTCTGCCTGGATTCTCTTTTTATACGATTGCATTTCCTCCCTTTAACCATTATTGGTTTGTTTTGTAATTACTGTTGATTTCGAAGTGCCAACTTCAGTTCTGGATTAGCACTGCTTACATTAGTCTTGAAAAATATGCTGGTTAATGCAAAGACTCAATAAAAATACACTTAACCACATAACTGATCTAAAGACCCCAGTGCAACTAATGGCTGTTTACATTTTATGAAACTATTTAATCAGTCATTGACCATGTTTACATGCATTTTTTTTTATTAATTTTTATTTACTCACCATCCTGTTGTTCCCAACTTTTAAGATGTTATTTTTTTTCTGTGGAACATAAAAGGAGATGTAAGGCAGAACGTCACCACTGACGTCACTCTCAGTCACCACTGACTTCCATTGCATGGAAAAAATATGCAGTAAAAGTGAATAGTGACTAAAGCTAATGGTCTGCCTTACATCTCCTTTTATGTTCCACAGAAGAAAGTCATTTTCATTTCATTTTTGGATGAAATATCCCTTTAATTCTCATTTATGTCCTTGACAATAGCACACAAGGATGATGATTGGCAAGTGCTTTTACCCGTCTGTTTGTTGATTTATGTCGTTTAGAATTTATGTGATCCTCGCTTGTGAGTCCTTTCAATTCATTATGAAACACAGGCTCATTTAAAAGCTTACCTGGGATTTTGCTGCGACATTGTCAAAGTATTTTTTTTCTCAAAGTAAATATTCTCATTCAAAACGTAGCAGTGACTTATGTTTTCATATAGGGTGTATCAAATGCAAATATGAGATGGTAACTCACTTTAAAGGAATTTTCCGGGTTCAATACAAGTTAAGTTCAGTCGACAGCATTGTGGCTACATGTTGATTTTCACAAAAAAAATGATTTTGACTAGTCCCTCCTTAACATTTTTTTAAAATAATCTATTTTACAGTGAAGCACTTACAATGGAAGTGAATGGAGCTGATGTTTGGAGGGTTTAAAGGCAGAAATGTGAAGCTTATAATTTTATACAAGCACATTAATTCTTCAGTTAAAACTATTATATTATTTGAGCTGTAAAGTTGTTTAAATCATCATTTGAGAGGTTGATATCTTCACACTGAAAAGATGTCAACACACATTTTTTATGCCTTGTGCCTTTATACTTTTGAAATAGTGAGGATTTTAACTTTTGCATATTTGGACTCATTTATTTCCATTTTATGTGCCTCACTGTAACCCAGATTTTTGCTTTTATTAAAGGAGGGACGAGTCAAAATAATTTGTTATGGTAATCAATATTATGCCACAAATGCTGTCAGTTGACCTCAACTTGTATTGAACCCGGAATATTCCATTAAGTGTTTGTCCTACTCGCTCTGCTGGGCAACAGTTTTGCTCATTTTCAAATAGAATTTGCTGTGAGACACATGAACCATGATTTAATCGTTTTGATTTAGTCGGGGAACTAAGATGTAGATCATGATTGGCCTGATTGAATGATGCTTTCATTTTCCATCCAGTTTCTGTCTTAAGCCGTGGTCACACTTGGCTTTGATCATGCGCAATTACTTTGAACACCTTAATGGACAGAATCTGGTTTTAATTAATCATATATCAATGGAGCGCAAAGTGTAGTTTGACCATGGCTTAAATAAGAAAAAATAATGCATATAATGTGAGGGTTAGTTGAATTTGCATTCATTCATGTGATTGCAAAATCCTGCAAAGACTGATTGAAATTAGTTTTGGTGACAATTTGTATGTTGTCGTCATCAACCTCCTTTTTGGGGTACTTGAAGTTTGGACCTGCTTCAGTGCCTCTATTGCTGTGTTAATATGCTGTCATACACATCTCTCTCTGTCTTTTTCAGGGCTATGTCCTCCGCAGCCACCACTCCTCCATCAGTGGATAAAGTAGACGGATTGTCCCGGAAGTCTGTCCGGAAGGCCAAGCAGAAACGCTCTCAGAGTTCCTCACAGTTCCGCTCTCAGGGCAAACCAATTGAACTCACACCTCTTCCCTTGCTCAAAGGTGACAAACACACACAATTACAAAGTGATTTCACAACCATTTATTTTTTTTTCATACAAAGTACAATGTAATTCCTGTCCAGATGGCTTCAGTAGTTTGTGAATATGCATAGTTACCAGGGACAAAAAGCAAAAAAATTTTCATTTCAGAAGTTCCGCAGCCTCCTTTCCAAATTGTTACTGTTTAGAACAAAATAACTGTTAATAATGTTATTTTTAAAATGACATTACTCTGCGCCTAGTGGTGGGTGAAATACCAATTGCAGTGTTGCCAGATCTTGCAAGAGAAACAAGCAACCTGATCTGGTAAAACAAGCCCAAAATAAGCCACTTGCTGTTCCAGTTTTCAATTGCATTCTGCAAAATATTTAATTTTTTATTTTCTCTTTTTGGTTTTAGTTTTTGTTCTTTGAACTGTTTTTAGTCCCTGGTAGTTACATTTAATATACACTGTAGTTCAAAAGTTTGGGGTCACTTGACTGAAATGTTTCTTGTGATCTTAACCTTTTGATCTGAAGGTGTATGCTTAGATGTTTTAATTAAGTTTTGTAGACATATTAATTTATTTAATTACAAAACTCCAATAATGACTTAGACCGAATAATGAAGAAAAGCAGCTAATAAGTGCCCGGTATACATGGGAACTCCTTCAATACTGTTTAAAAAGCATCCCAGTTGGTTGCCGGGGGGCCTGGGTAGCTCAGCAAGTAAAGACGCTGACTACCACCCCTGGAGTCGTAAGTTCGAATCCAGGGCGTGCTGAGTGACTCCAGTCAGGACTCCTAAGCAACCAAATTGGCCCAGTTGCTAGGTAGGGTAGAGTCACATGGGGTAACCTACTCGTGGTGAGTTGTGCGTGGATGCCACAGAGAATAGTGTGAAGCCTCCACATGCGCTTTGTCTCCGCGGTAATGCACTCAACAAGCCACGTGATAAGATGAGTGGATTGACAGTCTCAGACGTGGAGGCAACTGAGATTCGTCCTCCACCACCCGGATTGAGGCGAGTCACTACGCCACCACGAGGACATGAGGACATTGGGCATTCAAAATTGGCAAAAAAATGGGAGAGGAAAAAAAAAGAAGTTTGTTGCCAAGAGTATACATTCTGCATATTATTTATTTTTTAGTCACAACATAATTCCATTCCCATAGTTCCATTTCTGTTATTCTATAGTTTTGATAACTTTACTACTATTCTAAAATGTGTAGAAAAAAGTAAAAATAATAAAGAATAAGTGACCCCAAACTTTTGAATGGCAGTGTACATGTCTGCTGTAATTTAAAAAATCACTTTGAGAATTTTAGAACTTTTTATTAGATCATTTGGAGTCACAGAGCAGCAATTGAGCTTTTCCTGTTGACTTCTGTATTATAGTGTGATGGTCTCATTTCACTTTTTTGAGTATAAAGACCCTGTCATCTATTTGTTATTTTGCTATCTATGACTGAAAGTGATTTCACACATACAGCCTTTGCTGTAAGTTAAGTGTTTCATTGTGAAAATGACCCTGTGTTGAAGTCAGTTTGGCTTAAGTAGTTAGTGTTTCCAGAAATGTTCAGCATCAATATGTGTGAACAAATCTGCTACATTAACATTTTGATCACATACAAAGTTAGGCCACTGTAATGAAGAGATGACCAGGGCCTGCAGGCCATAGTGATGACCTTTGACCTGGCCCGCCATGCCATATATGACGAGAAAAAAAACATTAAAAATTATTTAATATAATATATGCAAATTTTACTTTCGGTCCACAGCCCTCAATCAAGTTAGATTTTTGTGTCTTCATAGGAAACAGATTGGCACCTCTGCTTAAAATGATAAAGTCTGCTACCAAAGAGTTTTAGCCAGTTCATTTTCTTGAAAACTTTAAACACTGTCTCTCTGTGGCGCTTGAAAAATTTGTGTTTGGTTTCAGCGACCTGCTTAGACCCGCCCCATCAACATTACACGATTAATGGTGTCAGCTGGGGGCTAGGCTATATGACTGTTTGAACAACAGCAGACGAGGGGCGTATTAGGGAATCTGTTTTGAAAACATAGGCCTTTATCACACTTCGTAGAGCAGAAGCGTTGCTTAGTAACGTAAAACAACTTCCGCTGCAGTTTCAATGGCAGTGCACACAGCGTGGAATTATTATGGCCTATTTTATGTACAGTTCATCTGAAATACTTACATACAGACATACCTCACCATACAATCATTATTCAGGGATAATGAAGTAAAGAAAAATGGTGTCATGTTATTTGATTATTTTAAACTGGATGTTTGTGAGCAAGGTATGTTTTTTCCGCTGCCAAAGGTGCTTCAACTAAGTACTGAGTTAAGGGTGTGAATACTTATGTCAGTGTGATTTTTCATTTTTTTCTTTTTAATAAAATTGCAAAGTTATTAAAATCTGAATTTTGCTTTGTCATTATGGGGTAAGGGACTGTAGATAGATGTAAAAAAAATATTTAAAATATTTTAGCAAAAGGCTGCAACATAACAAAATGTGAAAAAATTAATGGGTCTGAATACTTTCTGAGCTAGCTGTGTTGTGGAAATAAATGTTGTCAAATTAGACATTTTGCATTAATTAAATAACTAGATTTCCTGCACAGCTGGTTAAAAGTTTTTTCTGGAAGTTTACCTCAGAGATTTAACAGCATTTTGGTAATGGTATGTGAGAAAACCAGAAAAGTTGTTCCTTCAGTTTAATGGTTTAATGTGGGGGGATTGGCTTACTTAATGTCATGCGTTACGAAGAGTGGACAGTAATAGGGCTGGGCGATTAATTACGATTTTGGCTTGCAAAGATTATGAAAACAAGATTATCGAGATAAAATGATTATAGTGCCGCATTCCTTTTCACAAAGTAACACCCCAGCATTATATCTTTAAAGCACCCTTTATTAAAGCTCAAATAAAAAGTAGGTTATGATAATAAACTCTGAAACTGGCATTACTCTGTGGTGTCAGCCCTGCGTCTATGAGTTGCATGAAGTGACCGGGGAAGAGATTGAATCTTCTCCCGGCTGATGCACACACTGGTGCATGGACACTCTTGTCACAACTACTGAAATTTTGGTATTGTGATAATGTATAGCCTTTATTGTACATGGTAGATCTTGCTGCAATAACATGATGAAAAAGTAGATCTCATTCCATAGAAGTGTGAGCGTCCCTGCTGTAAAGGATGGCGATTGAGGCTTTCCTTTATTTGACTACCATATGTAACATCAATAATTACCAGATGACAGTAGCCTCCTCCATTGCCCAGTGCAGTTTAAATGTCAAGTTCAAGGAAATCCACTGTTAAAAAGACACTTTTTTTTTTTTTAAAGTGCAATAAATGCATTATGTTTCCAAAGTCAATGAATAATCATGTTAAATATTTGTGATCACAATATTGACCGAAATAAATGTGATTATGATTTTTGCCATAATTGAACAGCCCTACACAGTGGTTGTGCTAAGAATTACTTGGCTTACTGCACAGTATTCACTCAATACTTAATGCTTAGTATGTTTTTAATATGTCAAAGAGTGTGTAATATCTTTCAAATAGTAGTATGCTACATATTTGTCACTTGACCCTATTATGTGCAAGTGCTTTCCGGTTACCACACTTTGGAAATAATTTTGTTTTTTATGCAATTACAGTCCAATTTTGTGTATGTCGTTCACAGTGGAAAAGAAAGATCAAGTCAAATAAATTGCATTGTCGGATTCAGTATTGCTACTGTTTATATGCTGCAAATTTTTGCAAATGTATGTCACATGGGTTTTCTATGGTACGGATTGTACATCTAAACTTGTCTTTACTTGTCTAGGTAACACAAGTGTTGTTTATGAATTCAAGTGCAGATCTAAGGTTTTTCCTTTGTATCCAATTGATGCAAATCATGTGGATCATATTGTAAATACAGTGGGGTTCAAAAGTCCACATTGAAGAAATGGCATTTAAGTCTATTTAAATAGACTTAAATGCCATTTCTTCAATGTGGACCTTTGAAACTCCACTGTATTTACAATATGATATCAAACCACTTTTTTTTTTTTTTTTTTAAATCAATCAGAAATATTTATGATTCTCTTGGTTGCTAAGCAAGTTTAAGACATTGACTACATTTATATGTACACCAATACTCTTGATTATTGCTGAGAAATGGGATGTTTTAATACTTATTTTTTTTATAAAACAATATATTACAAAAAACATCTTGTTGCCAATATGTATCTTTAAATACATTTTGGCATAAGGAAAATTATTCAGTTAGTTTGTGAGTCTTTTTTGAAAGATTTATTGAAAGAAAGTGTAAGTGTAATTTTCGACTACACTGGATGTGCTGTCTCATATGATTCACTCAAAAGTATTGGTTCTTAAAGAGACATTCGTTTATCGGATTGCATTGGTTGTTCTGTCTGTTTTGATTCACTAAAGAGAATCAGTTCATAAGAGTTACTTTGTGAATCGGAATACACTGGATGTTGTTGTGTTGCGCCTGCAAGGACAAACTCATTTGAAAGACGTACTTACCATTTTGTTTGTGGAATACAGTCTTTTTATCTCACCAACATTTAATTAAGACTGCAAATGGACATTCACAACTCGTGTTTTCTTTTGCCGTGGTGCTATAGATTCTGCAGTTGGGGAGCACCACTGCTGGAAAAAAGTGCAAGAAACTGCCGTTTCACATTAAGCAGAGAATTAAGTGTAGCTTCTTCTGTTTCGCAATGCTTTCGAATCTGTGGTTGAGTGTAACATCCGTCTGCATCACAGGCGCAGACGCACATTGGTCAGACTGGAAGAAATGCGCTTAAAGCGTTTACATGCCAGTATAAAGCACTTAAAATAGGAGTACTCAACTGTGGCTGTCAAATGAAAATTCAAATATTCGTTGAATTTAAGAAAAAAAATGCACTTTCAAATGCTAAGTCTGTGCATTAAATTGTTTTATGTGTGCCAAGCGCTGACGATGACTTCAGATCGATTGCATTCTTGTGCTAAAAAGGCTAGACACAGTGCAACTAATATAGTTGAACAGAAAGCAGATTTCTCAAGATGCTTTATAAAGTTCTTTTTAATTAGACACATCATCTAAAACAGTGCTCCTGCACGAGACACTGAATAAACAAAAATAAAGTGAAACAAGCCGTTCGTGTATGCGCGTTTACAAAGAAAAACAAATGGATGGTTTCAAAAACGAAGCATTCGGTGTGGACAGCCCCTTACAATAGGTGGAGGTACTTGGCAGTTGTGTCTTGCTCTCTTATAAGCATTTCTCAGATTAAGCAATTCGTTTTTTTTTTTTTTACACGCTTTGTCAGGAAAGATGTTCAATTTGGAAATGTGTGTCTCGAAATCCTCACGTTTGGTTCCATTCTGTTGCGTTTCATCTGTTGGAATAGCCCCTGGCCTGGGGTCATTATCTGAGCCACTTCACCACCAATATCAGCCGAATACCTCTGCTATCTGGGAATTTTGCTACCCTACATACAACTGTAATGAATAAAAACGTATGTGGTATTTTGCTGTTATTATAGCTTGTGTCTGGGGTAGAATACTGTGGCATTAGTGCAAGTGTAACACCAATGTGGACTGCCTATTGAAGTGTTTTCACCCCTCATTTTACTTTTGACTTAACATTTGAGAATATGGACAAACTAAAACTTTGTATTTATTTTATGCACATTATTTGAAAATGAAATGCTCTTTTTTTTTTATTATTCTTTCTTAACAGCCAGGAATGTTCTTTGCAATAATATAACGGTGCTGTATGGTCTGTCTTTATTGCTCCCTCTTGTGGACTAAGGAAACAACGTCAGTTTAAGTATCAGCTTACTTTAAAATTCGAATAGTATTAGGCCTATTTAGAAAAAAATATTTATAATATTAAAATATTTAAGGTATAAATATCTGAATTTAGTTTCTCTGCTCAATTGACAGCCCTATGCTCCACATATCTTACTGTGATTATTATTACACTGATTATTAGCAGAATCGCAATATTCTGTTTACATGAGCAACAGTTTAATCACAGTATTGCCTTAATTGCATTGTTAATCACATTATGAGGGTACATGTAAATGTAGCAATTAACTATTTTAACTTCTTTGTACAGAAGATCAGATTGCTTCCATTGAAGTCCACAAGATGATGCTCTTTTGAACACACTCAGATCTTGATTGATAACATGGATCTTCAGGTTTTGCACAAATTCAGGAGTCCATGCCAGCTCTAATGAATACTGTCATTAAAGCAAAAGGGAAACAAACCAAATACTAAGAAATTCACTTTTTTACTCATTGTTATGCTGAAATAAGTTGTAACGGAAAAATGTATTTAATTAGAAAAATGCTAATTAGAAGCATTTTCACAAGTGGTCTCAGACTTTTTAACCACCACTGTATATTTCTTGGTTTAGTGATTCACGCTCCATTACTGTTGTAGATGACAATGAGAGACCCTCACTGTAACTCAGAGCCCTTTCCCACTTGCAGTACTAAAGCCCGTTTTAGGTACTTTCCCCCAGGACTAGTACTTTTCTTTGCTTTTGCACCTAAGGAACTATAGTTGGGGGGATTTTTAGCTCCTACCCAAGAGTAGGTACTTTGGGGGCATATAGGGACTGTGGTAGGTGCAGCAGTAATTGGTCAAAAACCTATGATGCACAATGCATTGAGAAAGGAGAGGAGTCCACAGCCTCCATTTGTAAACAACTAGCTGCTAGCATACTACTACTCAGAGGATTTTACAATTTCCTTAACAGAAATAATATAAAACCAAGAAAGTGTCCATATAGGATCACCCGTTTCGTGTGTGTGTGTGTGTGTGTGGCTTCGTTTGGAGACACGCTTTGAGTTTTCATCTCATCTGTACTGTTTGTCTATACAGAAAATAAAGTGATGTCTGTTACTACATAAAATTTTTCCTCTGAATCATGTAAATTATCAGATGTTTATCAAGAGTGGGTAATTGATCTCTATTATACACTAAACAGTCATGAAATGTAGTTTACATGAGTAAAGTGTTGTGTGTCTGTTACTGTGTGGTAACTTGCATCAAGATGTATTTTTTTCAGTGAGTGAGTAATGCAGGACAGTAATTTATGAGTCATAAAAGCCTTTATGGTAAAAGATTGTGATGATAAATAGTCTATAGTTTATAGTGCTTTCAACATGTTGTCCACTAAAATCAACGCGTGCTGTGTGGTGGTCTGACCACTGATCTCATCTCTCATTGCGGCTGTAGCAGCACGGAGCTCCACATGCACAGCTCTGTTAAAACTGTAACCTGAAGACAGACTGCTTCCAAAAATTGGAAAATGCTGCCTTCAGGGAACTGTATAAGGAGGTAGGATGAAATAAGGTGCTTTTTAAACTGTTCAGAGACCAGTTTCCTTTAGAGTTCCATTCATCCAAAAATGCTGTCGTTTAAACCATTAACTGATTAGGCAGCTGCCTACGTTTTCGGATGCAGCCAAAGCTTGTGTAAAACAGTCCTAACAAAACTGTAACTCTGATCCCGGCATCTTCCGTCGGTGTTGTTGATATTGAATCGCGTTTCCAACCACGTCAGAAGAAATTTTATACTAGATGACGTCACTATGTGAATGCAACGGGGGAAAGTCTCCTCGTGTGTTCCGGTCCTCGTACAAATTCTCATCTAGAAAGGGCCTTCAGATGCAAAGTCCAATCAAATACTTGCCACTTCAAATCTTTGCTGAGAAGTGAAGTAAATGGAGTTTACCTGCTGTTAACATCTTGCACAGGCAGAAATAAGTGCAAAAATTTGAGTTTCACTGAGAGCACATACAGAGCTTAAAGTTTTGTGTCAGTTGGCCATGTGCCTGAAGAGCCTGTTCAAGTGTGTGTGAGTGTGTGTGTGTGAGAGTGAGAGTGAGAGTGAAAACGTGGGTGTGCAGTCATGTGCCTTGCATGTGTCCATTGGTCTGACTCAATTTTTCTTCTTTCTATTGAGTTACAAAACCATAGACATCTACAAACAAACGCACACTTACATATAAACTCTGCAGAAGTGTAACTAAACTTGCTTCCAGTGTTACATATGTGGTTTGTTTAACCTTTGGTTAAAGTCTGTGCACAGAGCGGTCAAACAGGTTGATTTAGTGTTTGTAAAGTGCATCTGATTGGCCATCGCCGAGGTAGCTACCTTCCTACAGAGGCCTCGTTCACCTCTCATCGTAAATGAATGCAAAATGCAATAATTCACTCTTCAAAGAACAGAGCAGTTAGTGTTATGTGCTTTAAAGGCAACACTGTGTTGTCAAACTTTGCAGTTTCAGCTGGACGTTTTGAACCGTGTATTAGCAGAATGTTACTACGATTGTTTAGCATGTGACACTGATGTCTGAGTTATTGAATATGAAAGTTATCATAGTGATCGACTTATGTTTGTTTAGATCCAGTTATTGATGACAGAACATACTATAGTTCATCGCCCATAAACCAAGAAATGGAGCAGGTGTTACTACTGCAAGTGTTTCCACTCTGTTGGTGACCTTTGCCCCCCTGCAGTTCCCTCAATAAGGATTATGGGAGGTACAGCAGGGATCAAAGCATCTCACCCCCTGCAGATGTCACCCATCTAAGGTCATAGAGATGGGTGTGTGAGTGACAGACAGAAATTATCGATCATAAAAAGGATGATCGATAATTATTGTGTGTGAAGTGACTTCACCAAATTTTAAATTCACTGACAACAATACACAAAAGCATCAAAGAGGGGCCTTATTTGGTTACTGACTAGCTTTTTGCTAAACATTTAGTTTTTGTGTTCTCCAAAAAAATTCTCAGAATTATCTAGAATTTTCATTTTTGGGTGAACGGTTCTTTTCTTTAGAACTTAAGAAACAAATCATGAAAAACAAGAAGGGCTACTGATTTATATGCTCTCTGATAGAAGTCTTAAGTTGGCATGAAACCCCAGTGGACAGTAGATGGCACTGTGGTATTATAACTTTCACATAGAGACTTGTAACCTTTGGCCCTGAGTAGTGTTTCTCTTTTCTAGTTGTCTAGATGCATCTGTTTTACAAATGGTCCATCTTATAACTTCTTCATGTATGTGACCTTCTGCCCTGCTGTTCCAGTCACCTGAGATCACTGGTTCTTTCTAGTGTATGTGAGAGATTATGTGATGGATTGACCAGTCGAGTTACATTTACATTTATGCATTTGGCAGACGCTTTTATCCAAAGCGACTTACAGTTATTACTTATTACAGGGAGAGTCCCACCGGAGCAACCTGGAGTTAAGTGCCAAGGACACAATGGTGGTGTCTGTGGGGATCAGTTGTGTGCTTTAGCCCACTACGCCGCCACCACTCGACACTCTACTAGAGTTGCCTACTAGTTGCTGATCACATGATTTCAGTTGTGCTTTTCTTTTATATGGCAACATATAAAAGAAAAAAGTTGTGGGGCAATTTTATTATATGATTTTATCATTTAATTTAGGGCTTATGCGATATTACAATTACAGCTGATGCAGTTAACTAATCATGTAAAGTGTAAATTAAAGCAATTCCATATTGTCTCCATTTTTTTGTCCATTGTGTGTATGTATGATATGGCAAATCAGAGGTGTTTCAATTAGTTTAAATCCATATAAGTAATGCTCATTTTCCATGTAGAATTTACTTAAAATTGAAATAACACTTGTTTTTCATGCAATTATAATAAAGCCACTTTCTACAGATCTTTAAAAAATGCTCCATACCACCCTCAGATTTTAACCTAGCATAATCTCTTACATCAACAAATGGCAAACAGAATGGGATTAATGCATTACAAACAAATTGCATGAAATAAACCCTGTAGTGGGCAAAGTACGGATATTTAATCGGATCAGATAATTTACACCTGCTGCTGAATAGGACATTCCGGACACAAATATATTTTTAATATCAGATGACAATCCACCATTATGCACCGCATGCCAGAATCCACTATCTTTGAAGCATATTTTATTAGATTGTGCTGGTTATATTACTTTTAGGAAATTATTTTATTCTGCAAATATTTTTGAATAGATTTTAAACCCTGAATCAGTTTTAGAATTCTTATCGAATTAAAAAAAAAAAAACGTATTGTTTTTTACTAACTAAAAGTTACTCTAACTTTTAACATATTTTTACTTGTTAAAACATCTCAAAACATCAGCCAGTAAGTTGCAAATGGGTCTTCCAAATGGATAATGACCCCAAGCATACCTCCAAAGTTGTGGCAAAATGGCTTAAAGGAATAGTTCACCCAAAATGAAAATTTGCTGATAATTTACTCATATGACTGTCAGGAATTCAAGCCACACAAGTTGTAGTTCATAAAACCAAGTTTGAGAGCATTTACTGAGATTTACAGGGTTTACACCGTGAGAGAGTGAAGTGGCATGAAGGTGAGTTATAGTGGAGTCTTGTGGATTATTTTGATGCACCCTGTATATGCATTTTGGACCGTCAAAAAATAGAGTACACTTGCATTGTTTAAAGAAGGAGGCCTGAAATTAAATCCTAAAAATCTTAAATTCTGTTTTGACGAAGAAAGGAACTCATCTTGGATACATCTTGGATGGCCTGAGGGTGAGTAAATTATCAGCAAATTATCACTTTTGGGTGAACCATTCCTTTTAAGGACAGCAATGTCAAGGTACTGGAGTGGCCTTCACTAAGTCCTGACCTCAATCCGATAGAAAATTTGTGGGCAGAACTGAAATTGCATGTGCGAGCAAGGAGGCCTACAAACCTGACTCAGTTACACCAGTTCTGTCTGGAGGAATTGGCCTAAATTCCAGCAATTTATTGTGAGAAGCTTGTGGAAGGCTACCCAAAATATTTGACCCAAGATAAAATTTAAAGGCAATGCTACCAAATACTTACTAAGTGTATGTAAACTTCTGACCCACTGTGAATGTGATGAAAGAAATTAAAGCTGAAATAAATCTTTCTCTCTACTATTATTCTGACATTTCACATTCTTAAAATAAAATGGTGATCCTAACTGACCTAAGTCAAGGAATTTTTCTACAATTAAATGTTGGGAATTGTGAAAAACTGAGTTTAAAAGGTGTATGTAAACTGACTTCAACTGTGTATTTTTGCACACCTTAAAAAGTTTTAGTAAAAATATCTGAAGGTATATAAGATTTGTATTAAAATGTATTCATTTTATTTTGATTGTTAAATTTAAGTATAAACGTGCAAATCAATGAAAATTATGACATTTTACTCTCCCTTGTGTTCTTTTAGTGAAAAACTGTGGGAAACGCGTCTTGTTAAATAGATTTGTATTTAATGCCTTTGAAACATACATGGATACAATTGCTGTTTAGATGAAATTATGGTTCCTCTGATAAAAAAAAAACAAACACTTAAAACATAATTATCCAGATATATATATAGCATATCATCGATTTGCTGAAAAATATGGAGATATACATTCTGAAGCCATATTGACAAGCCCTATTGTGATGTACCACAATTGGTATCGTATCGTGAGGTGTCTGGCGATACCCCACCCTGTGCTGTATGGTGTGTCATTTACATAAGGTAAACATTTCACTGGCTAGTCCATTACCTTTCAGGACATCTAGTCGAATAGTTTAAATAAGTAGTCAAGCAAGCTCTTGTGTGATAAATGCTCATTTGCGATTTTAGATTACACTTTACCATTTCAACCTTCAGAATGTATTCTGTGTGGTCTTTTTCTACTGTTTTTCTACTTTTGTTGGGCAACTCGTTATAGTTGTCCACCATATATAAATTTACACCCTAATGACTTGCCCAGCGGAGCCGGACATATGCCTGAAGTATGATATTTTACCACCACCACACGCAGACAAGTCCTCGGTGTGCCATTCACATCGTAAACCCCTCCTCCTTGTGGTCTGCATTGAGCCTTTGACCTTGCGGGCATGAGAGTTTAAAACGAGGAAGGCAGAAAATAGAACATTAGACAGAGATCCCGTCCGTGTTTCCGTGGGCTCAGCGTGGCCCTGCGACACTTGATCTCATGAGTTTCTCTCTGGATCTGGGCACTGTACAAACAACATACACACAGCCTTGCAAACAGAGATCAGTATTTTCCATTTTTTTAAACACTTTTTCCACCAACTGGTTACTGGTTTCTTGAAGTGATTGACAGTGAGAAAGAAGAAGGGAGAAATCCAGAGAAAGAGAGAGACCTCTAAGTGAGTTATGATTTAGTAGAGGTCTCTAGGTTTGTGTTATTCTGCATCTCTTAGAGTGTTGTCTTCTGTGTCTTGTGGCATTTCGGGGATTGGTTGTGACCGGATGCGGACACGTAAAACCAGTTGGCAGACTGAAGCAGGTGTGTCTTTTTTAGGATTGAAGGTTCTGCCCGTCGAGTCAATGTTGTCCTAGGAGATATCTATACTAATGTTAAATGATGATTGTTTTTATTCTTGAATGCAGAACGTTCTGTAATGCCTGTTAGTATGTTAGACACAAACATAACTTTCTGATTAGGTATTTTGCTGTGCAGTTTCTGATTTTGCTTTGTCAGTACTGCCTAATTTGCAAACGAATTGCTCGTTCATTGTTTTTCTTTTCAAACGAATCACTGGAATCAATAGGAGAACTGGACTGAATTGATCACAGAGCAATCTTATTTAAATGTATTATTTATTAAGGCATAGTTTTATGACCATATACACTGATGTTCAGGGCTGTGTATCGACACAGATTTCTGTTTTGATTCGATTTCTGGTTCACCAGCTTTCGATTCACTTTTCAACAGTATTTGATTCGATTACGATTCATTTAGGTATATTTAAATTATGATGTCAATTTTGCTAACAGTATGAAAGAAATTCCCTCTTAACTAGCGCTGTAAATTATGCAGTTGTACATTTCTAAATTGGTACCTAATGAAAATATTATTTAAAAAAATATTCCCATGCAGTTTAATTGCTATTTATTTAACATGTGTAATAATCAACGCATCCAAAACTGAAGTACATTTTAAAGTAAAAGTATTAGTTCGATCTTGGGATTTTACTACATTATATCGGGATAGTTCTAAGCGACAAGTCAATATTGTTACGACACCCTACTGATGGTTGGACATAGAGAAACAGTATGTAGGCCAGAACTTGATTTTATGAGAATTTGACTGGAATATAGCATGTTAGGCTCAATAGGCTAATGTTTATGTTTACATTGGCAGAAAAGTGAGTTTTTTTTTCTGAGGTAGAGTATATTATTACATTTTGGAGAAATATTATAAACAAACTTTTTTTTTTTTTTTTCCATTTAGCATAATGTGCACTGATGAACAGTCCTCAAAAACACCAGGGGTGTGTAGTAAAAAGTAAAAGTCAATAGCATATATTCTTTTATTCCATTTATGTCTTCAAAATTACGGTATATCTCGATATTTACAGCTTATTGACAATATTCTATATATATATATATATATATATATATATATATATATATATATTCATAATTATGTATTTGCTCTAAAATGGCTAAACATTTTTGTTTTTTGTTTTATCAGAGGAACCATCATTTCATCGAAACAGCCTAATTGTAGACAAGTAGATGAATATTTTAAAGACATTAAATAAAAATCGAATCATTAGTTTTCATTAAATAAACACAAGGGAGAATGAAATTCAGTCATTTTCTTCAGCATGATATGCACTATATATTTATATTTCGTACACAATGATACACAGTAGCTTAATAATAAGCACTATTTACCCTCAAATATTTTTACTGAACAAAGCTACTTCAACTTATTTTTGATGCATAATACTAAATTATTACTGTGGGACACGTCAGGTTTATTATAATAATATAATGCTGAATTGTCATTAAAGTAATATATTTCTGTCCTGTTTACTTCATCTTCACCTGGGGGCTTTTATTATGACACCAAAAGTGCTGTCGTATTTACTTAAACTTCACAAGGATCTTTTATTTAAACACAGAAAAGGCAATGTGTATTTGATAGTTTACAATGTTCTGCATTTCCTGAAACGCTGTAATCTGCTCTTATTCTGTACCACGTTTGTAGATTTGAATAATGACTTATAACTGTTATTAATGTTTGCAATTGCATGAATGCTTGAACCTGCATTACTTTGATTTCACAATGCACGTAAACTGATCTGAGAGGGCCGCCATGCACTGGTTTGTTCTGAATCACACAGAGACCATGTTTATCTGTCTTTAAATCACAGCTTTTTGTGGATTAATAATCACAAATGACCACTTTGACCACTTTAATTGTGCAGCCCTGAAGGATCGTGAAATTAGTCTAGTCTGATATGCTCTTTAAGAATCTTAATGGCCAAATAATAGCACATTAAAATCATTTCGATATTCACAATATTGGTAAATTTTACATCGTCAGCAAAATTATCTAGATTATATCGTTAATATTCAATATATCATCCAGCCCTAATTCCAATTTGTATGACTATATTAGACAGTTATATGTACTGTCATCATATAGTCCCATCTTCCACTGCGTACACTGCATAATTATAATTGGTAGCTTGAATCTACAGTAAGGCTATAATGCACAAAGTGCAAACTTATGGTTTCAGGTCTGTCCACACAAAAATTGGCTTCCTTTTAAATGTCAGTTCTCTGCATTGCTATGGTGTGTGTGCACACGCATTAAATGCATACAGTACATTTTCTTCTCTGGATCTATGAAAGTCACCTGCTAATCCCACCTGTCGGAACAACTCGTGCGCACACACACACACACACACACACACACACACACTTGAGCATACTCTGCCTATGTAAGTAACTGGTCACACAACCTCTGTAATCAGTACACTCTCTCTGTGCTTTTAAAGCACACACACTAACAGTAATCCAAGACCACCATTCCATTAATGTGGGGTTTTCCCCGCTGAGGTTTTTAAACAGTGTGTATTGGTGTGTATGTTGCTGTGTATGCGTGTTGTGTGTGTGATAAACCAGCACTTGCCCGTCACCTTATATGAACGTGACGCTGCTTCCTGGAGATCTTCTTCCACAGACCCTTTAACGTCTCAGAGGAAACATATGCTGATCTTCTGTTTATTACTCTTCAGACTTTGTACTAAAATGTATCTAATTCCTTCAAACCTTCTTAATGGACTGTTAAACTGATGGCAGCAAGAATGCATTCTGGACACAAATGGAAATTAACTGCAAATGATTGAGTCAACTGAGGAAAAAAACGTTCTGTGTAAGTACATCTAAGTTTAGTAACGCAGTTTAAGAGAATCTCAGGATTTGACTTGTGTGTAATGACTAACGAAAAGCACATGTGAATATAATGTCTGACAGAGTTGTGTTGCTGTATTATTTGTCTTGTCCAACACCTACATCACCCATGTAAAAAACTAACTGCCCCCTTAAACTTAATAGCTGGTTGTGCCACCTTTTGCAGCGACAACTGCAACCAAATGCTTCCGATAACTGGAGATCAATCTTTCACAATGCTGTGGTGGTATTTTGGTCGACTCTTCGCAGAACTGCTTTAGTTCAGCCACATTGGGGTGTTTGAGCATGAACTGCCTGTTTAAGTTTATCTCAATCGGGTTCAAGTCAGGACTTTGACAGGACACTCCAAAACCTTAATTTATCTTCTTTTGAGCCATTCAGAGGTGGACTTACACCTTTGCTTTGGATCATTGTCTTGCTGCATAATGTGTTGTGCTTGAGCTTTAGCTCTGATGACCGGACATTCTCCTTTAGGATTTTCTGGTAGAGAGTAGAGTTCATGTTTCTGTCAATTATTGCAAGTCACCCTGGCCCTGAAGCAGCAAAGCATCACCACACCATCAAACTACCACCACCGTGCTTGACCGTAGGTATGATTTTCTTTTTGTAGAGTTCTGTGTTTGATTTACAGCAGGCTTAACTGCAACCCTGTCTTCCAAATAGGGCCAGGTATCGTTCATTTTTTTTTTATACCGATACCTTGACTTAGATACCAGTTCCTAAACGATACTTTTTTCGATACAAATTTTATACATTACCTCAAAAAAAATTTGGTTTTATTTTTTTCAGTTTGTTTACATTTACTTCATCTCCTGAGCCTTCTGGTCTCCTCATGCCAGGGGCAGCAGGGGCAGAGGCTATAACATTAATGTGAAGTGGAAAATATAAATAAAAAAGAAAGCTAATTTGTTAATTCAGCCAACCCTAAGGATAAGTAAGGTTTAACAAGATAACTAGTTTTTAATATATGTTAAACTTGATCAGTTACTATCAACCTTAGCATCGATTTAGCTCTCTAACTATAGCCATACATCCAAAAAATATCTAAAGTTACGCAGGTCCCAGTTTATAGGACTATGTCACTGCGCACAGAAACGTTTTTCCTCGAGATGCAGGTGTGTGTTACGTCACGCAGGGCAGGGAGGTTTAGTGCCAATCATTAAATTTTATTAAATAATATAATTAACGAGTCAAAGTTCTTGCATTAAATGATAATAAAGCATGTTTAGCAAACGTTTTACACAGACATGTTTTCAAAACACTGTTAATTACACTCTTTGTTTGGTTATTGTAACGATTGCATTGCAGCGTCGGATCAGTTTGTTTGCCTGCCATGAGAAGTCTGATAATCAATGTACCCCTCAAAGTCACAATGTAATCAATCTCAAATTTAAATATAAGCTCCCTCTTTGACATGTTTGTGTTTAGTTGTCAGGTAATTATCACTGGATTTCAAATTAAGTGAAAATTCACATCATGCATGATCACTATCGATCATCGTTTTCATGATCGATCATTGCTGCCACATCTGAGTACCTGAGTCCTCGAGTATTCATGCCCATCCCTAGTATCTAGTCCAGCTGAACCCCATTTTGAATGCAGTTTCATAGATTTGTGGATTTAGAAACTATGGGGCAAGTACTTTTTCACTCAGGCCCAGTTGGTATTGGATTAACTTTAAACTTGTTTTAGCACTGCAGTTGGTTGACAGGTGAGTGTTGGCATACGCATACAGGACGGAATCACATTAGTGTTTACACCTCAAATGCAATGTGGTGACATGCATTTTTGACCACATTTGTATGTGATTTTTGTGATCTGATCACAAAACATTTTAGAACCTTTTTAGACCTGTATTTAGAGCTGACCACATGTGATTGGATCACCCTAAATGCATCTTAATACCAGGTGGAAACGGGGTCTTATCTACTCAGATCTGTCTGTGTTCTTCTGGAAGGTTGTGGATCTGTGGTGGTTTAGAATTCCAGGCTTGTACATTCAGCAGGTTTAATGTCACTTGTTTTTTGTATGTTAAAGACCCTGTGAAATGGAGTTTTGTGACTCACTTGTCCATGGCTAGGTTCGGGAATGGAATATTAGGCATTGTGTTACACAGTTTTAACATTTACCTCATTTCAATGCATGTTTATTTCATCAAGTGGCATCCAGTTATGCTCTCAAAAATAAAAGTAAGCTTATTTTGCATTTTTAATCAAAGTTAGTGTGAAAATGTCTCGTAACAGTATGGTCAATTCATAAGTGAAGGAGATACAGCTGACATTCAGCCGTTTCAGTCTCATGATTTTTTTCCTCGCGGCCACTATATTTTTGACCATCAACCAGGGTCAATTGCGATGAATGGCAAAACACCCAAAAATTCAGATAAAGAAAAACAACCATCATTCTAGTGCTTTGTCATTTATTGCTACATCATCACAAAGGGGTCTGTTACATTGCACAGTCTGGATCTCATAAATGTAACATAATCTTTAGTGAATTTCAACTTTTTTTGTATCTGACTCGATTATATTATAAATGTAATTGACACAGATAATGACAACTAACAAGCTTTTGGCTAAACCAACAAGTGTTTTAGCCCCTGCTCTTTATCGCTGCTTGTCTTTGGCAAAGTGAAGCCATGTAACTTGAAAGATCTAGCTTTATTGAAAGGAGAAAAAAAAAAAAAACATTTCTAATAGGGAACAGCAGTGCCACTTTTTCAAGCTTTATAAAAAAAACACAAATTTTGCCTAGTTTTGCCACATTCCACAGTGCAGCAAATAGTGCACCACAGTGAAGGTATATGAGGTTTTTGTCACAAATATGGTGGTGTGGTCAAACAGTGATGTCACATGAAACAGATAAATTACTTCAGGTTCTTTCATCACTCTGAAAATTGATGGACAAGTGCATTGCATTGTGGAATAAAGTACCCAACATCTGCCGCATTTTAAGCACTGATGGATATAGAAATTTATAGGCCTGCATTTAGCAAAATGTGGTAGGTCTTCAGGTTTGCATAAAAAAACAATTATATGCACATATTATATAGAGCAGGAATAGTAGGAAAAGTGTAGTGTGGTAGTATGCTATTTCCAAACATAGCCCATGTCTTTGAGATTTGAGGCCATCTATTTGCTAGTTTATGCCTAAAATTTGAGAAAACGATCTTTTTGCCAGTTTAAAATCAAGATCGTTCACTTCCAGGAAAACAGACCACAAATATTGATTAATTCGACCGAAGGCCACTATGATGTCTGTGTTTTGAAGCTGATGAAATGTTTTTCTTATTGATGTAGAAACACGACGGTTCAGAAGCCCACAGTTGGTTATACGGTCCCAACTGCTCCAACCAAACTATACCAGATTCCAGTAAGCAAACCAGAACATAGAATTGCTTCGAAACAGTGTACAGTTATGTCAGCAAATTGATTTTGAATTCTGGAAAGTCTAGGTTTCTCGCTCTTCCAGTTCTGCCTGATAGTGAATATTTTAACACATTTGAGTCCAATCTACTACACAATTGATGGATAACTCTGTCCAGAGTGATGTCTGATTCTCACATCCACAAATCTCTCCTCAATACAGAGAAAGATTCTTAGTTTGGCATCAGGGGTTGGATTCACAAGAACGTTCTGAAGAAAAAAAAAATTATTAGGATAAATTATAAGAAGTTCGTTAGAATGTTGTTAAGTGCAATTCTTGAAAAAATCTTAAGATCTCAAATATTTACTTAAGAATAAAATGACAGGGTTTGACTATCTGATCATACTAGCCTGCTCGTAAGGTTGCCTTTTCTAAGACAACAAATTCTATACTTCAAAAATGGTAAATCGTAATGATAAATGTTGAGGAATTTTGATGTCTGCAAGGCAAAACTTCTGCTTGGGAAGCATGATATTTATATCAGGTCAATAAGTAAGAGGCGTTCATAGGAAAGGGTGGTGGAGGACAGTCTCAGCTTTCTAATGATATAATTATGTTTCTATGGACTAAAGATCACAGAGAGAGGGAGAGCACTATGCAGTGCATACGTTTGAAATGACTAGCATGATTGGTCATTACATTAACAGGCTTTAAAACAACATTTATTGTTTGAATTTCGTGATAACATTTACATGGTTTAAAAGCTAATAAAAAAAACCATAAAACGGTCAAAAACATGTTTTGGTCTAAAATCGTATTTCTACATAAACAGCTCATTACGACTTCCATCTCAACATGATAGAATGCGTCACATTTGAAACAACCCACATTCTTTTTTCCTAAGTTTGATATTAAGAAGAAAATCATAGTTATGAAGAATTTCCTTAAGAACAGTTTATGAATCCAGCCAATATCAAGTTAGTTTTGATATTGTATGGAAGTGCAGAGGAATAGTTCTATTCATGTGTTTTTGTGAAGTCACCCATTTCGATGTTCCTCTTTAAGTTTCTGCAGGACAATTTTTGAACTTTTGTTTTGTGTATGTCTGTTTGTGTGCAGACATCTCTGCTCAGGAGCAGCCGGAGTTGTTCCTGAAAAAACTTCAGCAGTGTTGTGCTGTGTTTGATTTCATGGACACACTGTCAGACCTGAAGATGAAAGAATACAAGCGCTCAACCCTCAACGAGCTTGTCGATTATGTCACAGTCAGCCGAGGATACCTCACAGAACAGGCCTACCCTGAGGTCGTCAAAATGGTGAGTACACACACACACACACACACACACACACACACACACTTAAGGGTTCGCACAATGGATTCGTCTGGTGTACGACATGGGATGTTGTATAATTCGAAACAATTATTTTCTCCCCGCATCTGTCGACGGCACTCAGGTACGACACTGGAGGCTTCTCAAATTTCTGCCATGCCACGGATCGCTACTCAAATATTTTCAATTAAATTTGTAGGGCTGCCCCCAATCAAAGATTTTCCCTAGTCAACTAGTATTCATTAGTTTAAGCCATTAGTAGACTAGTTGTTGCACGTTTATGATATTCGTTTAATTACTTAAATATATATATATATATATATATATATATATATATATACATTTTGGGGGGCATCAGAAAATGGTTTGAGTCCAGGGCTGAGAAAGAATGTTATAAGTAACTACTAAACCGTAACAAAAAGCCTTTAAAATATAAATTTGACATGTGCACGCATAAAGCGAGCTTCAGCGACACCGGTTAAAGCAGTAATGATTCTGAATGTGACGGAAAAACCAGCAAGGAAGCTGTCTGAACATTTGGTTAATTTATAGAGAGAAAAGCGCATTGAGTGATCGTCAATAGCTGATGCCTTCGATGTCAAGACGATATTATGCTCGTTTTCCCATTGATGTTTTTTTTTTATTATTAAATTAATATTACAAATAATTTGCCCGTAGAGACAAGCACAATTTATTATATTATTAAGAACAGATGACAGAAAAGCCGTCTATGTGCATGTATGACGCACAGTTTGTATGGAGGTGTACAGTCTCATGGAACTCGCGCATGTAAAAGGTTCTCACTCTTTGTTTCTGTCTTGTGAACTATTTTTGCAAGAAGAGTATCGTCTATGAGTGCTGCAAATTACGTCAGTCAGCTCAGGAGGTGCTTTGAGTTCACTTTATTTCCACAGAACAGTTCATTGTGACCACAACTCTGCAGTGTCACTTTATATATAGCCTATACATCTGTGATTATTGTTTTTATGTCTTCATTTCTGTAAGTAATTGTCTGCCACCATGTTTAGACAGATACTTGCCTGACGGTACATTTTTCGCAAAATCACTAAAGCAAGAATATTCACCGATCCCTCATCCCAGGGGTTGCAGATGTAATTGGATATATATATATATATATATATATCATTAAGGAGGGAACAAAACAAATTTAACAAATTCCACACACATGATGTATTTTCACTGGCAGAGAATGCACAGATGAAGTAGGTTCTTTGCCAGAGAGATGTTGCTCTTCACAACTATTGTAAAGCCATCTTTCAAAAATGGGAACAACACACATTAATTGCACTTGATTTTTTTTTTCCAGTTTATTTTGAATTTTCAAATAAATAAAAAATAAAGTTCAAAGTTTTAAATCAAGTTGTCTTTCTTTATTGTGTAGGCTTAAAAATAACCCTGCTTAACTAAAATTACCCCATAGTACCACCTACCGCCCAACCAGCGATAATACCTGTGTTTGTCGTTTTCCTGTGGAGTTTTTTTTTTTTTTCTGCGACCAACTGACCAATCAAGACTCTTCTCGTCGACTAACGTTTGGTGGGGGCAGCTCTGTCTGTCATCTGAACCGCACCGACATGTTTATTTTCGCATATTACATTGTTAATTTTAGCAAAGCACTGCAATTAAAACAACACCAAACACAATGTAAAAAGGTGCATAGATCTTGAAATAATTCTCATAGTGTCTCTAGATGGCCAAAAAAACATTTGTGAATAAAACTATATCCTTGTTGTACTTTATGAGTTGAGACTTTTCTAACATTATGACTCATGACTGCACTATTTGATCTTGTTTTTACCTATTCCCATTATGACTGTGATCGCATTTCGTAAGTTATACAATGTACCTGTCACAGATGAGCACTGTAACAAGCATCTGTAAATGAGAGGCGCGTATACACAATGAGTGCACATACATAACGCACACAAACCACTGCTGCACTCGTAGTCTGGCTGCTATTATAAATGCTACACCATGTATACAGAGATATGGGTTTGCATTTTTTGTTTTGTTGTTTAATGTTTGCTAATAAAAAATTGTGCTCATGGATATCCAGAATACTTGCTATACATTGTGATCAGTTGAATGCCACTTTGGTGAATTTAGGTACCAATTTCCTTGCGAAACAGCAAAGTCTGTATATTATTCCAAACTTTTGGCTGCCAGTGTATGTTTTTTCAAAGATCAAATGCTATTTTTAAATTATATTCAATGCTGATATACACAATACAAAATTGCGGAAATTTTGCAGCTGTCTTTTTTTACGTGCTGCTAGAGGCTTGTAATTACTGTTCATGTGTTACATTTCTCTCTCTTTCACCTCTCAGGTATCCTATAATATATTCCGAACTCTTCCACCCAGTGACAGTAATGAGTTTGACCCGGAGGAGGATGAACCCACTCTAGAGGCCTCATGGCCACATTTACAGGTGGGTGTGTGCATGTTCAGGCAGAGGAGGTTCTTGAGAATATTGTCTTTGAGAATGTGAGTTGTCGCTCTTTGGGTCATTCTCCTTGTGTACACCTCCTGTCTGATTTGTTTGTTTCAGCATATTTGCAGCATAAATGCAGGCTGGGTTTAAAGGACACCACTAATTAACAAACCACTCTTGTTCTCTCTCTATTTCAGCTGGTGTATGAGTTCTTCATTCGTTTTTTGGAGAGTCAGGAGTTTCAACCAAGCATTGCCAAAAAGTACATAGACCAGAAATTTGTCTTACAGGTGAGCATGCACTCTTTAAAACAACACATGTGGTTCTTCACTCCATCTTATTACCTTCTTTTTCACCAACATTTGTTTATCTCAGGGGGCGGTTCTAGGGTCAGTGGATATTCGAGTCTTAGCCCAGACATCTATGGAGACATATGGGGCCATCCTTTTTTGAAATATCAAAATATAATGCACTTTAGAATTTAATACACATTACAAGTTGTGTTTTAAAAATACACTATTTTTGTACCTTCCATTCTTTGAACTTTCCACTGTTCAATGCACATTTTGTACAATTGACAGTTAGAAACCTGTTAAAGATTTGTTGGGTGCTTTAAATTAGTTTAAAAGCTGCCAGGCTGTAAGTTTGTGAGGTTAATGGATTTTTGTCTTAAGAATTTTGCAAAAAATGCAAATGTCTTTCTTGCATGCACACTAATACGCATGAGAGGAAAGCAGCTGCCCAGCTAGACACCGCGTGGGTACTGAATTGAGTCAGTCGAAGCACAGGCTCACCAAATCTGGATCGTAGACGACTGGAAAAATCATCTAATGGTCTGACAAATCTGGATTTCTGCTGAGGCACACAAATGATAGGCCCACTGCAGCCTCAGTTATCTATTCTTTTCTGACAGAAGTGGAACCCAACGTGGTCTTCTGCTGTTGTAGCACATCCGCCTCAAGGTTTGACATGTGCATTCTGAGATGCTATTCTGCTCACTACAATTGTACAGAGGGGTTATCTGAGTTACCATAGCCTTTCGGTCAGTTCGAACCAGTCTGTTCATTCTCCTCTGACCTCTGTCATTAACAAGCCGTTTTCGCATTTTACGACTTTGAGGGGTATATTAATTATCAGAGACTTCTCATGGCAAACAAATTGATACGACTCTGCAATGCTATCGTTACAATCATCAAAACAAAGTATAATTAACTTTGTTTTGAAAACATGTCTGTGTAAAACGTTTGCTAAACATGCTTTATTATTTAATGTAAGAACTTTGACTCGTTAATGGATATTATTTAATAAAAGTTAATTTTTTGTCACTGACTTAACCCTCCCTGCCCTGCGTGATGTAACACACCTGCATTGCGTCGAAATGAAGATTTCCGCTTGCGTTACCAAGTTTGATATCTGATGTAATGTGTCATTGCGTTGCACTTTCCTCAGTTGAAAGGTGGAAACTCAGACTCTCCGAGTTGAATGGAACGCTTCAAGAATCGCAGCAACAACAATACAGAGCATAGCGGCATTCCTCACAAGAGCGAAAATTTGGACACACACACCAGGCGCGTGTGGCAGTGTACAGCAGGCGAGTGTTTCAAACAGCTAGACAGAGCGTAATTAAATGCAACACAATGCAGCATCTTCAAAACTGAACTTATTAAACTTTTTTACTAGCATATTAAAACGCAATGGTTATGGCATCTCCTGTTTTTTGAAAAGAGACGGTTCAGACAGTCACAAAAAAATATGGTGTGCACTTACTAAGATTACTACGGTAACCTGAAGGAAGAACAGAAAGATGCGTGTTGTGCACATTCTTTCAGAGTTGGGCAGCAAATCTTCACACAATGACAAAATATGATGCATTTTTTGCTATATTTTGATTATGCAATCTTTTGTGCATTTTGTAACAAACTATTTTATAACAGCCTATAATAATAAATAGACGATATACTGGAACAACAAGACTCAATGCAGCAGTCATAGACATTTGTCAGACATGTTATTATATATACAGTTATGAACATGTAATTGCCCCTTGAGTACTCTGCGAGTACTTGAGTAATTATTCTGAGTATGTGAGTAGACAAAATGACCAATATGCCATCCCTATTCTCTAGAGACTGCTAAACCAGCCTGTCTGATGCCAACAATCATGCCACAGTCCAAATCACTGAGATCACATTTTTTTCCCCATTCTGATGGTTGATGTGAACATTAACTGAAGCTCCTGACACATATCTGCATGATTTTATGCACTGCACTGCTGCCACATGATTGGCTGATTAGATAATCGCATGGATTTTGTTGGTGCCAGACGGGCTGGTAAGCTTCAGTTAATGTTCACATCAACCATCAGAATGAGGAAAAAAATGTGATCTCAGTGATTTTGACCGTGGCATGATTGTTGGTGCCAGACGGACTGGTTTGAGCATTTCGGTAACTGCTGATATCCTGGGATTTTTCCGCACAACAGTTTCTACCGTTTACTCAGAATGGTGCCAAAAACAAAAAAAAATCCAGTGAGCAGCAGTTTTGTGGATGGAAACGCCTTGTTGATGAGAGAGATCAATGGAGAATGGCCAGGCTGGTTTGAGCTGACAGAAAGGCTACGGTAACTCGGATAACCACTCTGTGCAATTGTAGTGAGCAGGATGCACAACACTTCGAATCTTGAAGTGGATGGGCTACAACAGCAGATGTCCATGTCTGGCACTTTATTAGGACCATAGTGTTCCTAATAAATTGCTCAGTGATTTTTTTTTAATATATATATATAAACTAATTGAAGAACTGATACTTTTGACATCTCTACAAGATTGAAAACATTTGGGGTTTAAGCCCAGGTGGTCTACCCCTATCACCGCCCGTGTTTATCTTCTGATTTTTCTTAATTTTTATCTGCTGTGTCTGTCTTTTTGCTTGTCAGCTGCTGGAGTTGTTTGACAGCGAGGACCCGAGGGAGAGAGATTACCTGAAGACAGTCTTACACAGAATCTATGGCAAATTCCTGGGACTGAGAGCTTTTATACGAAAACAGATTAATAATATTTTTCTACGGTGAGGGAGAAAACTCTTTATATGGACATTTACATAAATATCTGCATGTGCAAATATGAAGTGCAAACAGTCATCTCACCTTCTTTATTTCTCTCTCTCTCTCTCTCTCTCTCAGTTTTGTTTATGAAACTGAGCACTTCAATGGGGTCGCAGAATTGTTGGAGATTTTGGGCAGGTGAGTTGTGTGACGTTTCTGACTTATTTAAGCTTAAAGGCTGTAAGAGAGTGTGTTTTCTACTGCTGTTATTTATTTTAGAATGAGTTGGAATGTGGCCTCAAAATGCTTGATTTTCGACATGCATGCATTGTTCTTTTTCAACATGCATTCTCTCGATCACCTAAGCATCTGGAGCTATAATGGGTTAGTTGACCCAAAAATGGAAATTCTGTCATCAAAATCTACTGTATATGACTGACTTTCTTAAATGGAGCACACAATTTTTTTTTTGAAGAATGTTCATGCTTCTCTGTTCCATACATTGAAAGCAAAGTGATCAAGAAATCAGCTACAGAAATCACAACTATATTTCACCATACACTATATTCCACGTCTTCTAAAGATGACTTTATGTGAGAAATGGACTGAAATTTAAGCTGTAATTAACTGAAAATCTTGCACTCTGTCATGTTCTTGTCTTGCTTGCTTTTAAAAGCATGATTCTGAGGTTTTTTTTTTTAAGTGTTTAAGGCTTAGAGTTTGTCACTGTATTAATTGGCCAGTTAATCCACTGAACCAGTCTAACATACTGGCAGGAGGGCCGGAACAGGCTCAGTACAAACTGACATTGTTTTGACTATATGTAAATTCATTGATTTTAAGACTCGTGTTTCTCTCCTGTCAGCATCATCAATGGCTTTGCTCTGCCACTGAAGGCTGAGCATAAACAGTTTCTGGTGAAAGTTTTGATTCCCCTTCACACCGTCAGGAGCCTCTCACTCTTCCATGCACAGGTACTGCACATGGTGTGTGCTAAAAGATTAGAATGAGTCCCATGTGTGCTAACTAAATGTTAACACCTGTATGTACATTTGAAGTGATGTTCAGTTGTATTTGTGTGTGTTGTTTTTGCAGCTGGCATATTGTATTGTACAGTTCCTAGAGAAAGACCCAGCGTTAACAGAACCGGTAAGCACTGTAAACATGTACATAGCCTTACACTCACCCCGTCCACCATATATTATTTTCAGTTTGTTGTTTCATCAGTCATGTGTTTTTTGTTTGTTCCCCCCCTCTTTTAACAGGTCATCAGAGGTCTGCTGAAATTCTGGCCTAAAACTTGCAGTCAGAAAGAGGTGAGATGACATACCATCTGCTGAATGAGCCTGATCAGCCAGTGTTGAAGAAATCCCAGCATGGGGTTGATCGGTCATGATTTCAGGCCAGTGGAAGTGCTTATGACAGTTTAAGACGCAACTCTGATTCACATGTCTGATGTCGGTATTGATTTTCCTTTGTGTAGGTTATGTACCTAGGAGAGTTGGAGGAGATTCTGGATGTGATTGAGCCCACACAGTTTGTGAAGATCCAGGAGCCTCTCTTCAAACAGATCTCCAGATGTGTCTCCAGCCCACATTTTCAGGTCTGCACAAACCCACCATAGTCCAAGTCTGAATTAAAGGGCTCATGGTCTAGACACAGTTATGTAGCCAGAAATCAGCTCGATAAGTTGTTCTGCCTTAAAACAGAATGTACTGAGCAAACTGTTATTGTAGTAATGTGAAATTTGTGCTGAAATGTGCATTGATATGTGTGGATGTTCAATGGCTATAATTGCAAGGGAATAAGTTAAGAGAGGTCAATAAGTAATTTTTGTGACATTTGGTTCATGTAGTGGACCAATTTTGGTGGCAATCTACTAACTTTTGTGGTGGTACTATTTTAACGATAAACACTAAACAATGGTTATGTTAAGACAATTAATGTATTGTTGCTAAAAACACTGGTAAAAAGACAAGTATTTTAGAATATAAATTATTAAAATATGAGTTTAAAAGTATGGACAAAGTGGGGTTTTTGTGCTGTTAATTACTGTTTGCAGCAATGTTTACAGGGTTCCCGCATGTCCTTAATAATTTTAAATGTCTTAAATTAATTTTTCAGATATGTAAAGTTCTCAAAAGTCTTAATTATCATTTAAAGAGGTCTTACATTTGGGGATATAAAGACCAGAATTGCTATATGGCCTAATTAACTTTAAAAGGCTATGATTTAATTTAATAAACATATTGTCTTTGTGCTTTTCATGTGAAAAGCACACTGGGAACACAAGATTCAGTGGCTTCAGAGCGATTTGTTATGAATGGAAACCGGATATTTATGACAAGCGATCGCTAATGATCTACTGTTGATTAATATTTACTTTGAAGTGTTTATATTGTTGTTCCTATAGATGAATGTAAGAGTGCATATTTTATTTCCCTTATCTGTTTGAATGAGCAGCTGGAAGCAGTGAAGCACAGACATTTCAAAATAAGAGTCCCGGGCTTGCTTATTAATTGTTAAAAGTATTGCTGGGGGGACTGGATAGCTCAGCGAGTGTTTGCTGACTACCAAACCTGGAGTCACAAGTTCGAATCCAGGGCGTGCTGAGTGACTCCGTCCAGGTCTCCTAAGCAACCAAATTGGCCCGGTAGCTAGGGAGGGTAGAGTCACATGGGGTAACCTCCTCGTGGTCGCGATTAGTGGTTCTCAATCTCAATGGGTGCATGGTTAGTTGTGCATGGATCGTGGAAGAATAGCACGAGCCTCCCTTGCTGTTAGTCTCCGCGGTGTCATGTACAGCGAGCCAAGTGAGTAGATGCATGGATTGACTGTCTGAGAAGCGGAGGCAATGGAGACTTGTTGTCCGCCATCCGGATTGATGTAAGTAACCACGCCACCACGAGGACCTACTTAGTAGTAGGAACTGGGCATTCCAAATTGTGAGAAAATAATAAATATACATAAATTTTTTAAATATTTATAAAATATTTATTTATTAAATATTTATCACATACATATATATATATATATATATATATATATATATATATATATATATATATATATAAAATAGACATTTCAAAATAAGAGTCCTGGGCTTGTTAATAGTTTAAAGTCTTACGTAATGCATCCAATATTTGTTTTTCTTCCAGTTATTATTGGTATTTTGGTTGCACAATAATTTAATTACATTTAGACTCTTGTAGCCTCTGTCTGGCCCACCCTGTCACAGGAAGGAAAGAGAAAACATTTACACGCATTTAGTATATCGGTTTCTTATAGTCATTATATTGTCATTTGCACAGATCGCACATGATAGAAATTGAGCATCATGAGGAGATGATTTAGGCAAAAAAAGAAATTTGTCAAAAAATTACTTGGGACATTATTTTTGGAAGATGACGACATGTATCTCATATGGATATTTTCAGAGAAAAGATTATATATTCTTAATTACCGTGTACAGCTTAAAAATTTAGTGGAAGAACAGTTTTCAGAGCTTTAATTCAGCCGGAGCCAATCTGAGAAAGCAATGGCTGGTATATACACCAATCCAAACGCATTTCACCGTTTCTACTCACACAGAGGTCTGTAGCAGACATTTAACTACAAATCATCTCGAAACGCAAATGACAAAAGGTTGATTGAGTCAAATGGTGTCAGCACCAACAGCGCTCTTTGGATAAAACAACTACATGCTTCAGTCACTGCTATATTCCATGTGTTAGGGAGGAGAAATATGCGATGAATGCATGCATCAACTTTTTTTTTATTTTTATAAATGTATGTTTTAATCCTTATTTTGTGTCACTTTTTCACAGAAAAGCACTGTATATCAATAAATGCTGAAATGCAAATCCATAAGAGCTGCTAAAGATAATTAGTTATAATGTTTGAAAAAGATTACAAATATATGTAGTGTGGTTAATTATATTTTAGCACATATATGTATTTATTTAATTTGATAATACAACTGCTTCATTCTGTTCTGAGTGATTTTAAAGCATGGTTTGAGTAAGATGACAGCTAATGCACTTAAAAATAAATACATCTGGGACATGTATCCAAAGAAAAGTCATTTGAAATCATTGTATGATGGAATTTATTGTTGAATCTCAACTGGTATTAAATATCATCAATGAATGAATCAGTGTTAATGAGACAAACAGACTGCTGCATGTTATATATGTTTGTTTTATTATTCAGGAGCTGAGTTTAGCTACATTTGGAAAGTAAACGATATATTTAGAGGCAAATTTGCACAAATTATAAAATTGAGATGTCACGTTAATGCCAGAAATATGATTTATTTATTTAATCAACTGACAGCCCAAAAAAAAAAACAAAAAAAAAAAACATAATCTGCCTTCCCATGGATAAATCTCTGCATGTAGGCGCACTGAACACTGGAACCGGAAGTGCCTGAGCACTAATTAGAATGTGGAAGCAGTTGTGCAAGTAGCCCATCCAACGTTACCTAGGTTACCATTTCAAGAATGAACAAAGTGACATTGTTTTTCCAGGTAGAAACTGGTGAAGTTAAACAAACTGAATGATTGCAATTTCACTGTATGTAGCCATGAATAGGTCTTTAATTCAAGCTGTCAAACCACAAAAATACATACTTGTTACTGAAAATACATTAAGGCTCTATGAAAGATACTTGTACACAATATATCATTCAGTAATGACTAGAGTAAATAATGTTTGTTCTTTGATAATGATTTGGGTTGAATTTAATGGAAAACTATGCAACTTGCGCCCCTTTGCACTTCAGGATGTTGACGCTGAGCATCATAAATTACTGTTTTGAATTTTAGAATGTGCCATGTGTCCGCCAGACGTGTCCGCTGTGTGGTCCACTTTAATTTACACTGCCGCTCACACTTTATTAATGTTGTGTTGAGAAATATGTTTGAAAAGACAAAGACTATTGTGCAAAGAGCAGCCCTATTTATATCTGTAACAAATCCAGATATAAACTGGTGGTGAAAAGTTTGGAATAATGTACAGATTTTGCTGCTATGGAAAGAAATTGGTACTTTTATTCACCAAAGTGGCATTCAACTGACCACAATATATAGTCAGGACATTAATAATGTGAAAAATTATTATTACAATTTAAAAACAATGTTTAGAACTTACTAGTTTAAACTACTTAATAGATTTCTCATCAAAAAATCCTCCACGTGCAGCAATGCCAGCTTTCCAGATCCATGGCATTCTAGCTGTCTGTTTGTCCAGAAACTCAGGTGACATTTCACCCCACACTTCCTGCAGCACTTGCCATAGATGTGACTGTCTTGTCGGGCACTTCTCACACACCTTACAGTCTAGCTGATCCCACAAATGCTCAATGGGTTGAAGATCCATAACACTCTTTTCCAATTATCTGTTGTCCTATGTCTGTGTTTCTTTGCCCACTCTAACCTTTTCTTTTTTTTCTGTTTCAAAAGTGATTTCCTTTTTGCAATTATTCCCATAAGGCCTATACCCCTGCGTTTTCTCTTTTCTGTTATACATGAAACTGGTGTTGAGGAAGTAGAATTCAATGAAGCTGTCAGCTGAGGACTATTTCTCAAACTAGAGACTCTGATGTACTTCTCCTCTTGTTTAGTTGTACATCTGGCCTTCCACATCTCTTTCTGTCCTTGTTAGAGTCAGTTGTCCTTTGCCTTTGAAGACTGTAGTGTACACCTTTGTATGAAATCTTCAGTTTTTTGGCAATTTCAAGCATTATATAGCCTTCATTCCTCAAAACAATGATTGACTGATGAGTTTCTAGAGAAAGCTGTTTCTTCTTCTTTTTTTCTTTTTGTGCCATTTTTGACCTAATATTGACCTTAAGACATGCCAGTCTATTGCATACTTTGACAACTCAAAAACAAACACCGAGAATGTTAAGTTTCATTTAACGAACCAAATAGCTTTCGTCTGTATTTGATTGAATGGCAAGTGATTTTCTAGTACCAAATTAGCAATTTAGTATGATTACTCAAGGATAAGGTGTTGGAGTGATGGCTGGAAATGGGGCCTGTCTAGATTTGATCATAAATTACTTTTTTCAATTAGTGATGGTGCTGTTTTTTAACATCAGTAATGTCCTGGCCATACGTTGTGATCAGCTGAATGCCACTTTCGTGAATTAAAGTACCAATTTCCTTCCGAAACCACAAAATCAGTACATCTGTACATTATTCCAAACTTTTGGCTACCAGTGTATATCGACAATTATCATCAGGAAAATCTTCCAATTATCGATGCATGAAAAAGTAATTGATCCCAAGCCTGCTTAGTACATAAACCAATTTTAATATGATGAGTATATTTATGTGGAAAGCATGTCTTGAGGATTTTATACTTGCAGATACTCCATTTTGTTGATAAGCAGTTACAAGTTCTAAGGCCTTGTCGAGTGTGCGCCTCAGCCAGTCTGTGATACATCATTTTTTTAGATTGTGTGGGTTTGTTCTGTATGTACATATAGTATTCATTTTGATTGTTCATAAAATGATCATAAATTCTTAAAACTCTGCAGCAACCCTGATTTATGAATCTGCTATGGATGTAGGGAGTGGTGGATCTGATGTGTTTTTGTGTATGCATGTACAGGTGGCTGAGAGAGCTCTGTACTACTGGAATAATGAGTACATCATGAGTCTGATTGAGGAGAACTCCAGCGTGATTCTTCCCATTATGTTCACCAGTCTGTACCGGATCTCCAAAGAGCACTGGAACCCGTAAGTCAAATGACTGAGCAATACTAACGTAAACACCAGCTATTTCACATAAATATTCAGTCTCCAATGAGTATTGAAATCTGTGAGTCCAAAATAAATACATAAGGCACTTTTACAGATATAGCTTTTGCTTTAATTTAAAGTTGTATGTTTCTATTTGGAGGTCATGTGTGAACAGAACCTGTTGATGATATGCCAGCAATATGCCAGCTTAATGAGTTTTAATATTGCCAGAAGGAATCAATTTGGGACTTGTATTTACACAAATTCCTAACATTAATGTCTCTAGTATGGTCAGCAGTAGTATACTCTGATGTAAGAAGTCTTCTGTCAAAGCGATTTAGCTTATCACAAAGTTTCGAAGGCACTAATGCAATAACTCAACCCTTTTGGCCTATGTTTTATATTTTCAAAAAAGTAAATTTTCCAAGTGACTATTTGCTATGGTACAATACACATTTGCACAGCTCTGGTTAAACACAGCAAACAAAAAGATATACGCACACATTTAAAGACTCATTTCCATCTAAACATTCAGTATATACACTACTGGTCTAAAGTTTTGAATCACTTGACTGAAATGTTTCCTCATGATCTTAAAAATCTTTAGATATGAAGGTGTATGCTTGAAATTAAATGTTTGAAATTATTTTGTAGACAAAAATATAATTGTGCCACCATATTAATGTATTTCATTCTAAAACTAAAATTTTATAAAAAAAATAAAAATAAAAAAAGGTTTTGAAATTGATGACTTGGACCAAATAATAAATTAAAGCAGTCAATAAGTGCCCAATATAGATGGGAACTCCTTCAATACTGTTTAAAAAGTATCCCAGGGTGATACCTCAAGATGTTGGTTGAGAAAATGTCAAGAGTATATGTCTGCAAACTAGAGATGCTAACATATAACACAGATTTGATTTATTTTGGATTTTTAGTCACAACAGAACTCCCATAGTTTCATTTTATGATATTCCATAGTTTTGATGACTTTACTAATATTTTAAAATGTGAAGAAATAAAAATGTTATTAATTATAATACTCATTAAAATGAGTGTTTCAAAAATTTTGACCGGTAGTGTGTGTGTATGCGAGTATTGCAACAGTAACTGTCATCGTCATCAATATCAATTGGATATTGTCATCTATTAAATAGTACACACACTAATTTCCAAATTTCCAGTTTGTGTGTATTACAACAACAACAACTGTCATCGCCATCAGAGTCTGTTGGCAATAAACCTTCAGGATATTGCCATCTATTAAATTAAACATGTCCTGTCCATGTTCTTATGCCAGTGTGAGGATTATTGAAATCTAATTATGTTTTCTTTTTCTGCTCTAAGGGCCATAGTAGCTTTAGTCTATAATGTTCTGAAGGCCTTCATGGAAATGAACAGCACTTTGTTTGATGAACTCACATCCACTTACAAGTCAGATCGTCAGAGGTGAGGCTCATGAGATGTGCACACACTCCAGAACATAAGTTGCTATGATGGCAGGGTTTCTACCAGCAGTAAAATGTTGCTTGTTTTGTATGTTTTCTTATTGTCTTTGCATCTCTCATTCTTCAGAGAGAAGAAGAAAGAGAAGGAGAGAGAGGAGTTGTGGAAGAGGTTGGAGGATCTGGAGTTGAAGAGAAGCCTCCACTGCGATGGATTTATTCCCACTTAACGACGCGCCTCTCCTGCGCCCGGAACATTGGCAGCATATTTTTTTTCCTTTCTGTATTTGTGCGTTTTACTTTACCGTAGAATCACCTCATCAGTCTCATTATTTCAAAAGCACTGTAAATAACTTTATTTTATCCTCTTTTTTTTCCCTTAAAAATATTATGCCGAAAAAGAATGTGACTAGAAAAGAAAGTAAAAAAAAATACAAACAAAAATGAGAAAAAAAATCAATAAGTAAAAGAAACCCGCACTGGAGGGGAAAGGACTTTGAACAGACAGTTGGACTGAAATGAACGACTGCTGTGAAGACGAAAATCACACAAACGGAGATTCTCAGCTCACCGATCTGACATACCTCACCCATCTCTACAAAACCACACCAGCCCAGTTCTCTCTCTCTCTCTCTCTCTCTCTCTCTCTCTCTCTCTCTCTCTCTCTCTCTGCCCCCTCTCATCCCTTTCTTGTCCCCCCCATCCCAATTCCACTTATTGTCCAATTTCTATTAAATGGTTTGTTTCTTCAACATATTCCACCTGGGTGTCCTGTATGTCTGAAAGAGGAATTGTCTGCCTTGTTTATACTCCTGACCGTTGACCCAAGTGCTATGGATCATCCTTTAAAATCTGGATAAATAGAGTGGGTCTGGTTTGCAGACTTCTAAAAGGGGATGTTAAAGGACACTATTTAGTTACCAGCAGAGAAGAGGAAATTATGAATATGCACCAGCTTTGACACGCCCATGCGTTTTGTTTCCCCCTTTTTTTCTATTTCTGTTCAAAGGTGCCACCAGGTTCACTTCTTTGGACTCTTTAGCACCAGTCCGGTACTGGTACCAGTGAATGACTCACACACACACACACACACACGCATCTGAGAGGGGTATCAAGAAATTCCGCACCAAATCGGAGATGCTTGTCATGAGAAATTGAACTGCAAGTGCATACACACACTTTGCATTCGAGTGTGTGAGGGAGTTTCTTACAGTGTTAAGTACCTGTATACTGTATCTGAATGCAGGACTTTGATAGTAGGACCTTTAGCATATTTTTCTTTAGGAGATTCCAGTAGATGATGAGAAAAATTGAACAGCCTCTGGGGATTTATTTTTCTTTCTTTCTTTCTAGGGATTCACTTCTAATTTGTTTTGGGTTTATTTTTCCTGTCTGGAATTGGAGTTGTTGTTTCTTTTGACCAAGTGGAATTTGTTCTCCCTTCCTTTTTTTTTTTTACTTAGTTGCTGATTGGGGGACGGGGAGGTGAGAGGGGGATTGTGGAGGGCTGATGCTGTTGTGAGCTTTGTCAGAATGAACCTGTGCTTTAGAAAGCCCCATACATCAAACAATTACAAAAGTTAAAAAGGGTCGGAGAAATACAAATGTTTAATTATTTTAAAAAATAAAGAGATTAAATTAAACTTGTTTTGTGATAAAGATGTAATGTAATTTGCCTTATTTGTGGTGTTTGAATGTGTAAAGAAGAGGTTTTGTACTGAGCACAAAAAATGGAAGGAAAAGGGTCGTGAGAAGAAACTTGTTTGAGACAATTGAGATCCGGTTCCAGTTGAGAAATAGTGGAGCCGAATTATTTTTTTGACCTTTTAAAAAGAATATTTCATGCTCAATACAAATTAAGCTCAATCTAAAGCATTGTTGGCATAATGTTGATTGTCACAGAAATAATTTAGACTCTTATTTTCTAAATTAAAAAAAAAAAAAGCATAAATCTAGGTTAAAGCGAGGCACTTACAATGGAAGTCAATGGAGCATTTTTACAGGGTTTAAAGGCAGAAATGTGAAGCTTATAATTTTATGAAAGCACTTACACTAATTCCTCTGTTAAAACTTATGTATTGAGCTCTAAAGTTGTTTAAATTTTTTGACAGTCAATTTAGAGGTTTACGTCATTGTCACATGGCAATGAAGTTGCAAAACTGGATATAACTTTAAACAAAAAAGGTTAGTATGCGATTATGTCATTAATAGTGTGTTAACGTGTATTGTTTATGTCTTGTGGCTATACTTTTTAAATGGTAAGTATTTTAATGTTTACAAACTGGGCCCATTCACTTCAAAGTGCCTGACTGTTAACTAGATTTTTGCTACGTATATATTCTTATTTTGTAACTTAAAAGGTAAGAAACTTATGTGTTCCCGAAATGTTCTTATCTATTTTCCTAAACCGTCAATGTTAATACAGTGGCAAGAAAAGTATGTGAACACTTTGGAATGACCAACATTTATGTATAATTTTGTCTTCAAATGTGGTTTGAGCTTCATCGAAGTTACAATAATGAACAAACACAATCTGTTTGAACTAATAACACAAATTAATGTATTGTTCTTTTACATATTGAATACATTATTCAAACATTCACAGTGTAGGTTGCATAAAGTATGTTAACCCCTAGGATAATGACAAACAAAAGCTAATTAGTGTCAGCCAAGTGGCAAACCTGACATCCATTTAATGAAATGAGACGGAAGGTATAGGTAAGAGCTACTTTGTTTATAAAAATCACCAGCCGCTACTTTCCAACAAAAACATTGCTGGGCACCTGAAGTTTGCCAAACCTTGACCACCATGAGACTCCACAATGCTACTAGGAAAATGTTTAGTGGACTGATCAAACTAAGTTTGAATTATAGGGCATAGGGCACTACCTATGGCATAAAATGGCACTGCATACCAACATGAAAGCATCTTCACAACAGTGAACTGTGGTGGAGGGGGCATCAGGATTTGGGGCTGCTTCGAGGCTTGGACCGCTTCCCATCATCAAGGGAAAAATTAATTCCCAAGAGTATCATGATATCCTACCGGATAATTCAAGGGTGGCTGCTTGCCAGCTGAAGCTCAGTAAAAGCTGGTGATGCAGCAGGACAATGACCCTAAACATTGAAGTAAATCCACTTCAAAATGTGAAATCCTGCCAGACCATAACCCAATAGAGATGCTGTAGAATGACCTCAAGAGAGCCGTTCAGACCAGACATCCTAAGAATATGGCTGAGCCGAAGCAATTCTGTAATGAGCATTGTGCAGGTCTAATCTCCAACTAACGGAAACACTTGGTTGAGGTTATTGCTGTCAAAGGAGGATCGACCAGTTATTAAATCCAAGGGTTTGCTTACTTTTTCCAAATCACTGTGTATGTTTAATGGGATGTGTTCAATAAAGACGTGAAATATTATAATTGTGTTTTGTTAGCTTAAGCACATTGTGTTTGTCTATACCTGTGACTTTGATAAAGATAATTTCACATTGTATGACCAATTAATGCAGAGAACCAGCTAATTCCAAAGGGTTCACATACTTTTTCTTGCAACTGTAGATACATTCTTAAAGGTGCACTCTGTAATTTTTTTATTCTTGTTGTCTTGGACACCTGGGGGTGTGGATGCAGATTTATTAAAATAATAGTTACAGTGCCATTGTATAAATTCTCAATTCACAATCAGCCATGGTATTTGGCTGGTCGTATGATTTTAGAACATGGCTGCCCACACGAGGGGACCCTCTCCATGTACAATAAAACGTCTTTTATAATTTTTCTAATATGACTTAGGTCTGAATCGTATGTGTTTGGTCATGATTTTCTTGTTTCAAATTTACTATTAATGTCTTTAGAAGTAAAACTTTTTTTAATGATGACAAATTACTGAGAGCACATTTAATGCCTTATAATTTATCCTTTTCCTATTCTTATTCCATTGGCACAATTTTTTAATATTTACTTTAGTTTTCTTTGGTTTATGTTCCCATTTCTCTCTTGAGCCCACTACTGAGCAATACCAAATACTAGCACAGGAGGACAGCAGAGCTCAATATTACAACCTTTGAAGCTTTCACAAACCGGCTAATGGCACTGTCAAAAATGGTTTCTGTTGTTGTACACCTTTGATATATTTTCCCATAAACTGTTTTCAGCCTTCGTGTATGTATTATTTTAAATCAGGTCACCCTTGTTTTTCCAAATGGTTTGCATGCTGAAGTGTGAGCTTGAAGGATTTGGTAGGATTTTTTCAGAGGGGTTAAAAGATTCAGAGATACTCTGAAATTGGAAGATATGTACGTAATTAACAGATATGCAGGCTTTATTCTCTCAGTTTGAGCATTAACCTGTCAAATCCTTTTGAAGACAAGAGAGAGACAAAGAGATTGGAAGAATGGCAAACTTGGGTGACTACTTTTATTCGCTCAGTTTGAATATTAACCTGTCAAAGTCATTGAGAAAGTGACAAGGAAATTGGAAGGAAGGGCTGAATTAGGCAAGTGCTTGTTTTAATTAAACCGACTGATCTCACAGTAAAATCAGAAAAGGTAGGTTGACTTTTTTTTGCCTGCTTAATGAAATTCGAAACACTGCCCTCAGTGGCCATTTGGAGGGGCACAAAAAAAAGTTGTGAGCTCCAAATTGTCACTAAAGATATAGGGAGCCCCTAACCTTATCCCTTTTGGAGTTGGCACCACCCACTTTTGGAATACCCATCCCCATTTTGCAGTAACCCCACCCTCTTTAGGAGATTCCGCCCCCATTTGGAGATCTTCGGCCTGCAGCTATTCCTAATTTTGATAGGAGATGGCACTTGTCAGTAAATTGTCATAATATGGCCGATCCTAGGGTACTGGAACTCTCGGAAACAATTTTGGAAATATGCACAACATAACAGTGTCTTTAGAAAAGTAATTTTTCTATAAAAATGGAATATGGGGGTTTCATGGATTAGACACTTAACACTTGAGTACAGAGCGAGAAAACACCTCAATGGTTATTGTCTGCATTGACACTAATGCTCTCCTGATATAATGATATAGTGAAACAGTTTGAAAAGCAGCAATATCTCTTTCCTTGTCAGCGTTCTTTGTAATTGGCACAGTTCTGCCACAGTGATTATAACCTTAACTAATAACCTCTTTCTTTTCATCACTACTGATTACATACTTGAATATCTTGTTCATCACCAAAAAATTGAAAATTCTCTCATCATTTATTCACCCTCATGCCATCACACATGTGTATGTATTTCTTTCTTCTGCTGAACACAAAGATTTTTATAAGGATATCTCAATTCTGTAGGTCCATAGAATTCAAGTGAACGAGGTTCAACACTTTCAAACTCTAAAAAGAAAATAAAGGCAGCATAAAAGTAATCCATAAGACTCCAATGGTTTAATCCATGTCTTCTGAAGTGATCCAGTCAGATTTGGGTAAGAACATAATGTACAAAACAAAAATGTAACTCATCTTTGCAGAACATTTTGCCATTGCAGTCTTTAGGCATGATCGTGATTTTCAGCTCGATTGCACTTGACGCATGTGTAGAGCACTAGATGGAGCATGAAATCATGATAAATGACACTGATTGCCAAGGAGATGGCAGATGTCAAGGTTTATAGTAAACATTTGTTACATTTTGGTCTGTTCTCACCCAAAACCAATTGGATTGCTTCATTGTGTACGTTTTGGAGCTTCAAAGATTTGGACCCCATTCACTAGCATTGTATTGACCTACAGTGCTGGTTAATCCCTCCCCTGCATGAATGTCCCTATCTAAGGGGTAGAGATCCATCTGAGGCACACTCTGTTGCGGGGATGCTCATCCCTCGAGCCGTGTGATTGCTGCAGCTAGATTATAACGTGATGGCTCACGAATTATTGAATCATAACATAATATATGTGTCACTGTGCATTTCTTATCATGAAGAAAATTGGCAATACACAGCTTTATTAATAAGAGAGAATTTGTTTTTTAGTGAGCCCCCACTGAAGCAATTGAGACCATCCATCTTCAACCGCTTATCCGAAGTCAGGTCACGAAGAACATACTGTCTGCCAAGAAAAACTGTGTCCAGGTGTACCTAAATTAATTGGAATTGTTTTAACAGCAAATGTGGTCACACCAAATACTGATTTACCTTTTTATGTTTACTGGACTTTATGTGACATGAATTGATTAATGAAAACTATTCATGGCATTATTTATGAAGAAAGCCTCTTTATGCAATATTTTTCACAAGTGCCTAAAACGTTTGCACATAACTGTACATACTGTATAAGAACATTTGCACATCACTTTCTGCATTTATAAATCTCAATTAGTTTCTTAATTTAACATATGATAATATCTGTTGTATGTGCATTTTATATAAGGCTCTTGATGATGTAACTGGAGCAAATTCTGGTCAATGATGTCAGGCAGTCCTTGACATCTTCTGTTCCAGAAGTGTGAAATTGCTGAATTCACCTCTTTACCCTGATCTGTTTTTATAAATATACATTCATAAGTTTTAATGATTGTCTAAGTGTTTCCACAGTTTATGTGTCATGGAGATTTGGCAAGTCATAGGCCTATACAGCAGACACAGCACATTTTATTGTCTGACTTATTTTGTTGTCCTAACAGGCAATGTCTATATGTCCCTTAGGTGACTGTGATTTTGCTGATTTTGCCACCTTTTGTTAGTCTTGGAACCGCATAACAAACAAACATAGTCCTAACCCCAAACCTTTAATCTGATTGACAGGACAACTAAAGACATTGATCCTGGAACATGTCCTATTAACAGGTGAGATTTATCTAATATCCTATTAGAATGAATATATTCTAGTACAAGAAATTAAATCTTCTAATATAAGATCTTCCCTGCTCCATCAAATAATACCTCGGTTAAATCCCACCTTTAATAAATCTCTCAGATCCAGTTTTACTTGTTGTTGTTTTGTCTTTTTTCATACTGGCTTTTCCCTTTTTATCAAACACATCTTTGTGATCACTAAATGTAAAGAGAAAGCTGTTTCCTGTGTGTGCGTGTGTGTGTGTGCGTGCATGTTTATACTACCTTGTGGGGCCCTCCACATAAGGGAAGGGTATTATGCTATAAATGTGGTTTATGAGGACATTTCTAGTGTCCCCATAATTCAAATTACTTAAAAAACATACTAAATTATGTTTTTTGTATTTATTTATTTTTATTTAAAAATGCATAAAGTTTTTTGTGAGGTTTAGATTTAAGGGTAGGGGGATTAAATCTATAGTTCGTACAGTATAAAATATATAATTTTTTTGACCAGAAACTGTATTTATTTTGTTCCGTTTCCAGCATTCTGCTGTCACCTTTCCAATTGGTAACCATTTAGAATGAAATAAAAAAATGGTTAATAACATTTATTTATTTTTTAAATGACAGTACTCTGTGCTAAGAGTGGACCAGTTACAGTGTTACCAGATCTAAAGAAAAAAAAAGGGACCAGGTTTAGAAAAACACATTCAAATAAGAGACTTGCCTCAACCAATATAATTGATAATCAGGGTTGAGGAGTAACGGAATACAAGTAACGGGATTACGTATTTAAAATACAAAGTATAAGTAACTGTATTTCACTACAGTTGCAATTTAAATAATTGGTAATTATAATACAGTTACATTCAAAATGTATTTTGATTACTGAAGAGATTACTTTGCATTTTATTGTCATTTGTTTCATTTAATATTTAGTCCTTTCAGATATAAAACATTTATACATATAAATGATGTGATCCAAAGTAAATTTGAACAACTGTGAAACACTTTCATATGATGTGTTACATTCATACGAGCAGACAGAGAAGTAAGTTTGAAGTGAGTTTGGAGCAGAAGAAATAGAAATAAAACTTGTGTCAATTGTCAGTTTTACACTAAACATAAATGCTATTTCTTGCCATTTTACATCCACATTACCAGTCACGATAATATTTGTATCAAGTATCATGTTGGATCATAATACATTTTTTTCTAGTAAGATCTTTGATATTAGGGCAAAATTGTTTTCTTGATAATAATTTTTGTATTGTTTTCCTGTAAAATTATCTAAAAATCCTTAAAACAAGATCAATTTGATTTATCTTGTTTTAGAAACAACACTGCATAAGATATTTAGGTTTTCAGAGAATGTATTTTTAACATGTGCTTTTTGTCTAACTGTCCTGGAATTTTATAGACAAAACAAGTGACTAACAGTGCTGAAGAAGTAATCCAACGTATTTAGATTACGTTACTGACCTTGAGTAACCTAACGGAATACATTACAAATTACATTTTACAGCATGTATTCTGTAATCTGTAGTTGAATACATTTCATAAGTAACCCTCCCAACCCTGTTGATAATAAGCAATTCAAGTTTTTTCCTTGTGTGGGGGAATTATCAGCATTGAAATCATAACGAGCAAAGTATACAGTATCTTAAATACAATTATGTATTTTCAATAAATTAATCCTTAAATAAATATACTGTATCCCCAAAAATATTTTAAATATTTCACCAATACATCTGTCCAGGCAAAGAAATGTGCAATGCAGCAGTTTCTTTCAGAATTAAAGCTCATCGTGTTCTACTTAAAAAAGAGAAACCTCATTTTTAGGGCAACAGGAAATGGTGTAATTCTGAAAATGTTCTTTTTTGAACCATTTAGACTTTGGTTTCATGAAAAAAATTAACTGGTTATTAATCGGTTACCAATATTTAAAAAAAGTGGTTTCACTCTGGAACAATTGAAAGGGACTTCATTCCCGTTTTCTGTTACATTCTGCAAAAAATGTTTTGTTTTCGTTCCTTGTAACGTTTTCAGTTCCTGATAAGAACAACAGAAGGTTATGAATATGATATTGTTACACCTGGGACATTTGCCCTAGTGGCCACTAGAGGTCACTAGGTGCATTTCAAACTTTTAGCACGTTTTGTCATGTGAAATCCTGTTTCCCTCATGTTCATGTGTCTTGTTCTCTTTGGTTCATTGTCTTGCTAACTTGTTATCAGTTCTGTTATCGGTTCCTGTTTAATACTCTTGTCATGTAATTAGTTTAGTCTTGTCATTGGTTGTCTTTGTCATGTGGTTCCCTTGTCAGTGTATTTAAGCTCTCTTGTTTGCTTTAGTCCCTCATCGAGTGTTGTTGATTTTAACTCTGTTTCATTGTCCAATTTATCCAATTCTGTCAAGTCTAGTTGTTTGTTTGTTTGTTTGTTTGTTTTGGATATCAGTACTGTAAATAAATCTTCACTTAGGTTCACACTTCAGCTAGTTCGCCACCATCTGTCCCTATCCTCAGCCTGCCAGTATGTTACAGATATGCTCTCATTTCGATAGTTAAGTGTGACAACAGAGCGCTTCAATTTGCTCCAGTTGGATGCATATTAAGCATATATTTGTTTCTGGAAAGTGGTATTTTTGAATAGTTCAACATTTAAAGACCACACTTTATTGCTTAATTTTAAAAGCACCCCAGTTCCTTACACTGTGCTTCAAATAAACAGATACAGTATAAGCATTTCAGGTTAGTGACCCTTAAGAATGAATCTGATGTTACTCTTAATTAATTCATGTTAATAGAAGTCTTTCTCAGGGTTGTTAGGTTTTTCTCTTTCAGGGGTTCGTCTATATTTTAAAAATAATTTGTTTCTGAATGAAATGTGGTGATGTACACTGCAATATCCACCCACACCTGTTCCTAAAATTAAATTCAACACCGGCTCACACACACACATTCACGCCGACTCTCTCTTCCCCTGTTCTTTTTTTGTTTTCACTGAGGTGATTTTGTGTCTCTCCCTTAGTCTCTGTCTGTCGGTTTTTTGTTTATTTTTATTTTTTCACTATGTTTTCATGGCTTGCTTTCTGCTGTGATCAGTGGCAAAACAAAACCTTCAATGAAAAGACAATGTACAACATTGTGATGTCATGTATGGAAATAACACTCTTATTAACGTGATGAAACATCGCATGACAAGTCTTGGAAACTTTTCAATGCAAGTCCGGCAGCCAGTCCCTAATTATCTGTCTCGTTATTGGCTGAATCACAAAGGCAGTCCTCCTACTCTCTCCTGTGCTCATCTTCCCTTAATTAGACTTACATAACCCTCCTGGTGACGGTGACACGTGTTGTGAATCTCTCAAGAACTGCTAAAATAGAACCATTGTCCACTTGGAGAAGGAATTTCTGAACATAAACTTCAATGACCATTAGAACAGTGGTCTTTAACTGGATTTGATATTCAACGTCAAATGCAAAAGTGCTGAAAATGTCCTGAAAATCAAACATGAAGTGTAATGATATTACAATGAACTGAATATGCTCAACAATTATTAGCATGACAATTTTGCAATGCTTAAACAACTGCAGAACTGCTGTTTTACCAGCCTAACACAAGGAACAAACACTCTTCTAAATATTGTATTAGTATTAGCCATATCACCGAGTGATAGATTAACATGCAGCAAAATACAGTAGAGTTTGATTTGATGCATGACCTTTTGTTCTCTTAAATGTTGCTATCCTGTTCTCAATGATAAGGTTAGTTTCTTTTTTTATAGCATTTCTTTTTCTCTTCTATCTGTGACCCACTACTTGATATCCACTGCATTAGAGAACATAAATATTTGTTCAGCTTTGAATGGCCATAGTTAGTTATAAGCAATGACAGAAGTGTTTTCTTTATGCTAGTAAGTAAAAGTAAGCAAGTAAGTAAAATGTATTTATATAGCACATTTCTCAGATAAAAATCACAAAGTGCTTCACAAGAAAAGGGAGCATGCTAGCAATCATAATTGTGTTGGTGAGACCAAGTAGACTATGACATGTCATAGAGACAGCACTTGAGTCTACGCTTTTGCTTTTATAACATATTCTTTCATCATCTTCCCTTTACATCTTTATATTTGAAACATTAGTACTGAATCACAGCAGATTATTAGACATGTTTATATAGGCTTAATATTAGATGTATTATTGATGTGTTGGTATGAACTCAAGATCAGGTCGATGGGAGTTTTTTTAAAAGCTCTGTTTGCGTTCTATTGAAGTCTCTCTCACTTTCTTCCTCATACACTTCTATTTTCTTTTCTTCATCTCTCTCCCTCCAGTCGTCTCTGAATATTTAAACAGTCTTAATGTTTTTCTGAGGATGTTTAGTGAGCCGGATCTAAATGTATCTGACATATCAAAGCATTCAACAGCAGTTAAAAGGCATCAACGTTAGGGTGACCATATTCTGCTTTTCTAAAAAGAGGACGGGGGAGGGTGGGGGGGGGGGAGTGTTACTATGAATGCAAACTTTAATACTGTGAGAAAGACACTCTATTAGCATAACATATATATATAAATGCACATTTAAAACAATTATTTGGAATGTCCATGGACTAAACTAAAATAGTTGATGTCATGACTGTGTCTTCATTTACTATTAATATTATTTTGAAAGGCCATGGAAGCAATGTGATAACAGTTTTACCTGGTCGCAAAAAGTAGTCCGTTAATTTACCTGATGAACTTTCACCTTTTGCTGACACTTTATGCTTTGCAGATCTAATGAGTGCTTCTAAATCACTTGCACCTTCAGGGCTGGACTGGTAATCTGGCATACCGGGCATTTTCCCGGTGGGCCGATGCACTTTGGGGCTGATCAGGGGTGGACTGGCCATATGGAGAACCATGCGGGCTGGTGGGTCAGCCGTGAAACGGGCCGAATGGGCCGTGACAAGCTAAAATGAGCCACCGCGTTATGCAGAACGGACCACAAAATGGTGCCGCGATATGCAGAAAAGGAATTTTTGGTGCAAATCTTCGGTAAATTTGCACTTTCGTTTGGGCATTGTTTCCACTCAGCTGTCATTTGCTGCTACTGTCAAGCAACTGTTTGATGCTGAACACAACAGTGCTTCGTGCGTTTGCGGAGAGATTGACAGGCAGGAATTTGGCCAATAGTTGCTACAAGCCTCTTATAATCGACCAATTGTTGTGCAAGAATGCGGGACTTACAAAGCAGGGTTAAAGCAATGCAAATATGTGCGCACACACAATGAAGTATTAGACCAGATGCACATCATAATGCAACTAAAGCCAGATGCTTTTTTAAGGTCTGAAAAAGAGGACATGTCCGTGCAAAAAGAGGATGTATGATCACCCAAATCAGCTTGGTTCCATGAGACATTTTGATACGAAGAGATCAAATGGAACATGGATTATTCTCATTAGGAAGACTGTTTTGTCCTTCTCTTGTTTTTCTTACAGTTACTGATGTAATTATAGTTGTTTAAGTGTTAGGGCTTTAGAAAGAAACAAAATCTCAATTATAACACAAATAGGCCTGGCCCAGCATGCTGATTGGTCGATATAGCATCCCTGCCATACAGATACACAATATTTTCAGCCTTAAATCAATATTTTGTTTAAAAACAAATAAATATTCCTTTATATGTAGATGACAGTACTATTTTTATTAAATTATACACTACAAAAATGTTGAGTGAATCAAACGTTATCTGAAGCCTGAAACTGAACTTTTGGTTGTCTTTTAGGAATGAATGCAGTTAGCTGCATGGGAAAGCTATAGGATGCTCGCTTGCTCTCCATTCAATGAATGACTTGCACTGGATTCAGAACAGTTTGAATGGCACCTCATTTTAATCCTAGCATCCTAAATATTTCATCTTTTGGATGAACCCATTGATTCTCAACGTGATAATGCATAGTAAATATAGGATTTCTAAGGGGGGAAAATGCATTATACATTAGTGTAAATTGTGTTTAGTAGCATGGCGTTTCATGATAAATTGATCAAATTTAAAAATAGCATATCGGATGAAACTAGAGACAATTTTGGCTCAAGCAGGTTTCAATGTTAAAACTTAATTAGGTTTCTTACCAGATATAGTTTTCGCTGGCAAAATCTGCTGTGATCAGCACCATGTTGTTTTGTCACATGACTCCATACATCGAAAGTTGTATATAGCTAAGCCAAAACACAACATCCAAGTATGTGTACACTGGGTCACATGAAGATTACGTAGTCTTGGTCAGTTCGAACCAGTCTGTTCATTCTCTGTTGATGTCTCTCATCAACAAGGCGTTTCCATCTGCTGAACTTCCACTCACTTGATGTTTTTTGTTTGGCACCATTTGGAGTAAATTCTAGAGACTGTTGTAGGCCTATGTTAAAATCCCAGTAGATCAGCAGTTACAGAAATACTCAAACCAGCCTGTCTGGCACCAACAACCATCTATGCGATTTCAGCCAATCATGTGGCAGCAGTGCAGTGCAAAAAATCATGCATATACAGGTCAGGAGCTTCAGTTAATGTTCACAACAACCATTAGGATGGTTGAACTTGATCTCAGTGATTTGGACCATGGCATGATTGTTGAGAGAGAGAGAGAGAGCTTGCATTCATGTCATATTTGTGATTGCATACATTCAAACTTACAGTTTGACCAGTGGTGACGTGGTAAATTTGAATGTATGAAACCACAAATGAGATTTAAAAGCTACGCCTCTATTGCCAACTTTTGAATATTTTGTGGAAGATTGGTGGGAGGGTGTCATTGATAGAATACATACTATATGAGACTTGGGCTCACACAGTTTAAAATGTTGAGTTTATTATTCCAAGGCCCGGCTCTCTGTAATATACTCTCACATTGATGACATTTGAGATAGATTTCATTCTTCCCTATGTAATTTGAGTTACATGTTTTTTTGTTTTTTTGCCCAGTGCAAAATACTCGAAGTCAATACAGATGTGTGTCCTGCTATTGCAATTTTTGGTGTCCCCAAGGTTTGGACAATTTAATTCCACACAATTTTTTATTTTAGTCTCACTAAACCACCAACTGTTTCGCAATGGTTTGTAGATACTATGGCTTTCCCTAAACTGGAAATTATAAGTAGCTCTGGAACTTTTGTCATAAAATGGCAACCTTTTAACAGATTATGCCTTTGTACTAAATGCACCCTTTTTCATTCTTCTTCTTCCTACTTTTGTTATTTATTTTTCCTTTCTCTTCTTATTTTGAATGAATGAAAATTATAACTTATATATAATTATTACTGGTATCACCACCTTCATCATAAATACAACAATATGTTTTTCTTTTTTCTGCACTTTTGTGTTAAAAAAGTGAAAATGTGATATTGTACTACATCTGTTATTTTCGTTCGTTTGTTGTTGTTGTTATTTTAACTCGATTCAAAATGTAAACATGTGCTTTTAGTGCTTTTTTGTCTTTTTTTTAAAGCTTGGCAGTAGAAATCTCCATCTACTGTCCTTGTGTAGAAAAGTGTAGCTTGGACTTTCTGCCTAACATCCACTTTTGTGTTACACAGAAGAAAGAAAACAGCTATTGAGTTGGAACGACATGAGGAGAGTAAATTATGACAAAATTGTCATTTGTTGTTAAACTTTTCCTTTAAGAATCCTTGCCCTCAAATAGAGGATGTACCTCAGCTTTTCACTGCAGTCAAGGTTAAAGATGAACTCTGCATTGTTTTTTTCCTCTGTCCTCTGGCATCATCTGTATTGCATTGTGGCTCTCATTAAAATGTTTAAACCACCTGCCTAATATCGTGTATGTTCCCCTCATGCCGCCAAAACAGATCTGACTCCACATGGGCTCCAGACCTCTGAAGGTGTCCTGTGGTACCTGGCACAAGACGTTAGCCTCAGATCCTTTAAGTCCTGTAAGTTGCAAGGTGGGGCCACCATGGATCGGACTTGATGGTCCAGCACATCCCATAGATGCTCAATCAGATTGAGACCTGGGGAATTTGGAGGCCAATCATCATGTTCCTCAAACCATTCCTGAACAATTTTTGCAGTGTGGCAGGACGTAATATCCTGCTGAAATTGTCCACTGCCATCAGGGAATACCGTTGCCATGAAGGGGTGTACATGGCCTGCAACAATATTTAGGTAGGTGGTACGTGTCAAAGTAACCTCCATATGAATGCCAGGACCCAAGGTTTCCCAGCAGAACATTGCCCGGAGCATCACACTACCTCCACTGGCCTGACTTCTTCCCATGGTGCATCCTGATGCCATCTCTTCCCCAGTTAAACGACGCACACACACCCGGCCATCCACATGATCTTAAAGAAAATGTGATTCATCAGACCAGGCCACCTTTATCCTTTGCTCCATTGTCCAGTTCTGATGCTCACGTGCCCATTGCAGGTGCTTTCGACGGTTGACAGGGGTCAGCATGGGCACTCTGACCGGTCTGTGGCTACGCTGCCCCATACACAGCAAGCTACGATGCACTGTGTTTTATGACACCTTTCTATCATGACCAGCATTATGTTTTTTTCATTTTTTGCTGTCTGATGTCTCTTGTGTTCGCAGGAGAGCTTATAAATAAGGAGCTTCCTGTGTTTAAATATGGATGTGGCAGTGAGAATGTGGGCAGAGCTGTAATTAGCCTGAGTGTAGACAATAGACATCAAGAGGTTTTGCATTCGACATGCAGGCAGCAGCACGGTGAATATTTTATCTGACTGTCTTTAAAACACAGATTAATGGACATAGCTGTGACTTCAGGGAACAAATGTTACAACTTAGTAGGAGGATGCAGTCTTAACTTATTGGTTCCAGTAAGGCTATTCCTTTGAGCGACAGCAACTTACGCCATGTGATGCCAGTTCTGGGACAGACTGCTTTTGATATATGATACGCTTAAATATAGAGACAGCCTGATACCCAAACTAATGCTTTTTTCAGACATGTCCAAATCAAATTTGTTTAGTTGTTTTTAGTCTGTGCGGCAAATAATAAAACACAAGAAAATCTATTTTTACAAACCCAATCCAAACTACATCCATATGTGGTGTAAAATCCATCATCCAAGTCTCATTTTAATCAGACTTCAAGTATTTATTTATTTTTTTTAATGATTTGGGATCCAATGTGTGTACAACGTTGGACAGAGTGTGCATGTTATCTTGAGCTGTGTCCAAATACACAGATTCTTGCTAATTTTTTCCATATATAGCGAACTAGGCCCTTGTGACATTCAGTATTCAGTAACAACTGAGTGGTTTTGAACACAGCATATGCATGAATATGTACTGTAAATACAGTAATGTCTACTCAGTCTGAATAAACAGATCAGATTACATCACAATGCAAACAGTCAGTCGTAAAAATGGATTTGAAAAACTAATCGGATTTCTTTTCATCGTGAAAAAGCCTTAATGCGCCCTTTTTTAAGAGCACTTGCGCTATGCGCAGCGCTAAGTCATACACGCAGTTAATGGGCATGGCCATAACATTTAGGTATTTTCGTGGGTTTGAAGAAAGTATGTGCACAATGCTCTAATGGGATGGGTCAAGTTCAATTTAATTCTTAGGTTCTTCTCAGGCAATGTCTTCAAATTACACTTTCAGATGAAACAAAAATATAATCAGAATAATGATGTGGTCAAAAAAATCAAATGATCCTCTCCAAAATATTCCACCAGACCCTTATGCAGAGACAAAAAAATCACAAGTTGTAAATATAAACCATGACCTTAAGATAGATAAACACAAATCACGGCTTCAACGGTGATTGCCATGGACTTGATTTGTTGTTCCACTATATTTTCAGAGTTTGGACATGAACTTTATTACCACCTACTCGTGGAATCTCCAAACTGCAAATGTAGGATCTGAATTTAAACTTTGCACACTCATAAAATGATGGCCCCATGTACTGTATATTATAGTGCCAAACTGAACAAGGACTTAATTTTTCACACATTTTCATAATGTAAAAGTGAATAGCAAACAAATAGATGTAAGCACTGGTGATGTATGGATTAATTTTGTGCTGCTCTAGCGATTTTTGGAGTTTGAAAAGTCTGGCCACCATTCACTTGCATTGTATGGGTCAACAGATCTGAAATATTCTTCTAAAAATCTTTTTTGTGTTCAGTGCTGCAAGAGCAATACTATCAGTTGAGTTTCTGTGTAACTTGATCGCTCTCAATTATGCTTGCTTCACGCTATGTTCCAAGGTATCCACGCACAACTCACCACGTGCCACACCGAGAGCGAAAACCACATTATAACGACCATGAGGAGGTTACCCCATGTGACTCTACCCTCCCTAGCAACTGAGCCAATATGGTTGCTCAGGAGACCTGGCTGGAGTCTCTTAGCAAGCCCTGGATTCGAACTCGCGGCTCTAGGGGTGGTAGTCAGCGTCTTTACTCTCTGAGCTACACATTTTCAATAAATTCCAAGTCCTGCGCAGCATTTTTATACATCCTTCATTTAGAAATACGTCACAAAAAAAAAAGAAATACGTCACATTACTGAAATAAAATAAGTTGCTTAAGCCATTTCATGTTGACTTTAAATTTGTCTAGCTCACCTAATGGAAATGCTATTACTGTCATCCTGTCCTCTAAGTGACGTCTGGCAGAGCAACAGAGGCCTCTAATGGTGTAACGGCAAAGAAAATCAATGATGTCTGTGAAGTTATCATTCCTTTCTCTGAACCCATCACATTTGCTCAGGCAAACCTCTCCACTTTTAGATTCTGAGGCTATTGACTTTCGACAGGATATTTTTTGTGACATTCAAAAAGATTCTTATTTGGAAGAACTGTTGCTATACACTATGTTGCTATATATGGGCATCACAGAAAAAGAGAGAGGGAGGGAGACATAGATGAGCTCACTGCCTAATTAACAGTCACAATCAATGCAGAGAAATGGAAACATGCCAGGCACAGAGTGTGCAAGATTGAGATGGGATATGAGAGTTTAAGAAAAGGTGTTTCAGTGAATACAGTGTGGTGTGTGTATATGACTGTGTAAATAAATGAGTGTTTTTATATTAAAATCAGTACAGACAGCGATTGCACCTTATGAATCCATCTCTGGAGGTAGAGTGAGGTCACGACTCCTGCTGTTTTTTGTGTCTGTGAGATTTACAATGAATCTTGAATTATTAAACATCTAAGAATATATCGGTCACTTCAAGTTTGTGCAGTCAAATCTAAATTCTGTTGCTCATTAAAGAACCATCTGAGCTGTAATAATAAGATTAGGTCAACAGAAATGAGTTTGGGATTCCTTTAAACCCTGAATAACTAGATTTCTGTTTATTGTGGTTTGCCGCTCTCATTTACTCCCTGTTTTCCATCCCTGTTGCTGAGGTGTTTTATTTCCATCTCTCTGTTATACATTTCTGTACTATATATATCTTGTGTTGTTCTAACTGCAAAGATGGAGCACGCAAGCAACTGATGAGCAAGTGATGGAATGTTTGACGTCTTTGAGAGTTCTGGAGCCTACATTTTAATACAAAAAAAATAATTGTACAGCCTTTAATTTGTACTGATTTAAATGATGATTTCCATTACTGCATTTCAGTAGAGATTCCAATTAGAGTCATCACTGAGAATAATAAGAATTGAAAACAAGCTCCAGAGTGAAACATCTGGATACATTATGGTAATGAGAAATGAGCAGGGCGTGCTTAATTGTGATGGAAACAATGTCACAATGCACAAATATTTTCTTTATGCAAATATTTTATTTTGGGGTGAAAATGACCTAGATATGATTCACCCTACTAACATGGTGAGTTTTTACTTACATAACCATATCAGTCCACACACACGCACACTTATTCATCTGTCAAAAGAAGGGTATTTTAGGGTAGACACTGAATGTAGCCACGACATCATGTAGTTTGGTAATTGACCTGGACATTTTTAAGAGTTAAAAACAGTAATTAGCCTAGTTACTGCTGTTATACCCCCGCAGTGCCAAAAATGTGGATTGTGTAAAATCAAACTCTAAAACTGTACTGTGTCCTCCTCTGACCAGTCTTCTGTCTGAGTTCTTAATATTAGTGTGTCGTCCTGTTCCATTCTTCTCAAACCATAAAACAATTAAATAAATTACTTAAAAAATGGTTACCTTGTAACCTGCTAGGTTCCATTTCAATCAGAAAATACTTACACTGGTAGCCAATAATTTGGAATAATGTACAGATTTGGCTGTTTTGGAAGGAAATTGGTACTTTTATTCACCAAAGTGTCATTCAACTGATCACAAAATATAGTCAGGACCAGTGGCGGGCAATGCATTTAAAGTCTAGGCCTTCAGTGTGATTCATGCCATTAACAAAACACAGTTTCACAATGAATAAGACACCCTATGCCTATGGGCATCATACATTAAGATGCAGTTGACTAGTAATACTAATTGACATTTTAAAAACTCATCCACACATGAAAGCCAGAGCTTGAAGCGACACTCAATGCTCAAGCAAGCCTAATTTTAACTGCCACAGGACTGTTTTGTGAAATGAATGTCTCCCGAACAGACATTCAAAAATCATAATTTTTCTTAAGAATCTACCAAGGAGGTCTATAATACCTGGAAAAAATAGAATTATATTTGCTATTTTAATGTTGCTTACAATAAAGTTCATTTCGTCAGGGAACACGGTTATGCTGCATTCCAAGCAATTTTGATGTGGAATATTCCTACTTGATATCTCCGACCATAAATTCATTCCATTCCCCAATATTCAGAAGAAGACATTTAAGGAAGCAAAACTGCAACGCTCCCGTTAGCTTAGCACTGGTTTGACTCTCATTAGAGATGTCTCCTAGCAATTCAACTGATAAACAATGCTGTAGCGTTAGAATTTGTGCTTCAGGTGTACGATTATCAAAAGAGTTTATAATGTTTTATACACCTGTTTCTGCAAGCATTTGTTAAAGTTTAATATCATGTCATGTGGAAACTTACTAATTTATCGATATTACTTAATAAAGAGAACGTTTCTTACTTTGTATATCTCCCTACGTGTCGACATGTTTGTGTGACATCATGTACCTGCATCTTGGCTCGAGTTGAGAATTTCTGCATGAGCCTACAAGTTGTAATTCTGACTTTAAGATGCATTCCACAGCACTTTTCCAAGGAAGTTGTAAAATCCAAAGTTTTGAGTTGAATGGAACTCAGTACTTTTCAAAACTTAATCCAACACTAAATGCTCCAGCAGCCTAATTTACATTTAGAAAACTTCTGATGTTGCTATAACAATGCAAAAAGCACTTACCAATCTGTTTAATAAATGAAACAATCACTCAGTCATACAGAACATCTTGTGTTTTTAAATCCATAAGGATCTAAAGCTGGCAATACCAGCAGTGATGTCAGCCGACTCATCAGACAGCTCGAGCTTACAATTTTCGCTCTTGAATTACGTACATCACTTAAATCGTGATTGCGTCACTCAAGGCCATCTAGAAGGCCTCGACCGGGACATATCCTAAAGATCACACCCACCAAGAACAAATAAATCAATCTGATTGGCTGAAGAATCTGACAATCTGACTTTAGTTGCCCATTCATTTGCACCGTTGAGGGATTCTGAAAACTTTCTGAAGACCTGACAGGGTGGAGCTCAGACTCACATGGTGCTTCGGATTTGAGCATGTGAAACAGTTGTCACACTTTGTTTGTAAGCATCAAGAAATAAATCCTGACTGGATAAACTTTTAGTTTTTCTCTGTTTGTTTGTAGATTCGGTAAGAGTGGAAAGCGCTTAAAAATAAATAGGCAAAAATGTGATTGAGAATGAAAGGATGAAAAATATTTATTTATTTGGCATGTTAGGCCAGCAGAGAAAGCTTTCTGGCCCTGAGAATTTACCACTGGTCAGGACATTACTTTTATAAAAAACAGCACCATCACTATTTGAAAAAGTCATTTTTGAATCAAACCTAGACAGGCTCCATTTCCAGCAGCCATCACTCCAACACCTTCTCCATGAGTAATCATGTTAAATTGCTAATTTGGTACTAGAAAATCAATTGTCATTATATCAGACTCAATTGAAAGCTATTTGATTCATTAAATTAAGCTTAACATTGTCTTCGTGTTGTTTTTGAGTTGCCACAGTATGCAACAGACTGGCATGTCTTAAGGTCAATAGTAGGTCATAAATGTCAAAAATGAAACAGCTTTCTCTAGAAACTCATCAGAATGAAGGCTATACAAGGCTATAAATTCCATGTGCATCCCAGTCAGATGGCAAAATTACCAAGGGGGACCACCTATTGAACCTATTGCACTTCCTAAAGCTCAAGATGCTCCCCCAAAGATCACACCCTTGTAGGCCTGCCTTCCCAAGGCATAGCACACCCATCCCACCACGTTGTTTGATGCTGTGTCAGCTAAAAAAGAGCTTTAACTGATACAAATGCATCTTTAGTGTCTGAACATCCCCTTAAAGATTTTTTCCTTGCCACTGTGAATTTTGGCTTACTCACTTAGGTTTATTTAAAGGCATTTTTTTTAAAGCTTATAACAAAAAAGTGAAAAGTGCTATACAAATAAATTGCATTGAAAATATTTTAATTCAAGGTGCCTATTATATTGTTCTGAGACCTGTTTCCAACAAACAAAAAAATCATACAATAATGCTGTTGGTTAAGCCATTAACAGATGCAGCAAGAGCCTTCAGTGATTAAAACTAAATGGAAAATTAAAGGGAAAGCACGAGCTGGCAGCACCATATACATTAAATATAACTAGCTGGTTAGTGGACAGGCTAAAAGGGAGTCTTTTTTATGCTTGTATTTCTTTTTTTTCTTTCTTTTTTTTTTTTTTTTGGCGTGATACACTCGTTAAGTGGCTTATTGGTAATAACAACAAGTATTAAAAAGCGTTGAGCATTTTAAAGCATCACGCTTATTATTTTCTGCGTGGCGAAGTTGGTGTGCGCTCTTGCGCATTGGAGATCCCAAGTGCCCACTGGGCACGTCTGTGCCTTTGCGCATGCGCGGGGAGCTCCCCGTGCCCACGGATTGTCGCTTTGCGCTTGGAGCGCGCGCGGGTGGCACGCAGAAGCTCACGGGCAGCCAGCGCGCGACGTTACCATGAGCCTCCCCGTTCAACCGGCAGAGACTCCACGCGCAGAGAGTGCCCGCCTGACGAGAGAAGCGCGACACCCAGAGCCGCACGATGCCCGGGGGAAAGAGAGGGCTGGTGGCACCGCAAAACACTTTTCTGGAGAATATCGTGAGACGCTCGAGTGGTGAGAAAGGCGCTTATGTTTTCTAAAGTATAAATGTTTACATCACAGTGCTCAAATTAACAGAAGTAGATTAATGTTAAACAAATGAACAATAAGGATTTTTGTGTAGTTATGTTATGACGCTGCATGCTTAGAATTACGCAGTTATTGTTTTTAATTATGTATATTAGCCTACAATATGTTTAACATGGACACTGTAATGGAAAGTGTTAATGCATTTATAGATACATTATTCCCCATTTTGTATGGCCATTTATTATCTTTATGTTTTAAAAATCTCTAAAACAAAAGATGCAATGTTTATTCTATAGTGTTAGTTCATTAATGAGTTATTGTGGTGCTTTTGAGACACATTAATGCCCTCCTTAATATATGAGTTAAAAAAAAACTTTATTCCTTAATGTCAATATATTAAAATCTCTTACATTTGGGAAACGCCCAGTCTTCACTGCAGATGAGCTAATAAAACAAAATATTAAATCATCACTGCACTGTAGAATTTAAATGAGTCTGCTATTTTTTATTTTTTATTTTTTAAACAAGCGATTTTATGTTCAATTTTACCAATAATATGAGAAGTTAATTTGGAGAAATTATTTTAAAGGAAAAAATAAAAAAAAAACCGTTAAGAATCAAATTTATTAACTGATTTTGAAATTGTACTTTAACTTATTAATCAAGCTATTAGCATATTTAACTTGGGCAACATTGGTTTAGTTGATTAAATATAATCAAAATTTCAAAATTTCAAAATTAATAATGTCACCATGCTGTATTAAAAACAAACTTTATCTGTGGATTATATAGTAAATAAGACACGAAAAACAAAAGCTTCAGAGTCTCTTGAAAATCCCATTAACAGCAAAAACACAATTTTCAGTTTTGAAAGTCTTTAATCTTATATGCAGAGTTCACTAAGGTTCTAATGGATCAGTGAAAGTGGTACACAGTTAAACAAAGACTGGGACTGCTTAAGTAATTGTGTGTGTGTCAGGACAGAGTTATGATTCTTGAAGTCTCTATAATTTTTTGTTCTATTCTCTGAACATCCAGAAACAAGTTTTCTGCTGGGGAACGCTCAGATTGTAGACTGGCCTGTAGTTTACAGTAATGACGGCTTCTGCAAGCTGTCTGGATACCACAGAGCAGAGGTCATGCAGAAAAGCAGCACATGCAGGTGAGAGTATACACACGTGACATTAGACATGCATCTGACTATTTAAGATCTTACACAGTTCATGCTGTTTTGAAGATCTCTAGACTTGCAGTACCTTAAAGAGCCTTTTGGTTAAAGCAAATTTCAGTTATTCGGTGTAGTATATCAATATGAAACCTTTGCTAAAAACAGTAAATGTGAAGATGTCAAAATCATCTTTGGATTTCCTAGCACTTAAGCTCTGATGCTCACCACTCTGAGACTGTGTGTGTGTGTGTGTGTGTGTGTGTGTGTGTGTGTGTGTGTGTGTGTGTGCTCAGTGGCAGATTTAGGCATGGGCAGTTGACCAGGGCGGCATCTCCTTATTTTCAGATTCAAATATTACATATTAAATCATAGCAAATCAAATCTTAAAATCTTGATAATTCATCCATGAACTTATGTAAAATTATAGATTTTTATTTTTCTATTTATTAGCACTTAATATAATTTAATATAAGTATCTTATGGGTCAGGCCATGATTTGGCATTGTAACGGCATACAAAAAAAAAATGCCTTTTATAAAGTGCTGAGCCACAAATATTATGTCCTGCATGTTTTGGAGACTCCATACCACAAATCTAACAAGGTGCATTTGAATTTCAGAAAATCTTTGTCATCTTTTAACCTTTGTTTTAAAGCATGACAAGTTTTTGGATAGAAATTAAGAAATGAATGCCTTAAAATCTTAAATCTCTCCCTCTAGTTTTATGTATGGGGAGCTGACAGACAAGAAGACCATAGAAAAGGTGAAACAAGCCTTTGACAACTATGAGTCAAACTGCTTTGAAGTGCTGCTGTACAGAAAGAACAGTAAGTGAGACTTGAAACACAGACACTTACGAATACATACGTACACATACATAGATTTTTACAGATTCTCACTTATCTTGGTGATCTTAGAATGTCTAGTAGAGTTATTTTTAGCAACAGAGAAACATTGAGTAGAAGAACAGCTCTATTAGCTGTTACGCAGAACACAATATTTTTCATTGTGATCCAATCAAAACACAAACTTCAAAGACCGCACAGATCTATATCTTTGTTATTTTAAACACACAGTCTCTCTAGAACAGCCAAAAGTTTGATTGCACAGTGTCCACACAAATTGTTTGCTGAAGCTGACCTTGACCTTTACAGGAACTCCAGTGTGGTTCTACATGCAGATTGCACCGATCCGAAATGAAAATGACAAAGTGGTTCTGTTCCTGTGTACATTTAAGGATATCACTGTTTTTAAACAACCTATTGAAGATGAAAACACCAGGGGTGAGTTGTACCAGCTGTCCACTTGTAATGTTAGAGATGCATACAAAATAGATTCTTGCCTAAAAATCACAGTTGATATTATCACAATATAATGTTGGGCATGTGTTTGTTCTGATAGATAAACACTTAATCAAATCTGCATATATCATATAATTGCATATTTGTTTTTGATTGACAAGCATTGCCAGATGCCAGCTGCAGGCATAGCTCCAAAATGGGGCGTGAGCTCCAAATTATCATCATTAAAGCTACAGTATAATCGCTTCTGTTGTTCTCCTCATTTGTAAGTCGCTTTGAATAAAAGCATATGCTAAATAAGTAAATGTAAAGATCAGGGGTGGACTAGCAACTGCCCAAAAGTTGTTGAGCGGGGGGGTGAGGGGTTGTGTAATGTTCAAATATGCATGTGACAAAGCTTGTTTATTTATTCAAATGAAATATATACACTTGTCTAACAGGAGAAAGTATTTTAACAATGAAAAGTTATCTTTAAAGGTGCACTCTTTTCTTTGTGTCATCTTGGACTTACATGGACACCTAGCGGCTTGGATGCAGCATTGTAGAAATTTAGTATGTGGAATAAAACAGCATTTATAAGGTTACTGATATGACTGGAGGCTTAATTTTAATATGAGTGGTCATGATTTCCTACATAAATTGCAAAATTACAATTCATATCTTTAGAAGTTAAACTTTAACGTTAACGAGGAAAAAATGACTGATTGCACTTTTAATGTTCCGTAAAATAAGCTTCATTCCTTGTAGGCAATGTATAATTTCTTTCTTTCTATTGATTTGGGCTCAAATGTGACCTAGACATGTTTTGGTGAGATTCCCATGTTTGTGAGATGAGTGCTGCTCACAAAAGAATAACAGAGAGTGTGAGAAAGAGCCGATCTGGAACAGCTTGAGAGAGTGTTTGAGTTGTTCTGTTTTCTTTCCAGCATTTGTATGACACATTGACAGCAAGCATTTGTTTCACTTTTACTCAACATGGAGAACTTTGCTGAGCCAGATCTGAGTCATAGAAAATTATCACCTGCCTGATTAATGTTTTTGTTATACAGTAGCCCCAAAACTGAGATACATTTAAAATGAATGAATGAATACAATTTAATTAGATAGAAAATATCAAACCAAGTGGCATGTCCAGACAAATTATGCTAACTAGACCTTTCCACAGAACTAACTTGACTTTTTTCCACTTGTTTTTATCTAACTGATGCCTAGGTCATTTATGGTTGATGTATGAAGTCAGTGCATCACATAAACTATGGAAATAATTCACTAAGATTGATATTGGATTGAGGGATCTCACTATGGGAAACGTTTCAGGCATGACATACTATGGGAGCACTACATCTGTCCGAAGGACAGACCAATAACAGCTTGTTAAAGGAGCCTGCCTCCTCCCTATAATAACCCCAATAATGCTCTGAAACGATATTCTAAGCATACTTTTCCCCCTAACTATGCAAGCAGGGAAGTCTGGTGAGGTACCTCTCTCCAAACAGGTTACTTAACCTTCTCTTTTGAACATTCATTTGGTATCTCACTATGGGAAAGATGTGGCCAACTCCTTTACTGCATGCTTTCTCAAGCCACCCCTCCAAACAGTGATATGAAAAAAATTAATGATAACTGCTCATTACTCTAAAGAACCGACCCTGAGAACTGTATGCACCATTGACAGTAACATCCGGTAAAACCTGATAAATGTGTTCAGGGAAGCCCAGCACAAATATCCTTTATGGACACACCTTTAGATAAATCCCATGAGGTGGCCTTGCCACAAGTGGAATGGGCTTTTAGTCCCTTTGGGGGTTCCAGTCCCTTAGCGTCATAAGCCAACTCAATCGCTTCCATCATCCATTGAGACAAGCATTGAGAAGAGATGGGCTTCCCTCTATGGAGAGTAGCCCAAGACACAGAGATCACTCTTTCTAAACAATTCTGTCCTGGCTGAATGAAAGTGCAACCGGACAAAGACAATACAGTCTTTTTTCATCTTCTGATGAAAAGGGAGGGATGTGGAAAGCACACTCCAAGGCAGTGCTGTTGTAAGACTAGTTTATTGAAGTTTAATTGGAATTTAAATTAATTGCGTCATGAGTACCAATGCGAGAAGCAAAAGAGTCTTTAAAGTTAGGAGCTTAATATAAACACTACCCAGGGACTCTAACGGTTCCTATGAGATTGGATTGAGCACCACGGGTAGATCACATGACTGAATCAAAGACATTATAGGCACAAACGCTGCATGCCCTTCATAAATCTGCATATGAGAGGATGCCTGGCAACCAAGGTATTTTCTTACCCCACAGGGCAAGCCAAAGTAGAAGCCAAATACACTTTAATAGTGGAGAAGACTTTATTCCTGTCCAACAAACTCTGCTTGAAGCAAAGCACGATACCCATCGAACGCTGAAAAAGAACAACTACCTTTCATGCACACCAGGCCTCAAATACATGCTACTTGTTATAATATAAGGAGCGAGTAGATGGCACCCTTGTGCTCTGAATAGTAGCAATCTAATTGTACCTCTCACAGGCCAAATCCAAAGAGCTACTTGTTCCAGGTGAGGATGAAATAGTAGCCTGTTTGCTTGTGAAAGAAGATCACTGCATAATGGGTGGTGCCAGGGATTCTCCATCAGGACCTCCCCAGCCAAGCTATAAGTAGGAAATCTAGTACAAACTCCCATACTCTGGCCAGAATGAAAGATATTAGGCTTAATGGTGGAAATGCCAGCGCATCCACACAAAAAGGTGCATCATTGTCCTCAAGTGAGATATAAAGTGGACATTGCATGTTTGCTCGTGAAGTGAAGATATTTATGGCAGCTTTCCTGAATCTCTCCCATGTTTGAATGACCACTTGCGGTAGAAGTCTCCATTCTCCAAACAGAGGATTTCCCCCCATTCAGTACTCCCACAACATGACTCGCATTGGTCAACACAATCAGCTTGAATGTTATATTGTGAGGCTTAAGAGAGCACTTCCCCCATGATGGTTGATGTATGTAACAACTTTTTGTCTGTATTGTCCATTCTGACCAGAACATGACAGCCATGCAGCCATGGCAAATTGTGTTTCAGGGCTAGAAACACAGGCAATACTTTGAGGTTTCTATAGACATTGTGTAGCCTAGGTGTCAAGAGGCCGTTGATTGACCTGCCCTGATAAACAGCCCCCAACCTGACAGAGATGCATCTGTCATCTGCACCCCTCAAAGGGCTGCTGGTTTTGAACAACGTGGGTTCCCCCCCTCTGAAGGAGAACATTCAAACCCTCTGCTAATATGGTTATCATGTGAGCAAGATGATGGAAGGGGACACAAATGTTGGTCCCTAATGGTACCAAATTCCCTCCTCGGAACAGAAAGAGACAATGGTGAAATGCCACTATTCATCTCCTTGACAGCATAGCATGATGCAAAACAGAGTTAATCTATAGACCCACATACTCTATTTCTGAAACCGAAGAAAGAAAGGTGAGTTAATCTGTATGTCCTGTTCTACATGCTCCTGTGATAAATTGTAGACCAGGTAATCGCCTTTGTAAGTAGATATCCTGAGACCTCTGTCTCAGTGGTGATAGAGCTGCCTTCACACACCTACTGAACACTCTGTGCGCCTGATAGAGCACGGAAGCAAGATAAACAAATCGTGTACTTTATGTGGGCATGTAAACCAGTCTCCTGGATGGATAGAACGTGAGAGTGCTTTGTGTGTGAGCATCCTAAATTTGTATTTTCTCAAGTTCCTGTTGAGGGCACATCATCCAATATCTTTCTTGGGAATCAGAAGATTGGGAGCTTGTTTGCACGGAAGTCAGAAATCAAGTGCCTCTCCTTCCTTTTTATGAAGGTCACATTTCTGCCGTATTGCTGTTGCTGCAGCAACTAAACCAAACAGCTCTTTGAAGTCAGCAGGGGTATCAAAAAGGTCCAGTTTCATTGAGGTTAACAGATTAAGCCAGAACGATCTCTTACCAGCAAGGGACTAGGGGCATCGTCCGGTGGCAAGTTTGTACTGCGTCCTATGATGTGCGCATATTGAGGTCGGTCAGGTTGCAGATCTCCTCCTCGACTGTCAGGTTTGAAATGCCGGTGTCCAGTTGCCTACCCAACTCTACAGCTAGGCCAGATAAGCCATCAAAAGAGAGATAAGCACTCTCATTGACAGAGTCAAAGATTTGTACATTGAGGCTGTGAAGCTCTCCAATTTCCCAAGAAGTGATGGGCCTTCCTATTTGGATGCAGGTGGTGGGCCACAGAAAGTTCAACAGTAGGGGAACTAGAGAGCCCATGCTCGTCCATACCGCTCATGTCAAGCGACGCATAGTCCCTGATGGGCACACAATGTGAGGACGGCTCATTCCGAAAGTGTGTCATTTCACTGAGGCAAGCAAGCAGTGCTGACAGCAGTTATTTTACAGGTGAGAGATGAGAGGTAAGTGTCTTACCATCACTAAAGTCTTGCTGGACTAGGAAACGCTGGACTAGGAAACGCTGACCTATCAGTATTGAGCCTAACGGAGGTGTTCATTATCTATAATACCACCGCCCCCCCAACTGGTAGTATCCAGTTCATCAGGTGAGGGTCCCTTCCTGTGATCATAAATCCGCAGGTGGCAGGAAACAAGTGAGACGGGTCAACCATATTAATGTACATGGTGACTTTGGACGAAGCCATGGAGCGTGGAGAACAACGCAAGGTAAGCTCCATAAAGAAAACGTTTTTACTCTCTAAAGCAGTAGTTATCAAGATAAACCACTGCTTAGTGAAAAGCAGGGAAATACTGCGACTATGCTCTGCAGCGCTAGCTTTGCCGGTACGTCTGCAAATAGTTAAATTGTGCAGCTGTGGTGCTGAGGAAGATTCTTCACAGAGAAGAAAGCATGAATGTTGTTTCAGAACATTACAGCTGTTATTATAGGAAGGAGACAGGCTCCTTTAAAATTTTGTGTTTTGTCAAACTTTCGGACAGACATGGTGTTATTGATGCTCCCACAGTATGGAATATAGAGGCATTTCCCATAGTGAGATAATGAACAAATGTTTGAAATCTTAATTTTCAACAATACATCTATTGTAATATATTTTATTTGTATATTGTGTAAATCGTAATTCTGTGTTTCTTGTAGGTTGGACTAAGTTTGCACGTTTGACTCGAGCTTTGACAAACAGCAAAAGCACCATTCAGCAGCTTACGCCCATGAGCAGAACTGACATCAACTTGCACAAACCCTCAAGACTTGCAGAGGTGAGAACACACACACGTGCACACAACCACAGCATTTGCTTTCTTCCTTGACTGCAGAGTACAAGGTTATGCTAAACTTAATCTCATGGAGGACAAACTTGTAATAGAATCAAACAAACACACACACACACACATGCACGCACACACACACACACACACACACACACACACAGACACACACACAGACACACAAACACAAAAGGATGGTGCTAAAATGAAATCTCACACTCGTCTTTTGGACAGCAGAAGTCTACAGTGAGCTGCTTTCAGGCCGTGCTGCCACAAGCTGCTATTAATAATTGACACTGGGAGGGGTGTATGTGTGTGTCTCAAAACCCTTGTTTGCTTTTCTTCTTTTCTTGTCTGTCATTTATTCCTCTATCAGTGTTGTTTGCTGGTGGTAAAGAGGTGGGAAGCGTGTGTGTGTATGGGACAAGATGAGCTTTCTGAGGAATAAGAACAAGAGGAATACTATGCTGTATTGTGTCTTTATCTGAGGTTATCTAATGAGTTTTTGATGAGAGAACATTCATGGATAGGGGTTTCCTGAGAGGCTTGTTGCTTTTATCATGGTTTAATGTCTCTGATCTGCACTGTAAGTGTTATTGCAGTGCTTGCAAGGCAGCAGCGTGTTGATATTTCTCACTCCATTCACAAAGGAATGGAACAGATTACAGTTGTCTTGATGTATTTTTTACAAGCTGAATTGTTTTAAAATTGACACAGAGATGGCAAAATAGCAGATGCGCCCTGTGTGTATGTGTTGATTCTCATGCACAGCCCACAGAAATCAAGATACTTGCTGAGTGTCATGATGCAAAATTTCAATTACACAGAAAAGCCCAAAACTAAAACTTAACTGAAACTTTAACACTGTTCTTTTGCTGCCTTGCCAGCACTGATATTTCCTTTAGGAAATGCAAATCTAGTCTTCTATACCTTATGTGATTACCCATTAATCATCATCTTTTTTCTGTCTTTCATTATTCTGTTCTTCATTTGCTTCTGGAGAAGAAATCCTGCTAAATCTCTGAGTAAACTTTGTGTGCAAGCATGCATTGTGTAAACCCCAAAAGTGTACTGTAAAGGGAAGAGTCAATTAGCCAGAACTTGAACTTATATTTAAAACAAACCTTTTCCCGAGGGCCCTCTGTAATTAATTTCCATTTCATCATCTTTGCCTCTCAATATATAGTCCATTGGGGTCCTAAAGTCTGAGACCATAATGAAAATCTGGATTTTCTTTCTCTCATATAAACATGAAAAATAAAAAAGTTTTAGGAGTTTTAAAAATGTATCCATATCCATGTTCAGAATCCTACATTCATTACATAAAATGAATGTAGGAATCTGCTCTATTTTTTGGATCATTAATCAGATGTAAGCTAACTTTACTCTTTTTGCAACCATCTATATAACCATCTTGCATTCTTCACTCCCTTTACCTCTGTCTCATTTGTCACTCAGGTGCTTCAGCTCGGCTCTGATATCCTTCCTCAGTATAAGCAGGAAGCCCCTAAGACACCCCCACACATCATCTTACACTACTGCACCTTTAAGACCACGTGGGACTGGGTGATCCTCATTCTAACCTTCTACACGGCCATCATGGTCCCTTACAATGTCTCCTTTAAGACCAAACAGAATAACATCACTTGGCTGGTTCTGGACAGTGTGGTGGACGTCATTTTCCTGGTGGACATCGTCCTCAACTTCCACACCACGTTTGTTGGACCAGGAGGGGAGGTGATCTCTGACCCCAAGCTGATCAGGATGAACTACCTGAAGACCTGGTTCATTATAGACCTGCTGTCCTGTCTGCCCTATGACATCATCAATGCTTTCGAAAATGTGGATGAGGTAAGAGACCATTAGAAAGAGATGGAGGGAGAGAAGACAGAGGAAATGTAACACCATGTCCTAACCAGGCACCTGGTTTGGACATGGTGTATGGGAAATAATTCGATTTTAGGCCCCATGCAATTACAAATGACAACAAATGTGGAAACAGTGACATTTATTTTTGTTATTTGTCTGTTGCTTTTCATTTTTTGGAATAACAAGCCTGGTCCTGCTCTAAATGACTAATTTGATTGATACTCTACTAATATAAACTTAATGACTTTCTAGGAAATCCACCTTTGGTCTCTCTTGTGTGAAATTCAGTTGCCTGATAAATGGGCTGATAAATGGGTTAATTCGAAGAAATAAAGGGCTTATTTCGAAGAACTAAGTGGACAATAAACATTACTAGTTTGCATAGTTCTCTACCCAATTCAATTATGTATTGTGTGAAGTTGAAAATTTAATGTTAAGAGAGGCTGAAGTAAGCTCTTTCACATAAAGCGGCACAGATGAAAATCACTCGTTTCCTTACAGGTACTCATCTGAGTATAATGCAGTAGCTTTTTGTTCAGATGTTAATTTAAATATCTGAAGAGCTTGATAGCGTTTACAAAAATACATTTCTGAAGCAGCAGCAATAGTTTTATCTGCCAGAATAAATTCAATTAAAAGGATGTTTATCCTTGTCAGACTTTTGACTATCAGTAAAAGTCTGGAATAGTTTTCAGCATATTCTGGCCAAGAACTGTCAACTTAGTCAGGAATGTGGACAGAAAGTGAATGGCATGTCAACCACAGGTTTTTATATGCCATTTAGGGATGGGTTTATCTGAAATAGTTTATACCACAACAATTGACTCGGTGTGGAAAAACTAGGTCAAACAAATGAAGAGTACCAAAAAAACGTAACGCTGATTTTGTGCTGAAATACCGCACACAAATGAAATGACGCAATTGTTTAATTTAAATTCGCCCTTTAGTTTTTTTTATATGTTATGACTACCAACAATGTGTGTGTCATTAAATATCAACAATAAAGCATAGGCTCACTAGTATGATATAAACCCTGAACTTTATTCACAGCTGCATGGCCAGTGTTGGCTGGTTTTTGCTTGATAACAGAATTCAGTTTTGTATTTGAATGCAGTATTGCGTGTTGTCTCTGACAAATAACTCAAAGAAAATACATACAATCTGAAGTTCCTTCAGTAGAACCATAGGTGAAATCATGCAGCAGAAACTCTAATTTATTTTACATGTGGATTAATTACCACATGAAAGAGAATTTTAAAGACTTTGCCCTGTGAACATTATGTAACCTTCAGTGCTTATTCTCATAAAGGTCCTCTGCATCTAGGCAGGCTAGCAACATCAGAGAAAAAACATGAAGAACATCCAGGTCTTCACGCTTCAGTATCTCTAGCTTTATTCATACAAGAGTATTCATGTGAATTTCTGTATGAACATGTCAACCCATTTCATGTCAATGTAGACAAATCCATATATTTGTACAAATACACATTCTGTGGCAAAAGAACATGTGCATACTTACAGTATATAGAAACATAAGAACACATGCAGTGCTGTATAAATGCTTATTTAAGTTGTTGCCACTAACTATCCACCTACAATTATACATTATTATGTCCAGAGACAGTATAAGGAGGAGACAGACAATATTTTTTGAGAAAAGTGAATGGGAAAAATTACAATAGAGCTTAGTCAGGGTAGGCACCATGTTTAATTTCTTGCTAATGAAAACAAGGCTGTGAAGGATAGAATGATAGAAGGACAGTCTTTCTGATGGATTGTACTGTTGTGTACCTTGATACAGATTGTTCCGCCGAAGAAATGTAAGAAACATTTTTTTATAAAAAATGTACATTGGACAAAAAAAAAAAAAATATATATAAACAAATATAGATGAAAATTAGATTTGAACTAAAGCCTTAAAGGCATAGTTCACGCAAAAATGAAAATTCTGCCATTTACTCACCCTCATGGTGTCCCGAACCTATATGACCTTCTTTCTTTAGTGGAACACAAAAGGGGATGTTAGGCAAAATATTATCCTCAGTCAACTGACTATTATTGTATAGAAAAAAGATGCAATGGTGAGACGGAAATGAAAGGTGACTAAGGCTAATAGATTTCCTTATTAGTGAAGGCATCCTTATTGTTATATTTCTGTAGAATGTGCAAAAGCAAAGTTTGTAAGCCTATAGTTATACTATTTTTGTCAGATATTATTGGTGGTTTGAAATATGTAATAAAGACTTGAGCTTAGCCAACAGTTTTGAACATTTCTGTAGATAGGGGCTGTATTTGCATGCTTATTAATAGGAAGAAAATAGCTTTCCAGGGGCTTTGCCAGGATGGATGGAGAGTTATTTGACTTGCCAGCGACATTGTGCAACATAGCAACACAATTTCATACATTTTCAGTGTGAGCACAGCGACTTCTAGCGGCACGAGGTGCCGTGGTTGTTGGTGACCGACATGTTGAGAAAATTTCAACTTTATGCAAATTACGAGCAACACTAGTAACTACTAATGATAGCGAACAGGGGCGTCATGCACCATTTTTTTGAGGGGGCACCAGGGTCAACCAAACCCAAACCACCACCACCACCGACATTTATGTAAAGTTCATATTGCTGCAGCAAGCAGTACAAATAACAGGAAATGGTATAAACACCTGCTTTAATCAGTAATTGTATCAGTAATGGTTGCATTCAATTGCATTTTTACATCATCAGTCAGTTTTACATCGCTTTCTTGTGCTCTTGCCACTTCTTTTGTACACATATTTTCCATACACAACATAAGAGGCAGTGCAAAATGTGTCTCAGCTCAATAGAGAGTGATCTGAAGCTTTTCTCTAAAGAAGGTGAACATGTAGCCTTTCCCTGAATGAGGTGATTACTGTTAATGTAGGTTTCCATGTTCAGTGTAAGTTTTAGATAATAAAACTAGCTAAATTAATTTACTAAAAGAAAATTAACCAAATAAAATGGTTTGTATTTTGTGTCTTGTATTTCTCTTTAAATCATCCATGCAAACTTAGTAGATTTTAGATTAGGCGTAGTGGCTAGAGCACAGGGCTGCTAATCAGAAGGTCGCTGGTTCGAACCCCACAGCCACCACCATTGTGCCCTTGAGCAAGGCACTTAACTCCAGGTTGCTCCGGTGGGACTGTCCCTGTAATAAGTGCACTAAGTCGCTTTGGATAAAAGCGTCTGCCAAATGCATAAATGTAAATGTAAATCTATTACCATTAAATTCTATTTATATAAAACTGAAATAAAAACGTTTTCAAGAAAAAAATGTCATAATCGCATTCCTGCGGGATTTAATCTCAGGGTACGCACAACAACCTTGCCAAGAAAAGAAGTGTACCCTTATTGTCAAGGGATGTTCCCTAGGTTGATGTTTTTTATTTTCTTGAGGACATATGTATCTAATGGCTAAAGCATTTCTAAAAAAGGCCATTCATACCAGAGTGATATATATATATATAGATGGACTGTTCCACTGAGACAGACGCATTAGAAACGTTTAACTGAACAAAAGTTGATTTAACGAATAAGCTTAACATTGTGCTTTACCATATGTGCTCGACCTTCCCCATGAGCCAAGGCAGCCACAGGATGTCGCCTTTAGTGGAACATGTGACTCAATTGGACTGACACATTTTTTTTTTTACATTTAGAATGTGAATATAGATTTCTGCCACATACACATACTTTTTTACATGCAATAACCATTCAATTTAATTATCAAAGGTAAAAATATGTTTTTGGAAGTTCAAATAATCCATTTACAATCCTCTTGGCTCAAATACCCTTACTTCGAATGAGCATGACGCCTCTGATAGCGAAGAAATTTAGCTCACGTCACCCGTCAGCTGTGAGTGAAGATACTGGAGACAAATGCAGAGAAGATAGAGAAGTTAAAATTTTCAGTGAGCAAGTTCACTGTTCTGAAGTATTTTTCTGTAACCACATACATGGATATGGGCTAAAAAAGTGATGTGTTGAAAACCGTATCGGCTTTCTGAGTGAGTTCATATATTAATATATAGTGTTAATCTTGTTCAATGATATGATACATTAAGCACTACTGCATATTATATAAAATGATTATACAAACGCTCTCCACCGGAGAATGCTAATTTTTGCGGCAAGAAAACAGATTCCTTCTCAAATTAGAATATCTTCGTTTAATCAGCAGTATCATCTGTAATCAGCATTTTCAAAAGCTACTTAATGCCAGTTATGCAGTCCACCAATAACATTAGAGCAACGGAAGCAGCAGGAACGCACACTAGCAACATACATAAATCACAGAGTCTATCAACACCAAGTGACAAGGCGATGTGAATGGTGCTTTAACGGGACATTTCAATGTGTTTTTGCTGCTGCAAAGATTGAAGATCATCTGACTAGATTAGGTGCAGTGAAGATACATATTTTTGTATTCCTGCTCTTGTTGGCTTGAAAAGCTAATACTATAATTTTTGCTAACATTTTGATATATGCTTGTACAAGTTTACAGTCTTGGCCTATCTTTACAAATTTTTCATACAAGACTGAAGTGAACTGAAATAAAATGTTCACAGGCTTTTATCATTTGACTAAAATTTGTGAGATCATTTGGGGAAAGTACAGCATGTTCTCTCCTAAGTGATTCTTTTGTCCAACTGTTTTCACACCGCTCCTATCGTCTGGGCTCAGCTCACCTGCTCCAAATATAGAACTAATTTCAGAATTTTATTTTGTGTAATGATGAGTTCAGCTAACTGAAAAATTTGAATAGCACTAAGTGCTTCATAATGAGAACAGAATGTGAGTCTACATAACAATGTTATGTGCCAAATAGTTTAACTCTTTGGCAGTGCTCTGTTTTAATGGCTTTGTGATTAACGACATTGAAAATATGACTTAACCAGGCAGATTGAGTATAAAATTGATTTCCCCTCTGTGTGCTGCATGTCAGCCTGGAGATGAATGTTTAATTATGGGTTCATATAGAGAAAATCTGTGTATGTAGTAACTAGAGTTCAACCGATATATATATTGGTGCAGATAGTTGCTTTTGGAGCTATCGGTTATCTGCAAAAATCAACATTGATAGTTTTTTATTCAATTATGATTCCTGTGTTTCCAACAGTATAGCCTACTGAATTCAGTTTTATATGAAAGGAAAAAAAGTATATTCTGGATAATACATAAATAACAGACAATAATAACAAGCGATCGCATATGATCTACTATTGATTAATTTCTGCTCATATAGTATTTGTTAGCATATATGACAATGTTTACTTTATTGTGTTTATGTTGTAAAACATTGTAGATGATTGTAAGAGTGGATATTATGTTTTCCTTGTGCGTTTGATTGAGCTGGTAGCACAAATATTTCAAAATAGAAGTCCCCAGTGTATTGCAGGCTTGTTCATAGTCCCGCGTTTTTCAACAAATCTTTATAGATTTTTTTTCTGTTTTATTATTGGATTTTTGGTTGCACAATAAACTTTATCTGGGATTTTATTCTTTTTGGACTCTCTATGCCTATGACTATCATAGTAAGGAAAAACTAAGATTTTTCTTTTACATTGTTTTTTACATTGAATAAATAGATTTCAAAGTCTATCAACCGATAAATCATTTATTGGCCTCTTCCACCAGCTTAGTTATCATACCGGCAAAATCCACTAGCGGTCGACCTCTAGTAGCAACATCAGCAGATTGCTTGATGCATACTGGGACTTGGTGGTAAATTGTGATCAGGTTAAAGCAGGGAGTTTTAAACTCTGATGCCAAGAACCCCCAAATATAATGATCCCCTTCCAAGGGACCCACTTAATAAAATATAAGGTAACCTATATATTGATTTATAAAGACTAATTTCTATTAGTTCTACTAATTCTATTCCAATTCTTTCTTTTTTTATATCTTTTATTATTATTTCAAGGGCATCAGTTAAAGTTTTAACCTAGCATTTTAATAGACATAACAATAATCTTTTTCATTCAAATTCCAAATTCAATTAAATCCATCCATCCATCCATCGTCAACCGCTTATCCTGCATACAGGGTCGCGGGGGGCTGGAGCCTATCCCAGCTAACATTGGGCGAAAGGCGGGGTACACCCTGGACAGGTCGCCAGTCCATCGCAGGGCCACACATAGACAGACACACACTCACACTCACATTCACACCTAGGGCAATTTAGAGACACCAATTAACCTAACCTGCATGTCTTTTGGATGGTGGGAGGAAGCCAGAGAACCCGGAGAGAACCCACGCAGACACGGGGAGAACATGCAAACTCCACACAGAATGGCCGGGGCAACCGGGGTTTGAACCCACGACCTTCTTGCTGTGAGGCGACAGTGCTAACCGCTCATTCAATTAAATATTGTAACAAATTAACTTTCAATTAAATAGTTCCGTACAACCCCAGTGAGCATGCCAAAGGTGACAACGGCATAACAAACTAACTAAATAAATTAAATGGCTGATATATTTGGAAACATTTATTTTTAGAAATTGTAACTTTTCTCTCTTTCTTTAATTTGCTTATTTCCAGGGCATCAGCAGCTTGTTCAGTTCTCTGAAGGTAGTTCGACTTCTACGCTTGGGTCGTGTTGCACGTAAACTGGACCACTATTTAGAGTATGGCGCAGCTGTGCTCGTATTACTGGTCTGTGTGTTTGGATTGGTGGCCCATTGGCTGGCCTGTATATGGTACAGCATTGGAGATTATGAGGTCATCGACGAACAAACCAACACCATAAAGACAGACAGCTGGCTCTACCAGTTAGCCACCAGCATTGGATCTCCATACCGGTTCAACGCTAGTGGGACGGGCCAATGGGAGGGTGGGCCTGGGAAAGACTCTCTGTACATAACGTCATTGTATTTCACCATGACAAGCCTGACCACCATTGGCTTTGGAAACATTGCACCAACCACAGACGGAGAGAAGATCTTCTCTGTGGCCATGATGATGGTTGGATGTGAGTGTTTACCCTAACAACATGATTCCCATGTTAATTCTATTATTATTATTATTTAAAGGGATAGTTCACCAAAATTGAACATTTTGTCAGCGTTTACTCACCCTCATGTAGTTCCAAACCTGTATGACTATCTTTCTTTCATGGAACACAAAAGGAGATGTAAGGAAATACGTTAATACTCAGTCAGTATTAAAATGATCTTTAAATGCATCTTTTTCCCTATAATGAAAAGGTGACTGAGGCTTAACATTCTGCCTAACATCTCCCTTTGTGTTCCACAGAAGAAAATAAGTCATGCGGGTGTGGAACCACATAAAGGTGAGTGAATGATGACAGAATTGCTGTCATTTTGGGTAAATGCCTTCTTCTTCACTAGGGGCACAAGCCTAAACTAGCTTAAGATTGTATTTTTCCTGGCCTAAGATGATCTAAGCTGGTTTAAACTATTCTTAGTTGGTTTATGATGATCTCCTAGTCTGGGCAAGCTGGTTTTTGGTCTAGCTCAGAGGTTCTCAATCTGGGTGCCGCCACAACTGGCTAGGGAAGCCGTGAAATCTCTGCTCAGTATAATATTGTAATAGCCACCAATGTTAAAATTACTAGCATTGCTGAGTACTGACTCAATCCAACACACTAAAGGTGTGCTGTAGTTTAAATTTGGGAACGACTGTTTAACTAGTCAGCCAGCTGGTCTCCTAGCCTGACCATCTGAAATGTGCCCGAAAACCTGCTAAAACCAGCGAACAGATCAGGCTGACCAGACTCGGAGACAAATCTGTTTTTTTCAGCAGGGTCTGTTGTTTCACTCTTTTATTGATCTGTTGTTTTCCCCTCTATTCTTGTATTTTTATTGCTTCTTTAAGATCTTTCTGTCTATTCTGTCTATTTTTCTCCTCTGCACGAATAATTCTAGACTAATCTTATCTGGCCTCTCTGTCCTCCAGACAGCAGTGCACTTCCCTCAGAAATAACTGCAAGACACTAATAGAGATAGATAGGTGGAGAGAGGGACATATAACTAGAGAGTAAAAGTAAGAGAGAGAGAGAGAGAGAGAGAGAGAGAGAGAGAGAGAGAGAGAGAGAGAGAGAGAGAGAGAGAGATGACCAGCCATTGTTAACGTCCTTCTCCAAAAAAAACGTGTGTGTCCAATGAGGGGTCACTCTACAGACAAAACAGAGATTAATTTGTCTTCATCATAACCTGTATGTGTGTCTGTGCACACATTTATTTGCCTTCCATTTGAGTTCTGGGTTTGGTTTAGGATTATGGCAGGCTGACCCACATCACAGTTCTGCTCTACTTAACACCATCATTTCATGACTTTTGAGAAAAAATTTCTTTAGATGTCTGAGCAAGGTGCTCTCTTGCTCTTGACCCAAACAAGGGCCTCCCTGACCTGTGATGAAATTACAGAGGTGGCAGAGTAGATGCTTATTACACGTTATTGTGGACCATTAGATAATGCTTAAATAATCCAAAATGGGCTTCTAATGCTTTGACATATGAAATGTGGAACTCTGCAAGGAGCAACATGATACAGCTGTCACTACGACCTATATGATAATTAAATAAATGTAAGTGACAAATTATGCTAGAACAAGGGATTTCCCCTATGTGTTAGGGATGTACCGATATGGAACTTCTGGGGTGATACCAATAATTTACAGCTCATTGTGGCTGACACTGATACCGACAACAGATATATATATATAAATATATTTTTAAGTTTAAACTTTGAATCCTTTAACATGGAACTGCTTGCAAATGTATTAAAAGCTTTTCATAAAAAAAGAAAAAAAGAAAATTGCAATTTAAAAGCTTGAAATTTGGACTTGCTGCTATTTAGGGTTTGGTGGATGTAACATGAACCAGAAATGTGCCTATATTACAGATGCATGCTGATTTGAATGACAAATAAATGACAATGCACTTGCATAAGTAAGGTGCCCATTTATTTGAGTGCTTATGGTAATACAAACTCGCTATCAGAGAGAAAATAATTATTGTCAATCACACCTTCGTCATTTTAAAGAGCCGACTCAGTTGCCTGGATCCCAATGGTAATGTGATGCTGTACAGTCCCAGTAAAGCATGCCAGAATGCGGAAGTAAGCCCTCAAATCTGACCTGCATGATGGGGATTTGAATGCGAAAATTGCTTTAAAAATTAATGTTGTGGTAACCTTTGCACTGTTACCTGTTTTGCATCATTCCTTTTGTGAAACAACAGACAGCATGTGCAAATAAACAGCGCTAATAGTAGGGACAGTTAATTCTCAGTGAATTCCCCTGTTTGATGAGGGGAGTAGTAGACACGCCCAATAAAAGCAGCAGTGCACAGTAAATGGAGAAGATTTGTAGTTGTATTTCTGTATTAGCTGGTCTGATGACTCTTTAATGAGGCTTGTACATGGTGTCCCATATTCTCTCTCTGTCTTTGTCTGTAATTATCTGAACTCAATGCTCCTCATCCTCTTATACTTCAGTCAAGATCTTTTCTCTTTTTTTTTGTTCTTTTTGCATTTTTCACTTAACATCCAAACCTTCTTGCTTACTTTCTTTTGTTCTGGCTTGGGCCCATCTCTCTGTCTGTCTGTCGCTGTGGAAGTGAGGTCCTTTAAGGCCTCATTATTTGTGGTAGATTATTCACACTCCACTGAGAATGTCCTTCACTGAAACTCTCTCCCTCCTGCTTGAACCATGCTGTTTGTGCCACAATTTATCTCAATCTCAATTTATGCCCTCATGTTGTGATGTTACACCTGAATAAAAGCTTTAAAATCTCACTGGGTGATATGTTGGGTGGAATCTGGATGTACAGTAGTTAAATATTAAACACACTTGAATCACACATAGGAATCACACTTGATTTAATGTTGATTTTTGATCGTGATCATTTTGATAAAAAGTTTGATGCACTTTGAAAACACACTGTAACTTACAGTGTGACTGACTAATTCTTCCCCAGTCCAAAACAACAGACTGTTCAATCTGTTTCAAAACAGCTCATTCGGAGGTCAGAAACCTGCAACATTAACACATAGCCACTCACATTTACACATTTATACATTAACAACACCTTTTTTAGTATGTTATTCGTATTACATCATATCTAGTCCCAACATACGTTATACAGAAAATTAGCATACTGTGCACAGTGCAGTAATAGTATGCTAGTGTCTTATTATAGCCATTGACTAGCTATTTCTTTTCAGTACTGATGAGATAGATGTGAAAGTGATTGATGGCTGGTTTCCAAAACAGAATAAAAAACTATGAGCATTAAACCCCCATCGTCCTGTCACTCACTCTTTTTCATTCTTCTGACTGTCTCTCTTTTCCTCTCTCGTCTTTCCCCAGCCTCTTTCTTCTCTGTTCCCGCTCTACCCTTATTGGGTATGAGTGGATGTATTTGGAAAGCTATTTCAGGGAAGGTTGCCATAGAGATGAGGAGAGGAGATATCGTGGTAACATATGAGAAAGGCAATAAACACGGCAGCAGAAGTTTACATTGTCAATGTACACACATAGAATTTTCCTTCTGAGGTCTATGACAATTTATAGATTACCAGTGACATAACTAGTCTATATATAGCCAAGACCAGATGCTGGTATTATTAAAGATTACAACTAATTTACAGTAACTAGTTTTGCATTAGCATCTGGTTGGTTACCTAATGTATTGTTTTCCAATCTGTTTTTATGGCAATTTTCTGACTAAAATAAATAATTAATATGTAAATTTAGTGTTCCATTAAAAAAAAAAAAAAAAAAAGAGTTTTCCATTCAAGATTCATCCATTAGTTGCAATTTGGAATTTTATTTATTTTTTGTAAATTTTAGGATTGATTTATTTATTTAATGTTTTGTGTCAACTATATTGTCCTATATTGCTCCAACTTGATCTTATTTAAAATCGGTTTGAAATTAATCCATTTCTATTTTTGTGTGTACGGCAGCTCTCCTTTATGCCACCATCTTCGGTAACGTGACGACCATTTTCCAGCAGATGTATGCAAACACCAACCGTTATCATGAAATTCTGAATAATGTACGAGATTTTCTCAAGCTCTACCAGGTGCCCAAAGGCCTCAGCGAGAGAGTGATGGACTACATTGTCTCAACCTGGTCCATGTCTAAAGGCATTGACACAGAGAAGGTGAGACTGAGAGGTTGTTGAGGCAAAAGTTTTGTCTTTAATACAATATGACATTTTGATATGAAGTAAAAATGTAACAGCTTGCCACCCATTTTTTTCGTTATCTGATACGTTTTAAAGTAAATCGGGTTATTCAACTAGAAAAAGTTGTGGGGCGAGACTTGATTTTATCAATATGGAATTAATTGTATTGTGTAAGATTGGGTATTGCATAGCAGAATTGAGCCAAGGGGTTGATGGTATTACACAACACCAATAATGTGCATTAAGAAAGCAAAAAGATTTCATGTTGACATTATAAGTGCATAATACTAAATTTAAAACTCAAATGGCTTGTCCACTTGTGCACAGGTGCTCTCCATCTGTCCTAAAGATATGCGTGCAGACATCTGTGTGCACCTGAACAAGAAGGTGTTCAATGAGCACCCTGCGTTTCGATTGGCCAGTGACGGATGTCTGCGTTCATTGGCCGTGGAGTTCCAGATGATACACTCCGCCCCTGGTGACCTCATATTCCATGCGGGAGAAAGCGTGGACCTGCTGTGCTTCGTGGTGTCAGGGTCACTGGAGGTCATTCAGGATGATGAGGTCATCGCTATACTGGGTGAGTTTAAATTGAGAAGATCTATAAAACCTGGAGAGAGCTAGCCGGTAGCATTCTCATTAATTTCATGTCACGCTGGTGAGGGCATTGGCCAACTAGCACAGAAGGAACTCCACTTCTGAAACTACCGCCGCCAGCTCCAACTGTACAAGAAAGCACAGTTAAAAAACAGCAGCATGCAAACACAGTGGCAAACACGATAGAAACAGTCACAATGATCCAACATTGGACATGGACGGGGGTTTAAATAAGAGAAAAAATCACAAGGCAGGTGTTGCTTGCAGCTGATGGTTGTAATGATCAGCGTTCCCATGGAAATAATCAGGGTTCCCATGGAAATGCTGATATAGCATGCTAGCGAAACTATAAACACGCTTTGAAAAAAGAGACATGGGATGATGATGCCACGGTCCTCCACAGGCAAACACACACCTTGGCAAGACGCAATGACCGTGACTTCACCGAGCGACAAATAGCACACAGCGATAACCCACTGCCATACCCATGTGTCCACACAATATATGAACACGAAAACACAAGACAGACAGGGGACAATGATGTAATGATCCTTGTAAAACAAAACTCAACCTGAGCAGTTGACAGAACCATGATATCACCAGAGAGCACACGGCAGTGACATGAGCACGGCGGTCCAAACAACCGGAAACATGCACTCACTCAAAGGGGGAACACAAAACTCAAAAGCAGGCTGATACTGCCACGATCCCGTCAGGTAGAACTTAAACCTGAGAAGGTGACCGGACCATGTGGCAGCAGTGGAGTCATTCAGGTTCCTGGGCACTACCATCTCACAGGACCTGAAGTGGGAGACCCACATTGACTCCATTGTGAAAAAGGCCCAGCAGGTTGTACTTCCTTTGCCAGTTGAGGAAGTTCAACTGCCACAGGCGCTGCATCACAGTTCTACTCAGCAGTCATTGAGTCTGTCATCTGCACTTCAAGAACTGTATGGTTTGGTTCAGCAACGAAATCAGATATTAGAGGACTACAAAAGGACAATTTGGACAGCTGAGAGGATTATTTGTTGCCCCCTGCCCTCCCTTCAAGAACTATACACTTCCTGAGTGAGGAAAAAGGCTGGAAAAATCACTCCGGACCCCACTCACCCAGCCCACTACCAACTTTTTGAACCGTTGCCTTCTGGCCGACACTTCAGAGCCCTGAGAACCAGAACCGTCTGGCACAGGAACAGTTTTTCCCCTCAGGCTTTTTATATTTATCCAACACATCGAACCTCTTCTACCATTATATTCCCTTGCACTGTATATAACAGATTTGTATTAGATTTGCACTACGTATGTGTGTGTGTGTGTATATATATATATATATATATATATATATATATATATATATATATATATATATATATATATATATATATATATATATATATGCATATATGTGTCTTTATGTGTGTATGTATACAGTGTGTGTGTGTGTGTGTGTGTGTGTGTGTGTGTGTATACATATATATAGTCTAATTGCGTATTCTATATACTTTATTTTCTATTCAATTTTTATTTATTTATTAATTATTATTATTATTATTATTATTATTTATTTGTTTATTTTTTTACATTTTTAATTATTATCTATGTCTTGTTGCTGTTTTGTATTGTTGTGCACTGGAAGCTCCTGTCACCCAGACAAATTATGTGTATGTGTAAGCATATTTGCCAATAAAGTTGATTCCAAAATTGGAAAATTATCTACGTCCTTTTGTGGATTTTGATTTTCTAGGAAAAAGAACAGGCCAGAATTTTGCGATCATGATGAACGTGATGGAATAAAGTGTGATTGAAGCTCACTTGTGTACTGTGGAGCTAGTTTTGTATTCAATGTTTTGTACGCAGTTAATAAAATTTTAAAATTAATACGATATTTAACAGGTAGTCAAAGTAATGATGATAAAATGGGACTAATATGATCATATTTCTTGGTTCAAGTCAGAGAAGTAAAAGCTGAAATGAATCATTCTCTCTACTATTATTCTGACATTTAAAATTCTTAAAATAAAGTAGTGATCCTAAGTGACCCAAGTCAGACAATGTTTTCTAAGATGAAATGTCAGGAATTGTGAAAAACGTCTAGGTTACTGTTGTAACCTATATTCCCTGATGGAGGGAACGAGACATTGTGTCGTGTGAAGCATCACTAGGGGACTTTCTTGAAGGCCTCGGTTACCTCTGAACTAGAGAAAAGGCCAATGAAAATTTGGCAGACAGAATCCTCCCTAGGACATACGGGTATAAGGGTTTTGCACTGAGGAACCAAGAATAAGGTTCGGCCATTGCAGTGGCTCGGTTCAGCGTCGTGGCCAGGGGGACACAACGTCTCGTTCCCTCCATCAGGGAACAGAGGTTACAACAGTAACTTAGACTTTCCCCGTCTGTCGCTCAAGAGTGTTAGAGAAGACTGTATTTATATTATCTGATTTGACTTCAATTCTTTTAGACTTTCTGGCTAACTGAGTATATGAGATAAATCTGGAAGATTATTAGTGAAGCTATCTGAGTAACACCAAAAACGTAGCTATAAATTGGAGCAACACCTCCTCCTCGACTGGCCTGGTGGAGCCAGGACAGGCTTGAGGGGCAGAGCCATGGAAGGCGAGACTGTAGGAGGCTCAAGGGGTGAAGCCATGGAAGGTGGAGTCGTGGGAGGCTCGAGGGGCGAAGCTACGGAAGGCGGAGTCGTGGGAGGCTAGAGGGGTGAAGCCATGGAAGGCGGAGCCATGGGAGGCTTGAGGGACGAGGCCGAGGAAGGCTCGGGACTAAGGGCCACGAAAGGCTTGATACGAAGAGCCATGGATGACTGGGAATGGACTCCTGTGATCGGGAGCACAGGTAGAGACAGGGGATCGACCTCTGCTGTCGTGAGCATGGGCAGATACTGGGGAATGACCTCCATGTTCGTGAGCACTGGCAGAGACTGGGGAAGGACCTCAGTGGTCTTGAACATGGGTAGGGACTGGGGAGGTGTCCTATTCCTTCACCTTTTCCAGAGAGCTGGGAGCGTAGTTACATCCTCATTTCCCACAGTGAAGGGAGAGCCACAGAGTACCAGAGCCACCTCCACGTAGTCGGCCAGTGTCCAGTGAGGATCTGCCAGAGGCATCAGTTCATTTAGAACGCTATTCATACCAGCTCTGAAGTAAGCCACCAGAGAGTGGTCTCCATACTGCACCAAATGCCCCAGCTGGAGAAAGTCACGAACGTGATCCTCAACTGGACAGTCCCCTTGATTCAGAAGAAGAATTCGGACAGCTGCTAGATCCATTTTGGTCAGTCTTTCTGCAACAAGGCAGTCGAGGACAAGGATAAGGATCTAAATGCAGCTTTAATAAAACAAAGGTAACTCTGCCAAAGTAACTCAAAATATAAATAAACAAAATGCAGAGAACAAAGCACAGAGCATAAGGAAACACATGTGAACACTGTCAAAGAAACCAGGGGACACAAGGGCTTAAATACATAAGGGAAAACAAGGGAACCAGGAACACCTAGGGAAACAATCAGGGTAAATCAATCATAAAATGAAACTACATAAGGGCTACAAAACTAACACAGGAAAAAGGAATGGGGAAATAAACAAGAAATTCAACATAGAAGTATAAGCACAAACAGGGAATACATGACACTATGTCTATTCTGAACTTCTGTCAGAGTTTAAATGCTAAGTTAGAAATGCATTTTCTTGCTATGGTGATGAAAAGACAATAAAAAAAGGCAAAACAGAACAAAACTAGCTTCTCAGAGAAGTAGTTCCTGTCTATTTCTTGACATTTGGATTGTGTCTTTTTTGTCATTAATTTGATTTTGATTGGATTTTACAGCTATCAGCCATCATAAAAACACCATCTTAGATCCAATAGCCAATCAACTGTTTTACTGAAATCACATTAGATTATCATACTCTCATGAGTAGTCATAGTGACGGAACCATACAGCGGTATTAATCATTAATCTCTAATGGCCACTAAATTGTCTTTCCTCCAGCTTGGCAGAAGACCTGGGACCGCAGTGTCCCTCTAGGCCCAGGAGGGAGGTGTGGGAGGGAGCACCTGGGGAGCTAAGTTAGTGAAGTGTGGAGCTGAGCAGCTCTGCAGGAGACCAATGAACAGAAATTAAGTCATTTGTCACATCCATCCATATGGCTCACATTAAGCCAAATGGTTTTCTCTGGACCGTTCTTTGTCTTCTTCAGTCCTGCTATTCTACAGAACTGATATAAACTTTAATATTCAGTTCATAATATTGTTCAAAAGCTCAATCAGCCCTGTTGAAAAAAATTATAAAACTTGTCTTTGCTGGTTTCAGCCAGCCAAGCTGGTCTCTCAGCATGACGAGCTGACAAGTGCCCAAAACCCTTTAAACCTAGGAAACACCCAGCCTGATCAGACCAGCAAACCATGTAAAGCTGGTTTAAACTGTTGTTTAAATAGGTTGTTTTTTTTTCAGCAGAAATAAAAGTGACTTTTATTTTTATTTATAATTGTTTTTTATTTGAATATTGAATATTTTTATTTTATTTTATTTCCAGTATAGCTTCTGTTTACAGTCACATTAGGTTTTATTCCCCACTGTATATTTGACCACTTATCCAGCACATTCTGGCATTTTAAACCACAAACTCTCTATCCTCTACACACACACACACACACACACAAACACACACACACACACACACAAACTTACAAAAGTATAATATTACTATATAGATCCTGAAGATATGGGTTAAACTGCTCCTATGGCAACAGTGTGTCATGGTAACATGTGACTCCTTGGAGACCTTGTTTGGTGGCTTTGCTTATCTCTCTGAAATAAACTTTATATCCCCACAGTCTCTTCAGGGTACTACAACAATCTTCAAGCTCTCAGTAGTGCCGTTGACAAAGTCTCTGCAGACTAATCTGTGGCACACTGTACATTTGAATCAAAATAAACACTCCATGTGAAACGCACCTTAGTTTTTGATACAATATAATGAACTTGAAACATTTTTGAAAAAGTATTTCATGAAGGTTAATTGTTAAAAATGTTGCACTGAATGTAACTTAACAGCTCTTGTGTGTGCAGTCTACAGCCTGTTATTATACTTTGGTTTACACAACAACAGTCTACGTTATTATGAAGATGACACTGAGACAGGGATTTTCATCAAATTTGTCAAGAGGATTTTTCAGTTTTGCTTAGAGAGGTTAATTAGACAGCATGTGTACATGCACTTCCAGCAGATACTAATTTCAGTTTAATTGATCTGGCATGAGCAGCCAATTAAATATGTTTTGCTAGAAATAAGTCTTTAATTGGAAGGACGCACCTGAGACAGAAGATCTGTGGTAAGATTATGCCGAACTCATCATCAAAAGCTTTTTCTTTTAACGGACAAGTACCCCCCAAAATCATATTCTCACACTCTTGTCTTTTGAAAACTTTAGATGACTTTTTCATTCTAGGCAATTCTTTATAACAGAATGTCCATCCTGCTCCATACTATGAAAGTACATATATGGTGACCACGATTGTCAAGTTAGACTTTCAAACCATTTTTTTGCAAATAAAGACACAAAGGTTTTGTATGCTTCAGAAGACTTGGAATATTGCACACAAGTCATATGGACTACTTATGTAATGCTTTCATGGTGCTTTTTTGACGTTTTTCGAACATCCCCTCGTCCCATCCACATTGATTGTATGAAAGAGAGCTGCTCGGAAATTCTGCTAAACGTTTCCTCAGTATTCCATGTAAGAAAGAAAGTCATACAGGTTTGGATAAACCTGTGGGTGAGTACATGACAGAATTGTCATTTTTGGGTGAACTATCCCTTTAAACCAGCCAGAAGAACTTCAACAAGGACTATTGATTTGCTCAGACACATGTCTGTTCTTCTTGTGGTAACTCCGTGTTCAGCAGTGTTGTGTCCTATGGAATCAGTGCAGGGATGGCACTTGAAGGTTGAAGTTCTATTTTGGGCCTCTGGCGCCAGGCTTTTGTGGAATGTGATGGGAGAGATAAGTGTATCATTGATCTTTGGTATCTCAAATGAGTACAGACTCATTTGAGATGAACTGCTCTCCTCTTTAATAAAGGCCACATTTGGGGGGCCTGGGTAGCTTAGTGAGTATTGACGCTGACTACCACCCCTGGAGTCACGAGTTTGAATCCAGGGCATGTTGAGTGACTCCAGTCAGGTGTCCTAAGTAACCAAATTGGTCCAGTTGATAGGGAGGGTAGAGTCACATGGGGTAACATCCTCGTGGTCACTATAATGTGTGGTTCTCGCTCTCTGTGGGGTGCGTGGTGAGTTGTGCATGGATGCTGCAGAAAATAGCGTGAAGCCTCCACACATGCTACATCACTGCAGTAACACACTCAACAAACCACATGATAAGATGCGCAGATTGATGTCTCAGACGTGGAGGCAACTGAGATTTTTCCTCCGCCATCTAGATTGAGGCAAGTCACTATGCCACCGCAAGGTCTTAGAGCGTACTGGGAATTGGGCATTCCAAACTGGGGTGAAAAGGGGAGAAAAATACAAAAATAAAAATAAAGGCCATATTGATCTACTGCGACTCCGTTGCAATAGAAAGCCTGCTTTCTTACTGTCTCAATGTTTTCTTGTCCTTCATCACTCTCTCAGTCAGTTCTGATAATGAGAAACAAATAAAGAATGACCCTTGAGCTTGAAAGAGGTCATGACATGCCTTTTTTTTTTAGTGCTGTTAGATGATCAAATGTTTTAATGACGATTAGTCACATAATTTTTTTGTAGTTAATAGTGATTAATTGCAGATTGCATTTTTTCCAATATAATTCTTTTCCTGTCAAAATGCATTTATTTCCACCTTAGGAAAGAAAAGAAAACATATGAAACAGTATAATGCTTTACTAACATTATCCAAACAAAGCCTTCCACAGTTTAAAGATAGAAAAGCGCTAAAATAGTCCAAATTATTCTATATTCAATAGTCTAATTGAGAAGTTGACTTATTGAACGAAGTAGTCTTCCCATAGCGATTAAGAAAAATTAATACATTAAACTTTTTTGTGTTAATTCTGAAAGCACTACTTTTTTCTGATTTGAATCCTATAACACCATGTGTATCAAATATGATACACAATGTTTGACGGCTCCTGTTTTACTCTCTGTTCAACATGATTAGCCAAAAAACCTATGGTATGTTTATGGTGCTATCTAGTAGATTCTGTGGAAAAAAGTGGTTTCAATGTTTATATCGATCAATTTAAAATGGCGTTTATGCATGTGGCTCAGGTGGTAGAGCAGGTTGCTAATAAAACTAATCACAGGGTTGGTGGTTCGATTCCCGGCCCACACGACTCTACATGCCGAAGTGTCCTTGGGCAAGACACTGAACCCCAAGTTGCTCCCAATGTCAGGCTAAGCCTTGCATGGCGGTTCTGCCGTCATTGGTGTGTGAATGTGAGCATGTGAATGAGAAGCTGTGTAATGCGCTTTGAACACAGCTAAGGTTAAAATGGCGCTATATAAGTGCAGAAAATGTACCATTTGTGCTTGGTTACATTTTTTTTAATTATTTTATGGAAAAACCCTCTTTGAAATCCATATGTCAAATATGATACATCAGGGTTTTGAGGTATACTCAGTCACCACTACATTAATTTCATGCTCACCACAAAAACATAAATATTCTGACATTTAGTTTTTATAAGATATATTTATATAAGTGTGAACTAAAATGTATGTGTATTTTCATATATGCAGCCTGTTCTGTCATTATAAAGATTATTTTACATTTCAAGCTGTTACGATCATCTTACCATAAGTTTCTGATATTTTTTAAATATCAATTTAGTGTTTGGTGTACAAAATTTATATGATTAAAATTGTTTATTGATAAAAAAATATATATTTTATTCATATTGTATTTGATTGCAAAATTTAAATGTGATAATCCATATTTATAGACCAAGGAGAGGAAGTTCTCATGGCCAAACTCTCAATCATTTGGTATCTCTGAAAAGCCCAGGGAGTACTTTGATAATATCCTAAGGACCCTCCCTAGCCTTCTGGCCAGCGAATCCAGTGGAGGAATTTGCGACCAGACCCACTATGAACCTCAAGTGCTATGTACTGTGGTAGGGCTCCACAGGCCAAATTCCCTCTTCAGGCAACTCCCTGTGATGTAATTTCCGTGGTACGGTCCCCTTGTTGGCGGACCCACATCTCCCTTGGTCAGTCCCTGTGCCTCCGGTCACTGTGTTTGTAGAGCCTCACCAGGTAGGACCTGCCACCACGCCACTTCCATGTGTGGCTTGACAACCCATGTGACGTATTGGCCACCTATTGGTCTCCGCAGTGGTCTCCCCCTGAAAGAATAGGAACCGGAAAAGATCACCTTCCCCGACGCATTTCATAGTGTTAAGATAGCCCCAGCCCCTTTATGCTCTATTACGAGAAACATAGAGAGAGAAAAGGCCATGGCTGGCTGGCTTGCTCCCATGATAGTCATGTCGCCTCTTCCCCCCTTAGGGGTGCTGGGAACCTAAGGTCTATATATGACACCTTTTTCTGGGGGCGTTGGGGAGGGTTACGTGCGGCCGATACAGTTGCTTCTAGTACGCAGTAGCTCACTTGCACCTGTGTCAGCAGTTCACGTAATACGGTCTAGTGCATGCCGTTTTTAAATGGGTCACTACATTCGACACAACGTCAAGTGAGTGACAGAAGGGTAACGTCATGGTTACTATTGTAACCTTCGTTCCCTGATGGAGGGAACAAGACTTTGTGTCCCCCTTGCCATGACACTAGACCTACCACTGTAAACGGCCATACCTTATTCTCGGCTCCTCATTGCAAAAACCTGACTGACAGATGCACGCCCGCTTCCCTTTATACCCATATGTCCGGGGGCGGGAAATGCAAATTCTGTATGCCAGTTTCTCATTGGCCTTTTCTCAAGTTCAGAGGTACGTGAGGCTCTCAAGAAAGACCCCTTTTGTCACTATATTTGACACAACGTCTCGTTCCCTCCATCGGGGAACGGAGGTTACAATAGTATCCATGACGTCTTTGATGCTACAGTACTTCTCCTTTGAGACTTGACAGTAAACGCCCACTGTTATGATTGCCTTTCTGCTCTTGACTGACCTGCTCCCTCTACTTGCCATTTCACTACTCACCACTACTGGGTGGGCTACGGTAGTGACTAATGGTAAAGTAGGCATTGATGTGTTGTGGAGGTGGTCAGATGCAAATGTGTGCCGCAGTGTGAAATCACACTTTGGAGGAAGTAGAGAATGAGTCGTTTTGGCAGTTTGGTTTAAACAAATGCTCTTTTTGCAGTGAGGAAGAAGTTTTGAGTTCTGAAACTTAAAAAATGTTTTTTTATAACACAATGACCTCTTGTATATCAAAAGATCAAGCACAGTTTGATTCCTCATGTCATGACCCCTTTATGTTCCCTAAAGTTGGTTTTATATTGCTCTTTACAATGTTGCACTCATTGTTTTTGTGAATACTTGAGAGTTTAATAGACAGAGATTACAGGATTTTATAGTGGTGTTCTTTTTAATTTGTCCCAGTGAGTCGAGTCTTTTGAATCCAAAGTGTAATTCGCTGATCAGTTTGCTCATCATGTGTCCTTGATTCATCCTTTGTGTGGTCAACAACCAAAGTCACTCTTGTGCATGTTCTAACATGCCGCCTCAAGGCGCGTTTGCATGTTTTGAATTAAAGTTAAGTGCAAATGAGGTTTAAAATGCTATGGTGGAGTGAAATTAACCCTTTAAAGAATGGTACAACAATACATTACCAATATAATATTGGAATTCTTCTGCTCAAGTCAGTACCCACCTCCATCAATGTGACAATGGTAACTTGACAACCATTTTTCCAACAGTTGTATTCAAGCACCAAACGTTACTACTAAGGTACTGAATACAATTTAAAATTTCAGACATTCAAACTAAATGTCTGAAACTAAACTAAAAGAGATTATGAATTGAATTGTCAGATTTGATCATTCTGCTGCTTCTGCTGTGAGATTGTACAGTGCATTCATAAAGTATTCAGACCCCTTAATTTTTTTCTCATTTTATGTTGTAGCCTAATGCTAAAATGCTTTAAATTATTTTATTTTTACATCAATCTACACTCCATACCCCATAATGACAAAGCAAAAACCAGATTATTGATAACTTTGCAAATTTATTAAAAATAAAAAAACTGGAATATCACATTGACATAAGTATTAAGACCCTTTGAAATGACAATTGAAATTGAGCTCAAGTGAATTCCATTTCTCTGGATCATCTTTGAGATGTTTCTACACTTTGATTGGAGTCCACTGGTGGCAAATTCTGTTGACTGGACATTATTGTGGAAATGCACACACCTGTCTATATAAAGTCTCATAGCTGAAAATGCATATCAGAGCAAAAACCAAGCCATGAGGACAAAGGAACAGCCTTCCGAGCTCAGAGACTCAGGATTGTGTTGAGGCACATATCTGGGGAAGGCTACAAATGAGCAAGAAATGAGAAAGAGAAATGAAAGCCTGCTTGGAATTTGCAAAGAAGCACTTAAAAGACTCTCAGACTTTAATGAAACAAAGATTGAACTGTTTGGCCTCAATTCCAAGCATCATGTCAGGAAGAAACCAGGCACCGCTCATCACCTGTGCAATACTATCCCAACGGTGAAGCATGGTGGTGGTAGCATCAATCTGTGGGGGCATTTTTCAGCGGCAGGGACTTGGGAACTGGTCATGGTTGAAGGAAAGCTGAATGCAGCAAAATACAGAGATATCCTTAATGAATACTTGGTCCTGAGCGCTCAGGACCTCAGACTGGGCCAAAGTGTCACCTTCCAACAGGACAATGACCATAAGCACACAGCCAAGAGAATGCAAGAGTGGCTTAGGGGCAACTCTATGAATGTCCTTGAATGTCCTAGCCAGAGCCCGGTCTTGAATCTATCAAAGGTCTCTGGAGAGACCTGAAAATGGCTGTCCACTGACGGTCCCCATCCAACCTGACAGAGTTTGAGAGGATCTGCAGAGAAGAATGGCAGAAAATCCCTAAATCCAGGTGTGCAAAGCTTGTCGCATCAAACCAAGACTTGAGTCTATAATCGCTGCCAAAGGAGCTTCAACTAAATACTGAGCTAAGGGTGTGAAAACGTATGTTAATGTGATATTTCAGTTTTTTCTTTTTAATAAATTTTAATAAATAAAAGGTTATTAAAACTCTGTTTTTTGCTTTGTCATTATGGGGTATGGAGTGTTGATTGATTTGAAAAAATAAATAATTTAAAGCATTTCAGCAAAATGCTGTAACATAACAAAATGTGAAAAAGGAGTCTGAATCCTTTCTGAATGCACTGTACATTTGATTGACACTAAATAAACAGATTCTGGTCTCACACTGACTCTCTGCTCTGTCAAATATCTTTCTAATATTTCCATTGCCTTTTCACTGATGTTTTCTGTCCTCTTTTTTTTGTCTCAGGTAAAGGGGATGTGTTTGGTGATGTGTTTTGGAAGGAGACAACTCTGGCCCATTCGTGTGCTAACGTTCGAGCGTTAACTTACTGTGATCTTCACATCATAAAGAGGGAATCCCTGTTGAAGGTGCTGGACTTCTACACAGCGTTCGCCAACTCTTTCTCCCGAAACCTTAGTCTCACCTGTAACCTACGCAAAAGGGTGAGAAACATAATCACACATTTTACCTACTCTCTCACTGGGTCTCATTCACTATTGCATACAAAGTTTCATTCTTATGTGTGCAGGAACTAAAATTTCTAGAAACGTGTGCAAAACGACACTAAAATCCTGCTTTCCGTGTCATTTTGCAAGTTATTTATTGTTTGTTCTATAAATGTCAGTTTTTTTTAAATAAATTTGAGTTTAAAGTGTTGTTTTTGATGATTTTTTTAAAGTAAATCCATATGAAGTAGATCAGAGCTGTTTTCAGAACTACGGATTTCCAACTTCGGTTATTCAGGCTCCTGTGTGAGGCAACAACCCTCCAAATGCATATTAAGCTCTGAATTTAGCTCAGATTGGATATAAGCCACAATTGCCCTAATCTTATAGGATTTAGTACAGGGTATATAGATGTGTCATGGCCATCAGGGGAGATTATAGGAAGAATTAGGTCAGTAGTGTGACAAAATGAGAACCAAAAACTGTAACTTTGTGCATATATCCTGGAGCTAAGAGCCCATTTTCACAATTTTGCTCTCTCTCTTCCCATCTTAAATACTTTCAACCCCACCCCTTCAGTTGTTTTCTAATGTCGTTCTCCACTCACGTTTCTGTTATTATTTGAATAGAAGATCATTATTTGCTTATTTTCTCTGTCCCCCTTTTCTAAAAAAAATGCTTTATCTCCACTTAGCTAAAGTTTGTGAACCATCTGAAAAATAATAATAAATAATAAAATGTGGTCTGGTCTTTATCCTAGTCACAATTATAGACAAACACAATCTGACTAATAACACAAACAGATGTACTTTTCAAATTGATGTTGAAAACATTTAGTAATCATTCATAGTGCAGGCTTGAAATTATAAGTGAACCCTTGAATTAAGTAACTTGTAGATCTTATTTTAGCAGCAAAAATCTCAACCTAACATTTCTTCTAGCTGTTTGTAAGACTTGCACAATGTTGACAAGGAATTCTGGATCATTCCTCCCTACAAATCTGGTTCAGGTTTATCAATATTTCTAGGTTGTCTTGATTGCACAGCCCTCTTCAGGTCATGACACAGCATCTCAATTATTTTAAGGTCAGGACTCTGACATAGTCATTCCAAAAACGAATCTTAATTTTCATAAATTATTTATTTGATTTACTTATATGCTTTTGGTGTTTGTTTTGTGCATCTTGATAATGCATCTTCTAAGGTGGTGGTAATGTTGTTGGGATCAAGGCATGGTTCACTCTAACCTTTCTTGAGGCTTCGTGTGACTCCAATTATCTTTTGGAGAAGTCGTTGACAAAGAGATTCACTTACATTTTCAAGCCTGCACTGATTACTCAATGTCTTAATAAAAATGGAAAAGTACAACAGTTTATGTGTCTTAAGTTTAGTTGGATTGTGTTGGTCTTTAATTGTGACTTTGATGAAGATCAGACCACATTTGAGTAATGCAGAAATCCAGGTAATTCCAAAGGGTTCACAATTTTTTTTACTTTACCCAAAAAAGCACATGCATTCTTCAAACACTTACAACCAGTGTTTCTAGGTTAATGGTCAGATATGAATAAATCATAAAACACACAGCAAATGCTTCCCTCATATACCTCCTTTTATTACTCTCTTGCTCTCTCTTATTCTATTTCTCCCGCTTTCCCTCTTATGTTATTCATTTTTCCACCCTGATTGTTCCCTGCTTGTTTTTAGCCTGTCGAAAAATCTTACATCAATTCTGAAGCAAGACAAAAATTCACAGCAGAACTGTTTTAAACATCAAGGTTCAAATCTGCAATGTATGAAACCTCAGGACTAAAAAAAGACAATTTTTTAAACACAAAGACTAAAACCAGCAATATTTTAAACATCAGGACTAAAATCAGCAATACTTTAAACAACAGTACAAAATCGGAAATGCTTTAACATCAAGACTAAAATCAGGAAGGTGTTAAACATCAAGACTAAATCAGCACCATTTTAAGCATCAGCCCTAGAATCATTGTTGTTTTAAATATCAGGACTAAAATTGGCAATGTTTTAAACATGAGGACTAAAATCGCCAATGTCTTAAATATTAGGACTAAAATTAGCAATGTTTTAAAAGGGTCATGAAATGGAGAATAACATTTTCCTTGATATTTAGGCTTATAAGATGTAACTATACTATAAAAACATACTGTACATTTCAGAAATCAAAATTAAAAAAAAGAGCATTTATAGTTGCCAACTTGCCACCCTGCTGAAAACAATCTGTCTAAAGTTCACAGATTTTATCAGATTTATCTTAAAACAAGACATAATATATTATCCCATTTTGCTTGACAAATAAATAAATCAATCACATTTTAAGAATGTTTAGATAATTTTACAGGAAAACAAGACAAAAATATTTGTCTTGAAAATAGTTTTTTTTACAGTGTGCTGCCTCTGTCATGGTTGCGTTCTTATGCCCATCTGCACTATTTTTAATTGTTGATGCATGTAAACATAGGATGTCATTGATGATGGACGTCTTAGACCATTTCAGTGTTTTTCCGTTTCAGTGTGTGTGCGTAATTTCACTGTTCTTTGAACTATGATGTGTTTCGTTTCATGTCAGCATGGTTTGCTTGTGAACATTCAAAATACGATTCAAGCTTTGCAAAGGAACTGTTATGGGGTAGTTAAAAACACTTCAAAACATGAGTAAACCATTTAATTTGTGAATATTTCAAATATTATGACTGTTTGATTGTTTATGGTGTGCCCTGTGTTAACAGTCGTGCTTGAGTTGAACAGTTTAATATATTCAGATGCAATGTGTTGGATGAGTGTAATCTGTAAACCCTCCAAGTATGTTTTATAATGTCGAGGTTCATTCTCTTCTGATTGAGTTTGCTGAATTTGAGGGGTTGCATGATGTTAGCCAATCAGAACAGTGGGTGTCTAGGCCGAAATCGAGTGTTTCAGACAGAGGGACAAAAATAGGGTGGAAAAGGATCATATATTACTAAATTTTGACTGTTTTAGTGTAAAAAAAAAAAAAAAACTTTTATAACTTTATCATTGGACCACAGTGAAGATGGTAAAATTATTCAAAAAGCACTTTAGGACCTCTTTAAACATCAAGACTAAAATTGGCAATGCTTTAAACATCGACTAAAATCAGTACTGTTTTAAACATCAGGACTAAAATCAGTACTGTTTTAAACATCAGGACTGAAATCAGTACTGTTTTAAACATCAGGACTAAAATCGGCAATGCTTTAAACAACAAGACTAAAATCAGTACTGTTTTAAACATCAGGACTGAAATCAGTACTGTTTTAAACATCAGGACTAAAATCGGCAATGTTTTAAACATCAAGACTAAAATCAGTACTGTTTTAAACATCAGGACTGAAATCAACAATGTTTTAAACATCAAGACTAAAATCAGTACTGTTTTAAACATCAGGACTGAAATCGACAATGTTTTAAACATCAGGACTGAAATTGACAATGTTTTAAACATCAAGACTAAAATCAGTACTGTTTTAAATATCAGGACTGAAATCGACAATGTTTTAAACATCAAGACTAAAATTGGCAATGCTTTAAACATCGACTAAAATCAGTACTGTTTTAAACATCAGGACTAAAATCAGTACTGTTTTAAACATCAGGACTGAAATCAGTACTGTTTTAAACATCAGGACTAAAATCGGCAATGCTTTAAACAACAAGACTAAAATCAGTACTGTTTTAAACATCAGGACTGAAATCAGTACTGTTTTAAACATCAGGACTAAAATCGGCAATGTTTTAAACATCAAGACTAAAATCAGTACTGTTTTAAACATCAGGACTGAAATCAACAATGTTTTAAACATCAAGACTAAAATCAGTACTGTTTTAAACATCAGGACTGAAATCGACAATGTTTTAAACATCAGGACTGAAATTGACAATGTTTTAAACATCAAGACTAAAATCAGTACTGTTTTAAATATCAGGACTGAAATCGACAATGTTTTAAACATCAAGACTAAAATCAGTACTGTTTTAAACATCAGGACTGAAATCAGTACTGTTTTAAACATCAAGACTAAAATCAGTACTGTTTTAAACATCAAGACTAAAATCGGCAATGCTTTAAACATCAAGACTAAAATCAGTACTGTTTTAAACATCAAGACTAAAATCGGCAATGCTTTAAACATCAAGACTAAAATCAGTACTGTTTTAAACATCAAGACTAAAATCGACAATGTTTTAAACATCAAGACTAAAATCAGTACTGTTTTAAACATCAAGACTAAAATCGGCAATGCTTTAAACATCGACTAAAATCAGTACTGTTTTAAACATCAAGACTAAAATCGGCAATGCTTTAAACATCAAGACTAAAATCAGTACTGTTTTAAACATCAAGACTAAAATCGGCAATGCTTTAAACATCAAGACTAAAATCAGTACTGTTTTAAACATCAGGACTGAAATCGGCAATGCTTTAAACATCAAGACTAAAATCATGTAACACAGATCATTTCATGGGCAAGGAAGAGGCGAGAAACCGGCTTGTCAACATAAATAATAATTTAATAAAGAACTTAAAACAAACATTTAGGACAGCAGACGTCTGCTGATTAAGCTCTCTCTCTCGATCGCCGTCTGCGAGTGGCCTTTTAACCCTCTTGCCGGCTCAATCAGCCCGATACGGGACCGGGCGTGCGCAATCACGTGCCGGTCCCGCCCTCCACCGTGCCACACTCCTCCCCCGTTCTCTCAGGCTGGGGACCCCCGGCCTGACGTACATCCCCTGGGGGGGGGGGGGGCACCTCCCGCGCGGTCTGCCGGCGGGTCATCCCCATCAACCTGGACGAGGGAGGGGCAAGGGGAGGGAAACAACCATTAAAAATAAGGGGGGGGGAGGGTTCCTGCACTGGGCAGTACCTCCCCTCCCATAAACACCATAATTTAAAAAAAGAGGGAAAAGGCCACCGCAGAGCGGTATCGAGAGAGAGAGGAGAGAGAGATTAAAGAAACGAAAGAAAAAAAAAAACGTACTCGCCGGTTCTCTGATACGCCGTAGCTCGTTCCTCAGCCACTTCTCCACCCTCTACAGGACAACAGCCGCGCCTCTCCGGGCAGATCGGAGGCAGTCCTCAGCCCCTAGCGGACGGAACGCCCCGCCGCGTTCCCGGGGTGTCGAAGGGGCCTCCCCCCGCCCCTGGCAGAAGTTCTCCCGCTCCAGGCGGTCGGCGGCGAGCCCCTCCCCGCACGCGGTCGGCAGTCTCCAACCCCGCCGCGTTCCAGCGGCCAGTAGGGAACTCCCCCGCCCCTGGCAGCGGCCCTAACCGCTCCAGGCGGTCGGCCAGGAGCCCCTCCTCCCCTCGCGGTCGGCGGCCGTTCCTCCGCGTCCAGGCGGCTGGGCTCCTCCGTCCCCCGGCAGATGGCCGCGGCTGCTCCATTGAGAAGTGGCGAGAACTCCGCTACGGCGTATCCCTCTTCCTTCCCGGGCTTTCGGCACCAATGTAACACAGATCATTTCATGGGCAAGGAAGAGGCGAGAAACCGGCTTGTCAACATAAATAATAATTTAATAAAGAACTTAAAACAAACATTTAGGACAGCAGACGTCTGCTGATTAAGCTCTCTCTCTCGATCGCCGTCTGCGAGTGGCCTTTTAACCCTCTTGCCGGCTCAATCAGCCCGATACGGGACCGGGCGTGCGCAATCACGCGCCGGTCCCGCCCTCCACCGTGCCACAAATCAGTACTGTTTTAAATATCAGGACTGAAATCAGTACTGTTTTAAACATTAGGACTGAAATCAGTACTGTTTTAAACATCAAGACTAAAATCGGCAATGCTTTAAACATCAAGACTAAAATCAGTACTGTTTTAAACATCAGGACTGAAATCAGTACTGTTTTAAACATCAAGACTAAAATCAGTACTGTTTTAAACATCAAGACTAAAATCGGCAATGCTTTAAACATCAAGACTAAAATCAGTACTGTTTTAAACATCAAGACTAAAATCGACAATGTTTTAAACATCAAGACTAAAATCAGTACTGTTTTAAACATCAAGACTAAAATCGGCAATGCTTTAAACATCGACTAAAATCAGTACTGTTTTAAACATCAAGACTAAAATCGGCAATGCTTTAAACATCAAGACTAAAATCAGTACTGTTTTAAACATCAAGACTAAAATCGGCAATGCTTTAAACATCAAGACTAAAATCAGTACTGTTTTAAACATCAGGACTGAAATCGGCAATGCTTTAAACATCAAGACTAAAATCATGTAACACAGATCATTTCATGGGCAAGGAAGAGGCGAGAAACCGGCTTGTCAACATAAATAATAATTTAATAAAGAACTTAAAACAAACATTTAGGACAGCAGACGTCTGCTGATTAAGCTCTCTCTCTCGATCGCCGTCTGCGAGTGGCCTTTTAACCCTCTTGCCGGCTCAATCAGCCCGATACGGGACCGGGCGTGCGCAATCACGCGCCGGTCCCGCCCTCCACCGTGCCACACTCCTCCCCCGTTCTCTCAGGCTGGGGACCCCCGGCCTGACGTACATCCCCTGGGGGGGGGGGGGGGGGGGGCGCCTCCTGCGCGGTCTGCCGGCGGGTCATCCCCATCAACCTGGACGAGGGAGGGGCAAGGGGAGGGAAACAACCATTAAAAATAAGGGGGGGGGAGGGTTCCTGCACTGGGCAGTACCTCCCCTCCCATAAACACCATAATTTAAAAAAAGAGGGAAAAGGCCACCGCAGAGCGGTATCGAGAGAGAGAGGAGAGAGAGATTAAAGAAACGAAAGAAAAAAAAAAACGTACTCGCCGGTTCTCTGATACGCCGTAGCTCGTTCCTCAGCCACTTCTCCACCCTCTACAGGACAACAGCCGCGCCTCTCCGGGCAGATCGGAGGCAGTCCTCAGCCCCTAGCGGACGGAACGCCCCGCCGCGTTCCCGGGGTGTCGAAGGGGCCTCCCCCCGCCCCTGGCAGAAGTTCTCCCGCTCCAGGCGGTCGGCGGCGAGCCCCTCCCCGCACGCGGTCGGCAGTCTCCAACCCCGCCGCGTTCCAGCGGCCAGTAGGGAACTCCCCCGCCCCTGGCAGCGGCCCTAACCGCTCCAGGCGGTCGGCCAGGAGCCCCTCCTCCCCTCGCGGTCGGCGGCCGTTCCTCCGCGTCCAGGCGGCTGGGCTCCTCCGTCCCCCGGCAGATGGCCGCGGCTGCTCCATTGAGAAGTGGCGAGAACTCCGCTACGGCGTATCCCTCTTCCTTCCTGGGCTTTCGGCACCAATGTAACACAGATCATTTCATGGGCAAGGAAGAGGCGAGAAACCGGCTTGTCAACATAAATAATAATTTAATAAAGAACTTAAAACAAACATTTAGGACAGCAGACGTCTGCTGATTAAGCTCTCTCTCTCGATCGCCGTCTGCGAGTGGCCTTTTAACCCTCTTGCCGGCTCAATCAGCCCGATACGGGACCGGGCGTGCGCAATCACGCGCCGGTCCCGCCCTCCACCGTGCCACAAATCAGTACTGTTTTAAATATCAGGACTGAAATCAGTACTGTTTTAAACATTAGGACTGAAATCAGTACTGTTTTAAACATCAAGACTAAAATCGGCAATGCTTTAAACATCAAGACTAAAATCAGTACTGTTTTAAACATCAGGACTGAAATCAGTACTGTTTTAAACATCAGGACTGAAATCAACAATGTTTTAAATATCAGAACTGAAATCAACAATGTTTTAAACATCAAGACTAAAATCAGTACTGTTTTAAACATCAGGGCTAAAATCAGTACTGTTTTAAACATCAGGACTAAAATCAACAATGTTTTAAACATCAGGACTGAAATTGGCAATGTTTAATACATCAGGATTAACATGTTTTAAACATCAAGACAAACATCTGTAATGTTTTATACATCAGCAGTTTTTATTCTAGACATTTTCACCGCATTATTGACAGTATGGGAAAACAGGAAATTATAAAATATAGAAGAGGGGGTGAAATGTATTTAGGAAATGACACCAGACAGACTTGATCTTGCAGCACCTTCATGAGCACAAACACTCAATGTGTCATGTGCACTAAACACTAGGCCAGTTATTTATTTTGATGAATAATTGAATGGTTTCCTACCTTAAAAATAATATTCCTTATGTATCTATATAGAAGTAATAATAAGTCTGCTTAGTGAATTCAGCTCTCTTCTGTGTCAAAAGAAGGTGCACCCTTGTTTTCTGTGTGGGAGTTTTACTCTGTTGGGGGAGTCTGTGGCTTTTAACACAATTAAAGATTTAGATTTCAAGGCTGAATCTGCTGTCTGACGGAGGACAGGGAGTGAGAGGTAAGGATGAAATAACTCTGAAGAAAAACGAGAGATAGAGGTACAGAAAGATAGTCTTGCTGGTACAGTATGTGTTAGACCACAATGTGAAAGCTAGTATGTGTGTGTTTTTGCATTTGCTTGTATTCAAAGCGACTTCCAAATGAAGAAAACTACAAAAGTGATTCATCCTAGGCAGACAGTAATGTGGGATATTATGCAATACCAAAGTACGAGATAGTGCAGAGATTTAGGTGAAGTTAGATGTTTTTTTTTAAGAAAGTTTGTTATATATTCTCAGTTTATGAAGATTTGTGTTTTGTGTTGTGCTAACCTGTGTTGTGTATTTGTGTGTGTTTTCTGGTTAATCAGCTAAAGTCTGTTAGACAGCTTGTGGGCCCTCGGGCAAACTCGCTCTTGGGTAATTTATGCACACAGAAGGCTTTTGCATAAATTATATGACCCTAAAGGAGAACTACTTTCAGCTGAGATTCATTGTATGTATATGTACACTTAAGTACTACACAACTATTTTAAAATCACATTAAAGGAAAAGTTGATCGTAAAATTAAAATTTTGAATAATTTACTCACTCTCATGTTGTTTCGACCCCGTAGCTTTTTCCATATGACAGTAGATGATGTTTTATACTGCCAAGCATTGGGCAGTCCAAATACCATGATTGTCAAAATCACGGTGACTGACAAGTTATTTCTCAACATACACAGTTAGAATGCTGAAGTAATCTAACTAAAGAGATTCAAATCTGCTTCTGCACTGAAACAAAGTAAGACTGGCTATACACTTATCATTATATTCATAGTTCACACATATTTTTGATAAGGAAGCTGTAGTGAAGTAATATCACTGTTTGGTTCAAAAACAGTTCATCTGAATTTGCTTTTGTATCGGCCCCTTTTTATGAGTCTATTAAATAATTTAACAGTCGTTTTATTGTTTGTTTGAATTAACAACGTTACACCATTATAATATGCCTTGTGTTTTATACCATTTTTAAAGCAGCATATTGCATTCGACATTGTGTGGCTTGAAGAGGTAAGGGTTAAAGCTATTTCCTCATCCCCAATAATAGGATACTAAGCAATATTTGCTCATTATCCTACATTGTCTAATTCTGCTGATTTTATGACTGATCTTTGATATCAATCTTGTCTTACTGTGGATTAAGTCAAGTTTCCCTCTTAAAATATGAATAACACGAAACCTACATAGGCTTTAAAACACTGTTATTTTACATCATAAGCTTGATTAAATTGTGCTAACAGTTTAGCTTGATAACATTGTGCATACAGCATATGGTCATTCTAAGACTATCATATAAGTAATATCATGCAAGTTTTAAATACATTTACATTCATGCATTTGACAGACACTTTTATCCAAAGCGAATTACAGTGCATTATTACAGGGACAATCCCCCCTGGAGCAACCTGGAGTTAAGTGCCTTGCTCAAGGATACAATGGTGGTGGCTGTGGGGATCGAACCGACAGCCTTCTGCAAACCAGTTCTCTGCTTAGCTCAGTGGTTCTCAACCTTTTTGACTCCAAGGCCCAAAAGTGGCTCGCTGTGTATCTCATCATTCACCAACACATGATCGTATAACATTTTCTAGAGATAATTTTCCTGCAGAAAGTGTGGGTGTGATTGCAAAGCTTGAAGTCATAGACACTGTTGTGATTTCCTTTCTACCAAATTTGTCATACAGCCTACTCCTTGTTAACAAGGTTTGATCTTAACACCTGCCAAATGTGGATTTTTCATGCGCAGTGGCGGGTAATTTTACTGATGTACCAGCGACTGTGGAGGGCATTGTGACTGTGGTTTTAACCACCACGCAAACCACGCAATTGTACTGCACTGGTAGGAAAGCTCTGCAAAAAATACTTGAGGGGTGGCATGTTGTTCAGGGTACACACTCGAATACACTGTTGCCAGCGCTCTTAGAACGGTTCACGTTAGAAGGCGCTGGAGCCAAAGTAGGGTAAAAAAAAAAAAAAAAAAAAAGTAGGGTTCTGGTTTGCAATTTATGAAAAAATATACAGGCTGTCTGAACTTGTTTCGCGCATGTGCTCTTATTCACAGATCTGCGAACGGATGAGTTAGGGGCTGTTCGCACCGAACGTGTTTTTGCCTGTGTCTGCTCTGTTTTGCCATTGTTTTCTTGTGTAAACACGCTCTGGACTAATGCCCATACCTGCTGCACCGCGTCTCTGTGTTTCTTCAGTGTCTCACGGAGGACTGGCACATTTTTAGACACTGTGTCAAGTTAATAACAGCTTCAGGTTTCAAAAATGCATGCCGAGACACCTGCATTCTGTATCAGTCATTGAACTGTGTCTAGATTGTTAGAACTCACAGGTGTCACAAAGACGTGTTCCAATGTTAAGCATTATTCCAGATTGTTCTGCAACAAGCAAAGTTTCAGCGCTTGATAAACGGCAATGTTATTTTTCCTCCTGCATTGTGTGCCTAGGGGCAGCCATGCTTCATGTTTAATGTTAGTTATGAATGTTGCCTACAATGCTTACATAAAATACAGCCTCAGCATCAAAATATAAGCTCCAGGTGAAAGTAAAGTAAATAATACTATAGTACACTACAAATCCTCAAAGTAATCATAATAATACTGTATCATATTATAATGACAAACTGACCTGTAAGATGTCTTGGAGTGACACATGACAAGAAATGCTGTTAGTCACAGACAAGTGCTTGAAGAAACTTTATTTTATTTTTATTACATAAGAACAGACAAAAGAAAAGCCGTCATTGCTTGTATCTGATTCGCTGCTTGTTCAGGGGTGTGAAGTGGACCCTGTCTCATGGAACACAAAAGAGTTATCACTCCTTTTTCTCTGTTTCATTTGTCTGAATACTTTTTGCAAGAATAATGTCATCTATGAGAATGCTGCAAATGATCTCTGATAATCTCAGAAGGTGCTGTGAGTTCCGCTTTTTCTTCATGGAAACGTTAGCTCTTACGCATTGTGAACGCAACTCTGTTTTATATATATATATATATATATATATATATATATATATATATATATATATATATATATATATATACAGTATTTGTATTAAATAAACAAAGACAATAGTGATTAAATCGTAAAATAACATAAGACACCTTTTCTATTTTCTATTTTCTTTTCTTTTAGGCAGCATAAACTCTATTACAAGAATGCAATGCAATACAAATACAATAAAATCAATAAAGCAAAAATATTAACTGACCCTCGGCAGGGGGGTTGATGACATAATCGGATATCGCAGTATTTTTAAGGTGATTATGGTTAAAATATTTTGTACATATCACCCAGCCCAAAAGGGAAGTTAACTTTTTGATTAACAATAGTAAAATTAAGTAATTTTATGGAAACCTGTACTCAATTCCATATTACAACTTGTTACTAATTAATTGTGACATATTTGTTTGTTTTTGTGTTTTTGAGTAGTCTATGGGCATAGTAAAAAAAAAAAAATTTTTTTGAAATGTTAATTAATAACACCCCCAAACAGTCCCCAAAACCTCAGGAAACTTTTTTTCAATAAAATATTTTTTTTTTAGAGAAGTTTACAGCATCGGGTGTCTCCCTCACCCCACACTCTGAGGCCGTGGACCTTTTGCACTGCAAATAACAGGGGTTCAAGCCACTTATCCCAGTTCCCAGCGTCTGCGTGCATGAACTTACAAATCATGAAGTGTGCCTTTGCAACACTATGTGCTGAGATGTTGCGCAGAGGTACTGCTTCTGGATATCACGTTGTGTAATCCATCAGGACTAACACAAAACGTCAGCCTGATGCAGAGCAGATGCAGATGGCCCAGGCCACGCCTCCCCAGCCAGTGCTTTGCCCATCTCACTCCGAATCACTTTCTTACTGGACCATTCCACACAAAACCCCTTCAATAATAATTTAAAATCCAGCCAATTAGTTCCTAAAATTTGTGGATGGGTGAGGAGAGGACTAACCACCACCTCGTAATTATGCTTTTGTCCCCCGGAACATTATCTTGACAGTCACTACAGGATAATACTAAATATCTCAGTTCACACACCTCACCTGATTATTTGTATCCAATGTCCCGTTTTGAAACAAGCATTGATAAATGGAGGTTTGATTACAACCTGAATCCACCAAGGCTTGATATGCACCCCCCTTGACACTCCCCGGTATTTGGTACATCCCTGCTCAATCAGGGGTGGTCTGTGGAGTGTCAGGGACCCGGATCAAGTCTCCCACCTCCATTACCGGGCACAGATCTCGGACATGACCCGGCTTCTTGCAACTCCAGCAGACCGGCCCAAGCTTCCCGCCCACACCGTTGGCAGCGGGTTACCTCACCTGGGATGAAGAGAGGGGAGAGGCAGATTTTGGGATTCCAGCTTCGGGGGACTGTTCACCTGTTTCCGGGGGAATGGAACAGGGAAAAAGGAAGGAGGAGGGGGGGAGAGAGCTGGGGATGAGATGGGGAAGGGCCCCAGATACACCACCAAATTGTCTTCCGCCAGCTGGACCACTTCATCCAGCGACGCCGGCCGGTGGCAGTGGACCCACTCTGCCATCCCCTTCAGCAGCCAGGAGACAAACTGCTCCAGCACCACCAAGTTGATCACATCGTCGGTGTCGCTGTTCTCACTAGCCAGCACCCCTTCTGGCCGGTGTCACTGAGCTACTGAGCAAAGACAAAGGGCGGCCGACCGGAAGTTGTTGTTCCGTGATCTGGGAAAATTTGTTGTGCCGGGGAAAGGGCGGTGGCCACCCCCTCCTGGGGTACTAGGCTTTGCAGCACCCTCCGGCCATCCTCCTGGGCCTGAAGGAGCACCACAAAAAGCTACTGCTGCTCCATATGTAGGTCCAGGATCTATATATGGTGATCCTGGTGGATGCTGTCCAAGGATCTGAAGACATTCTCCAGCGGCGACGACTCCATGGCAGCTTATCCTTCCTTCCTCAAATCCCGGTTTCCAGCACCAGTGTAACAATTCAATGGAATGAAGATCTGGGAGATGGTGATTCCAACTCAAGAATGTCTCTTTTTATTAATACACAAAACAATAAACACATTCACACAAGGTGTAACGGAGAAGCTTCGTCAGGTGTCACACTCACTCTCACCCCACACTCTGAGGACTGGCACTTTTTATTTCTCCCGTCTCTCACTGCGAACACAGAAACAAGCCATTGCCAGCAATTCATCTCAGGTGAGGACCCTTACCGCTTAATCTTTTTCCAGACGAACACTTGACCATGCCCTCGCCTCCATGAGGGTGTTATTTACTGACATTTTTTTTCTCCACTGAAGCACTCAAATCTGACTGATGCTCAACCAATGACATTTGCCAATGGTTCTGTTTTTGCAACATGATCACACAGGAACTGGGCATGACGGTTAGGGTTAAATTTAGGTTTGGTGTTTGGGTTAGTTAATAAATTATGCATTTCTTTGGATTGACTTGCATCTTTTTTAACTAAAATACTGTATCAACTTGCTTTTGGCACCACTCTGTGAACATTTCACCTGGGAACTGGAGCTATAACATAACTGCACTCCTAACAGAATGTCCAGCCAATTCATCTGCTGCATAAAGATTATATGAGCATATACTGTATGAAACTAAATTACTTATGATGAGGATTCTGAAGTGAGTGATAAGGTCCTTTATTTTAGAAACAACTGCAGTAAATGGCATCTTGGCAGAAACTGTCGTCACACTGCAGGAACAACAACAAATTTCAAAAGTGGATAGTAATTTCCACAAGGAATCAGATATCTTCTCATGCAGAAAGATTCAGACAGGTTTACAATTATTTAGCTAAGCAAGAAATTTAACAGAAGATTTGATCTCAAATCTCATCTGACTGAATTAGTTCTCTGTCTGGGGGTGTCTTTAGTGCATGACTGCATGACTATTTTTGACACAAGTGTGTGTGTGTGACTGCAGGTGACAGGCTGGATTACCTAAACAGCCCTAATGTGTCACCTAATCACCCACTGAGACTGACACACTGTCCCTCAGGGTGTTTGTGTGTGAGGGGAGGGAGGATTGGTTACGGTACAGTGGGGGCACCGGTAGGGTTGGGTTGAAAGAAAAAGATATTTACCAACAAAAAGAAAGGGAGATAGGAGATGCGAATAGACAGAAGAGAAAAGAAGAAAACATTTAATTAAATAAAAATATATTGCCAGTAATGTTGATAAAACAATAACAATACAAAACAAAGTCAAATAAAATACAATAAAAAGACATAAAATAAATTATTAATGTACATTTAAAGAGTATCTCTCTCTTTCACTCGTTTTCTCTTTCATCCCTGTATCTCCATTTGGTCTATTTAGTGGTCTAATTAATGATGTTTTTAAGATTATTCTCTTTAGGGCAGATACTCTGGAGAGTACAGAGATACTGTACACACATATGTACTAGATACTTCTCTCTTGGCTTCTTCTAGAAGAGGCAATGCTTTTATTTGCTTGCTGGCAATAATGTGTGAGAGTGACTTGGAAAGATGTGGCAGTTGTATGTTTGAAAGGCTGTGTGTGTGTGATATTTCTGCTGCAGTGATGTCAGGCACTTGGAAGGTTCCATATCTGTGGGGATTCTTACATTTAAGATTGGGTTAGGCTGTCTTTTAGTATATAATGAGGAGGTGTGTGTGTGTGTGTGTGTGTGTGTGTGTGTGTGTGTGTGTGTGAGTATGTGTGTGTGTGTGTGTGTGTGTGTGTGTATATGTTTATGTGGTTTACAAGGACAATATTTTTAGGTTACAAACTGGTAATTACAAGGGTATTATGCTATAAATGTGGTTTATAAGACATTTCTAGTGTCCCCATAATTTAAATAGCTTAAACATATTAAACAATGTTTTATTAAAAATGTAAAAATGCAGAACGTTTTTTGTGAGTGTTAGGGTTAGGGGTTGTGTTTGGTTTAGGGGATAGAATCTATGGTTTGCACAGTATAAAAATCATTATGTCTATGGAAATTCCTTATAATGATAGGTAGACCAACGTGTGTGTGTGTGTGTGTGTGTGTGTGTGTGTGTGTGTGTGTGTGTGTGTGTGTGTGTGTGATTTTTTTTTTTTTTTTTTTTTTTTTTTGTGGTTTACAATAAAACCTTTTAGGTTACACACTAGTAATTGTGAGGGTATTATGCTATAAATGTTGTTTATGAGGACACCCCTAGTGTCCCTGTAACTCAAACGGCTTAAAAAACATACTAAACAATGTTTTTTTTTTTTTTTTTTAATGTATAAATGTCAAAAGGTTTCTGTGAGGGTTAGGTTTAGGTTTAGATGTAGGGTTAGGGTATAGAATACATAGTTTGTACAGTATAAAAATCATTGTCTATAAAGAGTCTTCGTAATAAGTGTACCAACGTGGGTGCGTGTGTGTGTGTGTGTTTGTGTGTGTGTGTGTTTAAGTCATTTACGAGGACTTTTTTTAGGTTACAAACTGATAACAACAAGGGTATTATGCTGTAAATGTGGTTTATGAGGACATTCCTAGTGTGAGGGTTAGGTTTAGGGTTAGGGTTAGGAGATGGAATCTATAGTTCGTAGAGTGTATATATATGTCATTATGTCTGTGGAGAGTCCTCATAAGGATAGCCGCAACAACGTGTGTGTGTGGGTGGGTGTGTGGGTGTGAATGAGTGAGGGCACCTGTTCTCCTCCTAACTAATGTGACCGTAAGATGGCAGCATTTGTCAGTGATGTTCTCTGCAGTAAATGTTCTGGACACATTTGAGCCAAGTACATCTTGTCTGAGAGAAAATGCTAAATTGTAACATCGCATTACTTAGTAAGTATGAAAAAATATAGGATCAGACCATTGAAAGAAACAAAGGGTCCATATCTGAATTCATCGACTTTGCTCGTGCTATTTTTCCAGGTATCTGTGAAAACTTAGTCATATTGCCTATATATTTCTATACAGTAGCTATAGTAACAAACAAAACATGATACTTTATTGATAGGGTGCCATTGGGTCCTTCTGGTCTCGGGAGGCACTTCCAGTTTATTCGTGGCAAACTGAAAAATGCCTCAAACACTGGGGCTCAGTAATTGTGGAAAGCCATTATGTTCGGTAATGCAGCTAGGACTAGTAGTGTTCTCACTGGCTGCCTCGCTAATTGTTTCCAATGGTTCGGTTGCTATGGTCCAATCGTGGAATCACAGTCTCTCTGCTTCTGTTGGCATTGGTTGGCATTTAATACATGTGCACCACCATGTCTCCATAGATCTCTACCTCCCAGAGACTTGTGATTGAGCCGCTGCTGAAGACTCCTCCATCTCCCTAAGTTCCTCATCGGTGTATTCAGGCTCAAATAAGTAGGGTTGGGTGAAAAACTCCATCTCCTCTTCTCTTCTAAAATCAAAATCCTCCGACATCATGTTTGAAATAGTTTTGGTTTGTGAACGGTACTTGGTCTGTGGTCTGTGCAAGTTTATCTTCTAAATAATGACGCGCTTTCTGCCTCCTCATCCACGTGGTACATCCACGTGTATCAGTGGTATACCCAAAATTAAAGGCTTGACAAAAAAATAAAATAAATGAAAAACTAAATAAATACAAGGAGGGTCAGGTGTTTGTTATCATTGCAAATAATGCTTTTCACATTTTTATGAGGATTTAAGAATTTATAAGGATATAGATTGATACATTCTGAGACTCTCAGCCTAAGAAACTGCTCAAAAATCACAAAAACAATTGAGCCAAAATGTAACTATTTTTCTTATTTGACATTATATATCTTTGGGTATAAATAAGTTTGCTCTGAAAAACAGCTTTTTTTGGTTATTATTTATGTCATCTGTATCTGAGAAAGATTTTGTGTTGAAACGACGAAGTAATCAAAAGTTATAGCATTACAAAAATAATTTTCATAGTGTCCGAAAATGTCTCCATGTGTCCAAAAGCCTCTCCAAACAAATCAAACATATTAATTGTTCTTAAAATATAATTACATGTGCAAATACAACAATCACTAAAGGTATGCATAGCATGCAGACGTGATTTTAGTATTGAGATTTCACAGAATTAGTGTCTATTGACTCTAAAACTCTAAAAATGTAGTTTGTGTCATTTACTTGGCCCCATCTCCTGTTCGCCATGTTTAACATTGTGCTTTGTGTGGATTATCTAATGATCTATGCATATGATTAAATTGTGTGTGGGCTTGTTTGAAAGCAAATCCCCTCCTCCAAGTAATGGTATGTAATGTTATGTTCCATTTATTTTTCCCGAAGTTATATGCGAAAATGTGGCATATAAGCAACACCAACATAATTGTCAAAGACATATACTTAGCTATTACTCACTAACAAAATGGCTGGTTGTATTCTAGTCTTTGAGAAATTTCCAACACTATATGACACATGGCTATTTCATCAGTTTGATGTTTTTACTGATAGCAATAATATGTATAGTGCATGTTTTTTTTTTTTGTTTTTTTTTTAATTATCAAAATGGAATATTTCTTATTTGTCTGCACATTTCAAAGCACTTGTTCAGTTTTGGTCATAATACCTACATGCATTGGAAAGTAGAACTTCTAAGCTTTCAAACGATACCTATTTTGTGTTGGTTAAGACTGGAGTTATTAATATTTGACAATAATTTATTTCTCATGGACCCTCCAGCAGGTCACCATCTGAGCTTAAAGGGTTAAAGCACAACGCTATTTATTTTGATTGCACCACTGAGCAAAAACCTTTTCTCAGCTCACATACACATTAATGATGGCTGTTTTGTCTTAGCAACCACAACATTCTCTTATTCTCTGCCGTTACATCAAGTGTGGGCAATCACACATCAGTGTGCAAAGCATGCACTCTGCCACAAGATCATAAAGTAATGACTATTTTAAGATTTTGTTCTGGAGCGGACTTCTGTCGCATGCTTTAATGCTCCAAGAAAAAGCATGAAATTGATCGCTGTAATGTGCATTGAGTGTGGTATTCCATCAGGGAAGGACATTCTGGTCAGAAGTCACTGTCTCATGTTTAGACACAGTGAGATGCTACAGGCCTTTGAAGTACATGTGAGTCGGTCCAATAGAAAATCTCAAACCTTATCATTGTTTCAGACCCAAAATGAATGTTAGAATGGCTTAGAAGATTCAGACTGAGGCTGAATTTTATGATTGTTTATGTTCACAGAAATGTGTAGTTTGTGTTTTTGTTAGAGCATATGTTAAAAAGTCACACACCCCACACCCGATCCAACCTTCACAGCACACAAACATTTATACCTCCTGCAACAACCTTCCTCCCCTCTCCTGCTTCTCAATCTGCACTTATGATCTGTGAAGAGGATGTGTGCCTGGTCTTCCGGAAACAGAAAACAAGAAAAGCCATCCACCTCATGAACAATTAAAACTGCCCCCGAATACTTTCCTTTTGTCAATACAACCATGTGCATTATTCAATCCATCCATTCCTACTTTATCCATATTTAATTTACATTCTTTAACATATCCTACCTCTTCAATACTGTAACGATTCCCCATTTTCTGCCTCGTGTTTTTCCCTCACTATCACCCTAAACTACGTTTCCCACAATTCCCGGCTCTCATCACATCCAACTATCCCTCATTGTTTGCACCTGTCTATTGTTATCCCTGTTTATTTAAACCCTGTTGTTTTTCCACCCAGTGTCGATCGTTGTTCACATGTTACCAGAGTTCCAGCCCGTGTTCCAACCTGTTCCTGTTGTTTTATGTTTTCCTCTTTTTACTTTCGTTTTCCCATCGCGGACCTATTGTTTGTTCCAGTGTTCTTGTCGTATTTTGATTTCCAATAAAAGCTGCATCTAGATCCTCACTCCTCGTCTGCCGCCTCTTCGTAACAAATACACTACATCACCTGCACATAACTGTATATCTGTATATAAAATATTCAACAACATTATTGCTCCATTGTATATTACTCTTTTTTTTTTATATGTTATATCTTTTTTTTTGTCAGTATATGTATATATTTTTAAATGTATATGTTTGTATGTATGTATGTATGTATATATGGTTGCATTCACTTTACACCGGAAGATTCTGTCACCATGACAAATTCCTTGTGTGTGTGTGTAAGCATACATGGCAATAAAACTCATTCATTCTGATTCAAATTCTTCTGTTCAAAATTGGGTGTTTCAGCTTTAAGCTGTACACTGTCTGAATAGTCGTTTTAATGGTGGGACTTTCATTCTTGATTAATTTCTGATAATGCATTAGCACTATTATTCCTGTGGGTCTATGTAAACTGTCACTTTCTGGAATCCTACGGTATATTTCCAAGTATCTTGTGAATATTATAGGTCATTAACATGGTCATGACAGTTTAATGTTGAAAGATTGGATAGACCCAAAACTTTGTACAGACAAGGTTAGTAATCGATTTGTTTTCATACTAGTATCATTTAGTCTCTTGTTTTGAGACTTTTCCATAAAATGTCTAATTTAATCTTTATTTACATGTATATTTCAGCCTGGGAAAGTTTCATACAGTGAATGTTTATACAATATGCCTTCTGGCAATGCTAATTTCGCTGCTATTATTACCATATGCATTCCACATATCTGAATATGCATATAGGGTCCTCTCTGCAAGTGGGTTGGTGATTAGTGTCAAAATAAAATGTATCTAATCTTTTGAGAAAGATAACTTTATAATCTCACTGACAGGAACCCTTTTTTGCGGCACTTAATGTCATTTTCATATTGTTAACAGAATATGCAGTAAGTCTTTTCAGAATTGGATTTGTATTTCATTTTAAGTCACAGTCCATGTTTATTTGAGTAGTGCCTCTTTCACCTAATCACTCACGTGCTCTTGATTCTCTAATTGCTTGGGTTGTGTCCACTTACAACATCATGGCAGATTCTGACTTAATCTGAACCTTTCTCTGAGTACCCTTGTCACATTGAATAGAATGATGGAGGTTGGAAAAAGAGAAAAAAAGGAAGGGGGCAGTCAGAGGTGGGTAGTAACTCCGTTACATTTACAAATAACTTTTTGGAATTTTTCACTCTTTCTCAAGTCAATTTCTAATGAAGATTTGTGTTCAACACTACAGAAGCAAGCGCACAAAACAAACATTTCTTCACTCCACACAATGCCTTCATTTTACACAAAGACAAGGATATATTTCAAGATTAAAATTGTAGCTCCAATTTAAGAAAACATGGTGAGGTAAATTTGAGAGATTGTGACAATGTGGGCATGTCTGTGTCATGGTGATACTCGTTCATTTTCAGCATGAACCTGTAACTGTGGGCTCTTATGACCTCAGTTTCTAAGTTTGCGTTTTTATATCAGCACTGCAACATATCAGTGCCTACTGTATAAATACTTGTAAACATCTGCATTAAGTGCAAATGTTTTGCCCTGTTTCCCATCATATTGCTTCTGAAAATCACTGGTCGTATGAATTACTTTTAGGCTGCCTCTTTGTGCTTTTTGGAGCTTAAAAGTTCTGGTCACCATTCACCTGCATTATATGGGCCAAAAGAGCGGAGATATTCTTCCAAAAATCTTCATGTGTTCTACAGAAAAAAGTCATACACATCTGGGATGGCATGAGGGTGAGAAAATGAGAGCAGAAAAATGTTTTGGTGAACTATCCCTTTAATTTGATGCATGGAAGAAAGAAGTCATTTGGGTTTGGAACAATGTGGTGAATAATGACAATTTCCATCGTTAACAATAATATAATTTTCATACTGTCCCCCTCTCTCCTCTTCACTGACTGCTGTTTTAAATCGTTTTAAGTTTGATCTTTTTATAAATGTAAAAATGTTAAGTCTTCTACCTGTTTTTATCTTTGCTCTTGTATTTTGTAGTATCTTGGGGGTAAGTCACACAAGTAAATTTATGTAATCAGCTTTACTAAATTAATCAAGTACCAAAATTTATATTCAATATAGAACTTTAATGAATCAGTAATGATTTTCAGGTGAAGAAAAAGAGATAAGATGGGATCTAAGAGAGAGGAAAAAGACAAGAAGTGGTGGGGAATAGAGAACAACAGATGTATAATTTAAGATCAGAGAAAAGAGAACAACAGATGTATAATTTAAGATCATATTTCCAAACAGGCATTCTGCAGGAGTGAAAGATGAGACATGTATATTTTAAATCTTAAATCTATTTAATATCTTTATTACCACATCATACATTATTGATTATGCTCTTTTGCTTAAATTCCTATTATTAAATGTTAAATGTTGCATTTTTATAGTGGACTTCCTCTTATGTTACCTTTTTTATTGTTGGTTTGATAATTTGATGTTGAATACCCAAATTGTACATTTTAATTATTTAAAAAAATATTTGGTTTATTAACATTTTTATTTCACAAATCCACATCTTGCATTCCTGTAGCTCAGTTGTTAGAGCATGGCGCAAACAAGATTGTGTGTTAAAATCCCAGGGAGCACAAATACTGATGAAATATACCTTTAATTCACTGTAATTGTCTGTCAAATGCATGTCTGTCCAATGTAAATTTAAAAATACAGAAAGTCAGGTTTGAGTTGGGAGAGAGAATATTGAAACCAGGGCCGGCGATTGCTATAGGCGAACTAGGCGGTTGCCTAGGGCGACAAATGTGTTGAGGGCGCGGGCGCCCTCTAGGGTCACTGTTACGTTACAAACGGGGGGCGCAAAACCCAATCTCGCCTAGGGCAACCAAAGGGCTAGAGCCGGCCCTGATTGAAACCATGAAATCTATAGCAAGAATTGCAATAGTAATGGTAATAACTCACTATGCATAAAAATTTGAAATTTGGAAAGCATATTAAAGCAACAGTTATTAATATGACAGCAACTTTTTTGCAAAGACTTTGCCTAGTCTTTTACACATTAAATACATGTCAGAGTACAGCAAAATATTATGTACTTTCAAGTTAATGTTTGGTTTTGAAGATTCCACAATTCCTTCCTAGTCTTGCCATTTCCTGTTTAATTAATTATATACCCTGTCTCCATTTCCAGTTCATATTCCGTAAGATCAGCGATGTGAAGAAGGAGGAAGAGGAGAGGCAGCGCTCCAAGAATGAGGTTCCGCTCACCATTCCTGTGGATCACCCTGTCCGAAAACTTTTCCAGAAGTTTAAACAGCAGAAAGAGCTCCGTAACCAGGGAGCTTCTGCCCAGCTCGACCGGGTGAAGAATCAGCAGCATTTGCATAGTCAATCACATGGACATAGTGGCAGGCAGTCTACACGTACAACTCTGCAGAAACCTGCCGGTTCCCTCGTGCAGAACTCACTGCATGCGGTTCAGAATGGATCCACCAGCAGTGTGGTCACCATCTCCCAGATCACACCCATCCAGAACTGCCTTGCCTACCCTAAACTGTGTGATCCTGTCAAGCAGAACAACCGTGACATCATGGAACTCAAACCTGCTAGTGGTGACCAGGTCGCAAATCGGTGTAAAGTGAATAACACAGTGAGGGCCAAACCGGCAGGAACCGCTTGTGGTTGGATGAGACTAAAAAACAACATGGGTGTCCCGAGTTCTACTCCAGAGGAGGAGAGGAAGGAGGGATTAAACAACGCCACCGAAGCCGTCTCCATGGAGCGTCTTTCTCCAGATGTCAAAGTCCGGATAGAAAGTGTTGGGGAGGTTGAGGGATCCCGAAAAAATTCCCTTCGCAAAACAGATTCTTGGGATAGCGGCCTGACTTATAGCGACCAGAGACTAGATCGGGTTTCTGAACCACAGAGTCCCGTACCTGGAATTGGTGGAGGAGAAGGGCTAGCCCATGATTTCTTCCCCAGTTGTGAGATCTCATTCCAGGTTTCACTTCAGGAGGCAAGGTTGGAGTTACGGACAGAGATCCAGGCTCTAAACGGGAGAATGGCAGCTTTAGAGGAACGCATTGGAGAGATCCTCAGGCTGCTGGTAGAGCAATCCAAGGCCCCATCTAGCCAAGACTCCGCCCCAACACACCTATCAAAACTCAAACCACAGGACAGCTTCCCAGAGTCAACACTCAGTACACTGGACTCTGAAAAGGAAGAGGTGTCACCATAGGAGAAAGAGAGCATCGAGATAAAGCATTTGTAGAAACACTGGGGTGTTTCGGCGCATCCAAATTTGGAGCATCCATTGAGTTCCCAGTCAAAGCTTATAGTGGAACCTCTACATGGGAGCTTGTGTTGGTTTCTTAGGCTAAATAGATCCTGGGTTCAGAGAATAAAGCTATCAACTGAATATCTTTAACAGGAGTTGGTTTCTGGAGCTAACTGGCAGACACGAATTTTCAAGCTTTCAGAGTACTGTGGCATCTGCTGCTTAATATAAAATAAAAGCTGTTTTAGTTTTAGTGCTACAAGATTGAAATCAGCACTCCAAACTTTTACACACTGAACCTCATGAAGGAACTATGGAAATTTTCAGAAATGTTTTTAAATAATTTTTCCTTTTGTCAATGTGTATTTTCTGCATGTCCAGCTGGGTTCTGGCTTGCCAAAAAAATTTAAATCCTGATGATGTCTGTAATTATGACTTTATATTTAAATGCTTGTGTATTATGCAGTTAACTGCATGCAAATCTGTTTATTCTCACAAAGGTTTTTGCTTTTTTTCAATATGTAAATGAAAGAGACCATTGATTGTCTTGAAATTTGAAAATTTCACATTAATGTACATTCAGATTTTTGACAAAATGTAGCATGACAAATCACTGAGAAAGTATGTGTTGTGGCTTGTGATAATTATGTATGCATGATTGACATTCACAGCACTCAAGAACTTTGCCTTAATGGATCAGAATTTCACTCTTAAGATTAAACTGAAAGAGGGGAAACAGAAAAATCTGCACTGAACATCAGTGTGATATTATTTAAGGATATAGGACGGATTTATTTTTGTATTCATTTAGGCATTCCTGCTAACAGCACAATACAGAGACAACATCACAAGATCTTTTGTATTTGTTTATTCCATTGATGGCTATACTGTATACAGTAGGCTACATGTTGTATAGATGATTTATAGAACAACAGATAGAAATGTTATGTATGAATGATTAATTATTGGCTCAGTTCATTATTAATTGTATCCTGATTTACCCCTTTATGGACTCCACTTACACCAGACTATAAAGACCATGTTTTTAGTCCATTACTTTTACACGCACAACATTTAACATCATAAAGCAAATGTATGTCAGTATACACAGTAAATTAATTAAAAAAAATAATAATCTCCTCTACATTTTTTAATATAATCCAAATTGACATGAAATACCTTCTTTTTCACATACACATTGTTTACTAATGTAGGTTCATACTGTAAGTGAAGGACTAACCTAATTTTGCTTGTTTGTGACTGTTGGTCTGTTGTTGCGCCTGACTGAGATATTCATGTGTCTGCATTTTATTTTTTTAATAAATGAGTTTTCAGTAATGGAGAGATTTTGCAGGACAGAATCATCATTTTATTTCCTTAATTTCTCTTCCATTCATTAATGCATTTTGGGATTTGTTTCACTTTATTTTCTAACCAGTGGCAGCTTTTGAGCCTGAAATGCAGCTTCAACACTGTATATCTTTCTCTGTGATTTTAAATGACTGTATTATATGCAATCTTATTGAACAATGGTAAATCAACACAATCAATAAAAAAAAACAGCAAGAATGAATCAATTTTCTTCAGCTTTATGCTGCATAATGCAACATTGTGAAGGCTTGTGCAGACAAACTGAGATTTTGTATTTTCGTTTGTCCTTCAAAACAAAGATCTTAAGGCTAGAATGCTCACAGATATCCTCACAAATCTATAAACACCAGGACGTCACCCCACTTGAACGTCTCTTCAGCAGAACCAGCTCATTCTCATGAACAGAGCCTGATCACATTGACCTACATTGCAGTGATGGAACCAAATCTGAATTTAATCATTTAAAGCTGTCATATTATCATTTTATTACTATTATTATTTTGGACTGTTGAAGTATTTTGGACTGTTTTTGCTATTGTGCCTTAAAGACTGTTGTATAAAACACCCTCCTCACTATTTGCTGATCTCACACACAGGCATTTGCCTTAATGCAAAGCCTGAATTACATTATGACAGATTCACGAAACAAATTCTGCTGAAATGTGCTGCTCAGACTGTCATGTCAGACTTTACTCTAATCATTCATTAATCTAATGTTTATAAATCATGCATATTACCTCACTGTGATTAGGCGGGATACGAGTTTGAATACTGAATATCTGAATATATGTGTGGGCATGTTAATGTATTCATTTGAGTTCAGAAAAAGCCAACTCAATCTCATAAATATTAATTAGAATATTACAAGATGGAGAATTCTTAAAGAAATCGTGTGACTTCTTTCGTAGGAAAACGTACGATGTATATGCCAAGCAATCGCATAACCTTCCCATGTGTCCCTGAAGTTTTGTTTCAGGTAAACCTAACTATGAAATGTAACACTTTACCCAGACCCTAAAACTAACCATAATTATATTGAAAACAAAGCCCTGTTGTTTTGGATGGAAGAGAAACTGTCTGTGTTTCAAACACGGGTTCATAGTATTTTTCCTAATTTTAACCACTAACCCAAACTCCTTAATTTAACCTAACCACAGTGTAATACCATACTCAGACACTAAACATAACCATGATGGTAATTTAAAAGTCCTGTTGTGTATGATGGAACAAAGTTAATCTTCCAGTTTCGGAATGCGCCTTCGTGATATATTTTGTCATTTTAACCACTAAACCAAACTCAATAACTAGGCAGGTCTTCTGCTTTTGCAGCCCATCTTCCTAAATGTTTGATGTGTTGTACGGTACATCATGAGATGCTATTCTGCTCACTACAATTCTACAGAGAGGTTATCTGAGTTATCGTAGCCTTTCTGTCAGCTTGAACCAGTCTGGCATTCTCTGTTTACATTTCTCATCAAGAAGGCATTTCCGTCCACAGAACTGACGCTCACTGGATGTTTTTTGTTTTTGGCACCATTCTGAGTAAACTCTAGAGACTGTTGTGCATGTAAATCCCAGGAGATCAGCAGTTACAGAAATACTCAATCCAGCACGTCAGAAACCAGAGATGAAGTTCTTGAAGTCAACTTTCAGGTAGCTGTGCTAACCTTTGGCATCAAGCCCTTATTTTTCTTTTATTACTATCCATTAACACACAAATAAATATTGTTTACAGTTACATGCACTCCTCATCAAAGTTTCATGAGTTCACTGATACAATGATATATTGCCATTTTACCTTTTGAATCGATAGGACAGTTCAGAGGAGGCAGGAAACAATAGGGATTGGGGGTGGATTTGGTCAGTCTGAAGTGAAGTGTCATTCCTTCTGTTTTGCACTGTTGATATATACTGTAAACTATAGAAGGTTATCAGATACATTAGAGTAGAAGCTTTTATTTTGGTCATACATTATACATACGTTTTTTTTGTATATATACAGTGAATTTTTTTTTTTCACATATCCCAGCTAAGCTGGGGTCAGAGTGCAGGGTCAGCCATGATACAGAGCAGATAGGGTCAAGGGCCTTGCTCAAGGGCCCAACAGTGGCATCTTGGCGGTGCTGGGGCTTGAACCCCGACTTTCTGGTCAGTAACCCAGTGCCTATTCTGTCTATTGAAAGCTCTCTTTGTCCATCTTTGAGCATACTGAATTTTGATGTCAGTGTAACCTTAAGATAGCTTTCCAAAGAGCATCACGAAAGTAGTCTGCAAATCTCTAACTCCAAATAAGGGATAACAGCATTTCAGCCTGGCCAGTAGTCAGAGATGAACACACTTTTGTGGACGTTATCTACTTTTAAATTAATAAGTTATTTTGTTACTTTTTACATTATGCTTTTTAAAAGATATACTGTAGAGATATTTTTAAATAATATTATTTTAGTTTAAGTATTTAATTCATATAAAAAGGAGAAAGAGCTCAGAAAACAGTGTTGTGAAAGAAGATTGCACAGTGCATTTTTAGAACCTTATTTGGTTGAATCTGTTCCTGTCAGCTCAGCTCAAACGCCTGGAGTCCTTTGAAAGAGTTTGTCTTGTCTATGAGTTGGGACAGATTTACAGTTTGTTTATTTGACAGTTAATTGACTGGAAATGATTTGACAGGGGGTAATTTTGATCATTAATCTGGGACAAAGGCAGCTTTGGGGGTTTGACAGTTCTGGGAATGCTGGTGAATAACGTACATGGCAACATTACCGTAGTTACAAAACCACGACAAACAACGCTTATCAAAAGTATAAATAGAAACAAACTGAGCAACACTGGGAAAAAACCAACATATAAACTGCTTGGATAGTCAAAAAAAATTACTCTTATTAAAACTGCATAATAAGGTACAAGAGGCCATGCTTTATTGTGAATAAAATCATCGCTAAAGGGGGTTGTACGTCAAGTCTCTCAGGTGTCTTATTGCTTTTATATAAAGGTTAATATTGTGTATTTTAGCATGGCTCAAATCTATGTTGACCATTCAGCATCCATTATTTAACAAAAATAATCTGGGTCCTGAAGCAAAACCAGTTGACAACCACTGTTCTAGAAGTCTCTTAGATCACCATTTCTGCCCCTATCTGGTGAGAAACCACATTTATCTGAGCGTAGACAAACATGTCTCCATATTTGTGGGAAGAAATTAAAACATATACAGATGTTGGCCTTTAATAAATGTAATTTCCTGTACATAAGTTCCTGAATTTGAACTCCAATGTGTTACATAACAAACCGTGCTGAGGGTGAAAATGACAAAGGTAATAATCATGTGCATCTGCTGCATATTATGATACCAGAGAAGCAAAAGAAAATGTTTTCTCATAATTTTCACATTAGAAAGATTTTAAATAATTCATCATGCAGGGACTGCTGCTGACACATGTGATCTCACAGTAAAGCAGCATTGGAAAAATGAGTGCTGTAAGATGCTGATAATGCTCTCATAGGTTTTTAGAAGATGGGTATGTTTACTGTATTTGTCTGATTCTCAAATAAAAAAGAGAGAATGGGCTTTTGAATGTGAATAAATATGCAAACATTTTAAATGAAAAAAAGTTCCAAAAACATCAGGCCATCCCATTTAAGCAGTGTTTGGTGTAATCGGATTACAAAGTACTTAGTTGCTGTAATATAATTACTTTTAAGTTATTTGAAAGTGTTGCAATTAGATTACATTAATGGGATTATTTTTCCATGAAGTAATGAGTATTGTAATTTAATTACAATTTCAGAGAAGAAATTAGTCATTTGTAGTGGATTACTTTTTGAGTCATTTACCCTACACTGAATTGTAGGTGACATATCTGACACAAGGTCTCTATTATTATATAGCATTACATATTTCTAGAAACCATCTACTGTAAACACCTATGGTATCATTTATAGATTTTGTTTTTTGTTCAATTTAGCACTGCTGCCTAAGCAATATAAAATTGCTATTTTGGTCTTATCAAAATACAGTGTAAATCCAAATTGAAGGACTTAGTAGTACAGCGGGAAATGTTTTATATTAGTCCTCCTTAAGTCTGTGAATGTTTTTTTAGTCTCAGGCCTTGCCTGGGCAGTGGGAGCGTGTAAGTGACAGAGTCTAAATGTTTTGATGCAATAAATGCTTTTTGGCAGTGTTTTATTAGAGAAACTCAGAAGAGGAGAGAGAGAAAGTCAGAGCAGGTGATCAATACAGGTATGTGAACATGAATTACATTAAAAGATGATTCATCATGAAACAGCATGTGAGCAGGTGATTGGGCACCCTATTGATACACCTAAAATATCTGGAAGAGTTTATTACACTGTATTACAAATGCAAACACACATACGGACTCATCATGTCAAAGTCACAAGGCAGACCATTGCCTCTGCCATCTACTCACAGTTTTGAAACACAACTTATTTTATAAAACATTAACTTATATTATATTACGTAATTTTATGCCTTATATCAATACGGCCCAAAAAAAAATCCTCAGAAGACCACAGGTGTGGGGTTTGCACTTTTATTACATTTGTTTATTTTCAGATAAAAAAAAGAGGAGGAAAATAACAGCAGCATGAGAAAGAAAAGTACATGGACCATTTGAAAATGTAGATGCTCTCTCTCTCTCACACATGTATATTGAACTGATAAACTTTATTTTTGCCCACACAGGGATGTACCCTTCTCAACAATATCAATGTTTTAAAAGAACAAAAGTAGAGGTTGATTTCTCCTGGATATCAGACGGAGGTGATGCATTCAGTTGTACTGGTGAGACAAACCCCGCAGTCACACCGGAGAGCCACTGGATAGGTGTAGTATGGGTCCACATGCGCGGAGCAGTTTGGCAGCTGCACTGTCTCAAATCGAGTTTCGTTGTAGGTGCACACTCGCTGGTATGACTCAATAAAGGGCGGGTCCAGAACAGGCTTCTGCAGTGATTGACAGGTAGAAGCTGATGTCATAAAAATGACTTTTAATCTATGCACTCATTTATTTTTTAGATTGACTACTCTTGAAAACATATTTAAATGCTAATGTTTATTAAAAGAATATTCCAGGTTCAGTACAAGTTAAGCTCAATCAACAGCATATGTGGCATAATATTGATTACCACAAAAAATTATTTAGACTCTTCCCTCCTTTTCTTTAAAAAAAAGACTACTGTTAAACCCTGTACGTGGGTCTTGGTCATTAATCCCAGTATCATTTGCAGTTAGCAGCTGCAAGGTTTTTCTGACTGGAATTATTTAACCTGTTCTAGCATCTCTTCACTGGTTGCCAGTCCAATACAAGATTCCTTTTAAGATTGTGTTATTTGTTTTTAAAGTTATAAATGGTTTAGTCCCATTTTATCTCTATGAACTCCTTAGTCATCATAGTTCCTCCAGGACTCTCAGATCCTCTGATAAACTTCTCCTGCACACACCACGCTCACATATAAAGTTTAAAGGGGATCGTGCCTTCTCCATAGTCACCTTAGACTATGGAATAACATACCTCTGGACATTAGATCTGATCCTACTCTTCACATTTTTAAATCACGTCTGAAGACTTATTTATATTCTCTGATATTTTTAATGAATGTATTTAGTGTTAATCTCTTTTTTTTCTAAATTCATTGTTTTATTTGCTCATGTACAGCACTTTGGAATACATTTGTTGTTGTTTTTAAATGTGCTTTTTAAATTGTCTTTGGCCTTGTATTAATTAGTCTTGTGTATAATTTTATGATTATTTAATAAGTATGGGGTTTAAGTAGATATGTTAGATACTGGAGATAAATACAAGAAAATTCTTATAATTTTTACAACACATTGAATTTATATATATATATATATATATATATATATATATATATATATATATATATATATATATATATATATATATATATAACAAAAGTAAAATAAGTCATTCAATATATCTAATAAGTAAAATAGGTAATACAGTTATGCTCTTACTTCCCAGGTCTCACAGCGCCCCCAGCAGGCATCGGTGGTGATGTGCAGCCCACTGCAGCCCGGTTTACGGGCTAGAAAGGTGAATTCCCGCACAGCACAGCCAATGAAGCGCTTCAGGTTGAGCACAGAAGCCTCAATATGAGCTCCAAAACATAACCAAACTGCCATAGTAAAACAGCATAGCTTTACAGGAGAAAATCTACCACATACAGATGGGGGAAAAAATTTGAGTTCATGTTGATGAAGTCATGTTGCTTAGCATTAGGCCCAAATGTTAAATGCTCCGTTGATGCTCTTGCTTAAAAAAACAAGCAATTAGGCCAACTCTTGCTTAACATAATTATGCACAACTTCTAATCAGAGTTATTTATAATTAACATTTCTGTAATGATCCATGAGTAAACTGATTTCTCACCGTTGTGCTCCTGATCTCAGATGAGCCATTGTTGTTGCCAGTGATCTTGGAACTCAATGGGTGTTCTAGTACAGAAGAATATACGGTACTATTAACAACTTTGGAGCTCCTGGAGGGTCTGTCTTAAAAGCTTTATGTTATTGTTTAAAATAAATTTTGCTATGAAGATTTTAAATGCCATTTTTACTTCGGTAACCCTGTTGAGCTTTATTCCAGTCCTCCATTCTAGTCTTCAAACAAATCTTTATTGATTGTATTCTGTATCTCATTTACAGTTATGAGTTAATTTAGACCACCAGGTATTTTGCCAAATGGGAAGTGAACATGACAATTAATTGTTTGCCAGATTAAATTGTTTTTGAATAAATTGGAGAGAAAAAAAACTCACTCAACTTACTTTAGGAGTGTGAGTTGGTCTTTTGTCAGCTCTGGTTCAAAAAGGTCAAAGATAGCTGGATGGCCACTGCAGTACAGGCTTAACTCTTGAGAATAAGAGAGCGAGAAATGACTCTTTGAGACTTGATATCGCTTCTTAAATACCTCTGACACTGAACTTGCACAAAGCTGCCATTTGTGAGAAACAGCCCTGCCAACCCCACCTAAAACACACTGGGGCTGCCCCTTTAGCTAACCTCATCCATCAATAATAACAAGATGTCACAAAAGACTAAAGATAAATAGGGATGGAGCCGATGTGTCCGTGTGTGTGTTCAGTGTAGAGACTGATCTAACCCCTCAGGCAAATGGAATCTGTGAGCGTATTACCTGCTTCTCAGGTACATCAGCCGTACAGCCATTAACCTAATGAGGAGGAAAGAACCTCTTTTTGTTCAGAGTTATCCACATGGAAAAAAGTGGGAAGCACATTCATCCTCTAATCCGTGCATTCATTTATTCATCTATTCATGATCCATCCATCCATTTTGCAAGGCAGATGTCAGGACAGGTTAAATTAAGCTTCAGGCTCCATTCAGTCAGAGTTTAGATAGATACTTACCATGGCAACAATATGGCAAAATCAGGAATTGAATGTGTGAATTGATTTTTATTATTATTATTATTTCTTTTCTTTTTTTTAAGGGAGAGAGAACTGGGGTTTTCAACACTGCCTGAGGGGCCTGGATGACATTTTTGCTGACTTGATTTCTTTTGTAATTAAGTTTCTGGTCAAATGGAGTTTTATTACATTTCTAGAGAATTAAGGCAGAGTTAAAATAATATCAAAAATATGTGAATTTCATGAGTGACAAACGGGTATGTTAAACACATAGCAATTTCCTGCCAGTCACACAGAAACTTCAACACAATAATAATTAGAATGATCTAGGACCAATTTATGAAGAATGTTTTTTTAATATTACCAAACATTTAAGTCATCACTATCATGACTACCCTTTATTTGTAAAATTACCTAAATACAGGGATTATCATTTTGTGTGTAAATGAAAATGAAAAAAACAAATAGTAAAAGACATAGTAGAAATAGAATACAAAATTGTTTATTTGCAATACAGAATAATTTAGGGGTGTCGAGGAAAGATGAGCCTGTGGGTAAGTTGACCCACCCTGTGTATCTAGGCAACTGTACACATTTTTTGTCATGTGACCTTGTAAAAGAAAGTATCTTTAGTTTTTGTCTGGCTGTCAACAGGAGAAGTACATGAGACAAGAGGTATATTTTTATGCAAAATGTGTTTTTTGCTGACTAAAGAAATGTTTTTACATTTGAGGTTTACCAATTGTTGTGCCAAAGAAAATTTATTCAGGTACAAAATTACATATCATGCATGGTGCTGTATATCCAGTGTATAAATACCCATTATTTGATTAGCACAATATTAGCCCAGAAGCAATAAGCTAGGTTCTTTTTTTCAAAATCGTCAATATGGGGCAAAATAAGTAAAACTAAATATAATTCTGGCAAAGACTAAAGGTATTTAATGTAGTCTTTTCTAAGTGATTGATCCAAATCATTCCATCATTTACATGCAATAACAATCCTTGGTGTTTCAACAAGGGGAAAGTAGGATATTATGATTAATAAATAAATATATTATACATGAGAAATTATAGAGTTGAATTGAGTGTTTCACTGGAAAAATTCAGTTGGTCAACTTACCCCCAGATGCTCATCTTATCCACTTACCATGAGCAATTTACCCCTAACCTGGGTCAAGTTGACCCAATGTCAGGCTATATGTTTGTGGCTTTCTTTCACAGACTCATTTTTATAATATCAAGTGATGGCAGACACCTTGAAATAAAGGTATGTAGCTCTATTTATTTTACATCTGTCTAATTGTTCCTTGTATAACAGACAACATATTTAAATATGTAATTGGCTCATCTTACCCCACTCTCCCTTACCTGTTTATTAATATATAAAGTTCAAACACTTAAAATTAGGGTTAATTAATCTGAGTTTTCTAAAATTATGTCACAGTGACAATTGGTGGTCAAATTTGAAAGTTCTTTATTAAACTGAAGATAACTTGATTTTATAATCCTCCAATAGTTACAATATAGTGATCATTCACTTTTTTATACTGTATGGTCGCTATCATCAAGTTAACATGTGAATATATATGAACATTTCACCATTATTACATTGTTGGCGGGGGGAGGGGGGTAGTTAAGATAAAAAGATACAAAATAATAATTATTATAATAATTACAATAATAACTTTTGCCCCAATATATTGTACAATGGGGCTAAAGGCACACCTTAAGGAACATTTTCCTTTTTTGTTTCAAGAATGAAAAATGTAATTTCTGTTTATTCCGCGGTGGAGTTTCCACACCCCCATCGGTATTTTCTGTCTGGATAGTAAATCTGCTCCCACATATGGGCATCCAGGGATATAAACTGCCCCGAGTGACAGGAGCTTGCCCTGGGCCCCAAGGAGAATCCGACATGCCAGAGATTCAACTGACGTGATCATGGTTTATGTAAGAGACTACCGCTGTATTGTCCACCCACACCAAGACATGGCAGCCTCTGGAGGAATTATTTCAGGGCCAGAAATACAACCATCAACTGGAGACAGTTAATGTGACAATCGAGCTGATGACCCTCCCATTCCCCTTGAGCTGGACGACCACTTAAGACCGCTACCCATCCCATCAGGGAGGCGTCTGTCGTTAGCAGCCTGTGACGATAAGACGCACCTAGAGTGGGACCCAAGGTAAGAAACCGGGGTCTGAACCACATAGAAAGGGAACAAAGCCCGCGGCGTGTAACCCTTATCTGCCTTAGGGGACTGGCCCTTGGATGAAACCCCCTGGCTTTTAGCCACAGCTTGAACGGTCTCATGTGCAGAAGGCCCAAAGGGGTCACCATGGACACAGACGCCATGAGACCTAGTATTCGTTGATACTGACAAGCAATGCAACCTAGACTTAGCCTGACTTTGCTCAGGGTGTTCTGAATGGAAATGATTCGAGCGGGAGACAATTGTGCCCGCATCGTGATCGAAATCTATAAAACTCCAGATAGGTAATTCCCTGGGTGAGAGAGAGAACACTCTTTTGACGTTGAGTCTCAGAACCAGAGAAACCGGATGAGCTAAGGCGATATCCCTTTGCTGAACTGCCAGTTCTTGGAACTGCGCTAGTATCAGCCAGTCATCTATGTAATTCAGAATTCAGATACCCAGAGTCGCAAAGGAAACAGTGGGATAGGCCGAATGGAAGAACCCGATACTGGAAGGCTTCGCCCCCGAAAGCGAACCTCAGGAACTTCCAGTGCTGTGGCGGAATTTCTATATGAAAATATGTGTCCATGAGATCGATCGTGACCAGCCAAAACGTGATGTTGTGCTTGTGACACAACCGTCTTTATCGTTAGCATCTTGAACTTGAACACCCTGACTGAGCAGTTCAAGCGTCGAGGATCTAAGATCGGATGCAACCCCCCACCCTTCTTGGGGACCAGGAAGTATTTGCTGTAATAGTCTGACTCTTTCTCTGGAAGGGGAACACGTTCTATGGCCCCTTTGACCAAGAGATTTTGAGTTCTTTCCACAGTAGACATGCCTGCTCCAGTATCACGGTAGTGGGGACCACGCCGTTGAAACACAGAGGGTGGCGAGTGAATTGAATCCTGAAGCCTTTTTCTATTGTTCTTAGGACCCACATAGAAATATCGGGCAGAAGTTTCCACGCTGCCAAGTTCTCTGAGATTGGTATTAATTTTGACACTTCCTGTTGAGGTGATGTCAAGTGTTCTGTGTCCTGGAATAAGGCAGGAAGCAGGGGGTACACCCAACTTTTTATTGGAAGTCTCTGCCTCTCGAAACACCAGAGGCAGCAGGAAAGGAGAGGATTCGTGGGGGTACCGGGAGGGGCGAAGTGGATGGTACACGCACCCTGTCCCTGGGGGAGGGCTGGGCGCAAGACCATCTGGGCTTTTTTCTTTTAGAAATTACTCCCCTGAGGTCTTGCTTTGGGGCTGTCGAGGGCGACGAGTCTGTCCCCAGTTTTTACGAGGTGGAGCATGACACTCCACACTCTGCTTCTGCTTCTAGAAGGACTGGGGCGGGACTGGGTGGCCGACGGCCCCGCCCACTGAGTGCAGAGAGAAAAAAACTGCCCAAATGCTTCCTCTGGCTCTTCTCCTCCTGGAACCTGGAGATAACTGTATTCATCGCGTCTCCCAATAGGCCAGATTGTGAAACCTTGGCATAAATGAGGAAAGCTTTATCTTTGTCTTTGATGCTCGATAGGTTGAGCCATAGGTGTCTTTCCGTGCTGACCAAAGCGAACATATGGAGAGATAGGTCCATGGCTCGGCGAAGTTCAGAGAATGATTCTTCATCGATCGTGGTACCTGCACTCAGGTCCTTCAGCAGATCAGCCTGGTATGCCTGTAACACCACCATAGTGTGCAGAGCAGCACCAGCCTGACCCGCTGCCTGATAAGCCCTCCCCACTAGCGTGGAGGTGGTCCAGCACGGCTTTGTGGGGAGAGAGGGTCTTTTCAGCGATGATACCAAACCTGGCGAGAGATAACCCGCAAGTGTCTCCTCAACCGGCAGCATCATCGAATACCCCCGTGTCTCAGCACCCACGATAGTCGACTATATCGACATTGAGGGCACGTGGACATGGGAAATATAAGGCTTCCTCCATGAGTGAGAGAGCTCGTCATGGAGGTCATTAAAGAAGGGAAGGGACTCATGAGGCGTTCCCTTTCTCCGGCCACCAGAAAGAAATCTATCCTCCAACTTGGAGCGTTTTCTTGTTGGCGTGACCAGTCTAACTGAAGCCTGGCCACTGCACAAGTAACCACGTCGAGTAATTCCTCCGCTGATTTACTATCATGCCCGGAATGCTCGGAGGTGGGTAATTCAAAAACTGCCGACTCAAGAGATTCAAGGTCCCCCTCACGAACCGAAGAGGTGCCGGAGCGCACTTCAAGATCACGGGAAGGACCAGCTGGGTCTGGGGAGAGAGCGAGCGAAAGGGACGAACACATCTCTCACTCCTCAGCCAGATCCATATGAGAGCCCCATGAATGAAGTGTGGGTGCTGACTCCCGCAAGTAAGCAAGGCGAGCGTGAAGCATTTTGCCCGAAAGCAGATTGCAATGCTCGCACCCACCCCACCCCAACGCGAGAGCAGCATGCTCTTCCCCCAAACAAACAAAGTAGAACTGATGTTCTGACATCGTTTGCCCTGATTTTCGGTAATTTTTTCTTTCTTTTTCTTTTTTTTAAAGAGAAAAGAGAAAAGGTTCACTGCGCACAGCCTAACAAATTCTAACTCCAAACAGAGGAAAGAAAGTTTGACAGGCTTGTGATAGCACACAAACACAGAGTGATCTGAAGACAAAAGATCTGACGATGCTCCGGTGTCGCATCTATTTATAACCCTGCCCCATGTGCATCCAATGATTACACCAGCAGAGGTTATGAATTCCGGTCAATGTTCATTGACGTGTTGCACACATATTCACAGCTGGTCACAACTATAAGATGTTCCCAAAGCGCTTTTCTCAGCGCAGCATCATAGGTGAAGCTTTTTGTAAAGGGAACAGGGGGCTTTTTACTACCATCTTTTCACTTACTGGACCGTTATTAAAAACTTTTATTTTAATCACTATGAACAAAACTGAAAAAATAAAATAAATATTTTGTATCAGAATAAATGTGATAATTTCAGGTATTCTCATTAGCTGGCCTACATACATTTGTTTCTTTTAAAATATTATATATATAACTTGTCAGTAGGAAACTGCTATTAGCAATTAATCAATCAAAATGTATGCAATTAGACTTTTATGACTCAATGTCTATGCTCAAAACGTTATAGTTATTGATTTAGCCCTTCTGACAACTTCTCCGTGTAACAGCTTGGCCTTACATATCAGAGACCCCTTTTTACTTCATTTTATAGCTACTTGTAATTCTATTTATGTGCAGAATGGGCAAGCCATGGCTGTCAAGTTTGCAGTGGGTTATTGACTTATAAACAATCTCAATTTACTCATTTCAGTTTCCCTGCTAAAGTCCTGCAGTTATGTTCGCTGTTCTGAGTGGTCGTTATAATTAGAGACCCCCCGTTGGCGCATCGGGTTACACTCACACACACACTCTACCTCCCGGACTCATCTCCTGGTGAGCTCAGCTAGGAACAGGGGGGAGTATACACGATTCACACATCGTTACATGCAGTGATATTAACTCCATACCAATTTATATTTGTTGTTGTGATTGTTGACGACGGAACAAATCAACACTGAATGTGCAACGGGAAATTCGGAGAGAGTGTCATACAGTAGCTACTTTTCCAAACATGTGAGTAGAACTTACATTCAGCTAAATATACTGTGCTCAACTTGACAGTTCTAAGATCATTCTATAACACATAACACACAACTAATCAAATTACATCATATTTATTTTAGTTTATTGATCAATTTTCCAATTATTCATTTGTTTTGGTCTTTGTGTCTCCTTTGCCCTTGTCATTTGTGACTTTCCGGTTATACAATATCACATCGATCTGTCACTTTAGCTGTTTAAGTTTGAAAGGTCTCTGTCTGGTGTCAACAAACACCACAAAGTCATGTAGTAGAACAGTGTATGTGTTTGATAGTTGGTATTTAAATGTCTTATATACTGAATGGTATTTGCTACACAGTATTTGTTGTAACTATTTTGGGCCCGTAGAGCATGCAATGCCCCTCTCACGCTCACGGCATTCTGAGTGCCAGAGGTCACGCGGATTATACTGGGTGGACTGGGTGCGGAACATTTATGCTGCTCATGCATACAACTCTTATAAAGATTAATTTACTAAGTACTTACTTAGAATTTAGTAGTTTGAATGATGAAGACCTGTGTGGACTAGATAAATAAAACATTAGCCTATTAATGTAATAATGATTAACTTAATTTAAAAAGCACTGCTCTTATAAGTAGTAGTTCAGTGTGCATTATAAGGAAATTAAATGAAAAACTTAATATTGCAATGCATGTCTTTTTTTTTGTGATTTAGTGGATGCAGATGAACCTGTTCGGCTCAGAGGAAAAGAGAGAAAGAGACATATAGTAGGTTCCACAACTTTTAAATATGCCAATCTGTGTGGATTCCATACTAATTTTGTAGATTTAAGCAGAAGTATGCACGTTCCTAATGAGGAAATCTTTCTGAAAGTGTTCAAAGGTCTTGGGTGTTCTGACATTGATTACTGTTATAAATCTGTAACATAAATCTATGTTTTAAAATGCCTTATTAGTGCTGTCAGTGTCTTACAAAAGATAGTATCTATGCCTAATGATATCAAAAAGTAAAGTGTGTAATTTGTGTTATTAAAACTGAACATTTTGTCCGGCCCAGTCGGCCTGTACAATCAAACAGATTGCAATTCCGCTTGGTTACGCAGAAATGATGCACTTCACCTTTAAATAAAGACAATGTTTCCATCATGTCCAGTGTCTCAAAGCAGAAACAAACTCTTCCCTTTCTTGAAAGTATTTTTGTTTACAAGTTTCCATGTACGTGATTGTCCTGTGTGACTGTTGTGTTCTGTATGTGTGAAATGCTTCAGATGCTCTGGTGGTCAGTCCACCGGATAAAGTTACCATGTAGCTCTCTCAGTCAGATTTCACTGTAATGCAAAAACACTGGTTCAGAGGGAATGCACAGATTTGTTTGATATCTGAGAAGGTGTGTGGTCGGTGTTAATGCCGTTATGTTGTCATTCTACATTAGAATGCCTGTATGTGTGCACTTTCTCTCTCTCTTTGGGTCCCTGCACTTCACATACAGAATAGCACACATTCTTGCCTCTCTACTCTGACACAGAGTCACTTTGTGTTGCAAGGACACACACACGCACACACACGGCTATCCTTATGAGGACTATCCATAGACATAATGATTTTTATACCGTACGAACAATAGATTCTATCTCCTAACCCTAAGCCTAACCCTCACAAAAAACTTTCTACATTGTTTAATTTTCAAACAAACATCGTTTAGTATGTTTTTTAAGTGATTTGAATTATGGGGACACTAGAAATTTCCTCATTAACCACATTTATATTATAATACCCTTGTAATTACCAGTTTGTAACCTAAAAAAATGTCCTCATAAACCATCCAGACCCTCCCACACACACACACACACACACACACACACACACATGCTATGTCACAGACTGACTGATTGAATAACTTTCTGACCTTATCAGATGTATAATTAAATAAATATGGGTTTAATTGTTTTCTTATAGCATACTAACTATTTTCTTAGTCTAATACTTATATAACCCCTTACACATTCAATTTTATTGAAGCAGAAAAAATTATATTTACCATAGCAGTTTATACTCCCTAGAGGGCGCTATTGCTTACTCGTTTTTCTGGTGTTTAAGGTGAATAATGTGCTCTCTTTATGCGTTGCAGTATGTTTGAGTTCAGACGTGTTGCGTTTATGACCTGTTCTCGTTGTAAGCTTTATATAAATCCTGCAAGGGCGTGATTTTGACTAAGGTTTGTGTTCATAGTCACCTGCTGTCCTTCGATGATGAAATACTGAGGAAAAGTTCAGGCAAGCTTTTTGTGGTTTTTGAATCAACATACCGTAGTTGTGGAGGTTTGAGAGTTTTCTGGCAGGTTTTGAATAACCTGTCAGAATAATGAGGAACAATGAGGAACTTGAACAGAGGCCTTAAATTCAAACTAAGTTTAATGCCCATGCCCGACAGTAGCTCACAAATTAAACTTAGTGGACTGTTTATGTAGGTATTCTGGAATGTCAAACATTTAGCAAATAAGAAACTACTTGTTGTGATACATAATATATAATAGTGATTTATGATATATCAGAGACAATACAGAAATCTGATATATGGTCATACGCTCACTGAGCACTTTATTAGGAACACCTGTTCACCTACTTATTCATGCCATTATCTAATCAGCCAATCGTTTGGCAGCCGTTCAATGTATAACATCATGCAGACACTGGTCAGGAGCTTCAGTTAATGTTCACATCAACCATCAGAATGGGGAAAATTGGGACTCTGAGTGATTTTGACTTTGGCATGATAGTTGGTGCCAGACAGGCTGGTTTGAGTATTTCTGTAACTGCTGAACTCCTGGGATTTTCAGTTTTCCACACACAACCATCTTTAGAGTTTTCTCAGAATGGTGCCAAAAACAAAAAACATCCAGTGAGCATCAGTTCTGTGGACAGAAATGCCTTGTTGATGAGAATGGTAAACAGAGAATGGCCAGACTGGTTCAAGCAGACAGAAAGGCTACGGTAACTCAGATAACCTCTCTGTAGAATTGTAGTGAGAAGAATATCATCAGGGATACAACAGCAAAAGAACACGATGGACACTTTATTAGCACCTTAGTGTTCCTAATAAGTGCTCAGTGAGTGTATATAGACATATACTGTATGTAAAATTATAGTTTATATATGTGGACAATATCCATTTCACTACATTTACAGTACATGTGCAAACATGAAACGGAGAACATGTTTTTTCACTAATACAATCTAATGTATGTATCCATACATGTTATGTGTTGGAATTCATAAGAATAAACACTCATGCATTGCACTGCTGTGAAACGATTGGCTGATTAGATAATGGCATGAATAAGTAGGTGTAGAGGTGTTCCTAATAAAGTGCTCAGTGAGCGAATGCCATATAGGCCTATGTGTGTAATTAAAAATATGAACATTTTTGTAGTACAATAATGTGACATAATTTTGTATCAGTGAAAACCATACATGAACATAATATGTTTTACATTAATTGCCATATATCAGATTTCTGTATAGCCATATTGGTATCAGACAATATTGACTGTTTTTATTATTGCCATTGGTCAGATTTGGCTAATATTAGAAGCATATAATGTCAAGGTGTGTATTTTTCCAATTCACAGCGTATTTTTCTGATACTGTTATATGTGCATTTCTAGGTTGGATGCTTCTCTTTAGATGAATGCAATGATTCAGGTCGTTCTCAGCTGACCAGTCTCCGTGGAAACCATGACATCTGAGAGAACATCTGGAGACCCGCCATTTGAACATGGCTCACTTCCACTGGACATAGATGATGTCCACATATTACTGCAAGGTCAGACTGAAGCTCTGATTGAGCTTAAAAAATGAAAACCTGTTGTTCTGTCATTTGGTTTTGGTGTGACATTTTCTATGGGTTTAATTTTCATTGGACTTTCATTTATTCGTTCATTCAACAAAATTTCACCTACAGTACACCTGTTCTTACAAGATTAGATAAAGGTAATATAGGAATGATGTCAAACAGTAAAGCTTACGCACAGGTAAACAAACTTATTTATGAAGGCATAAATACAGCTTGGTCCCTTGTTTTGCTGGTTGTGTAGTAACAGTCAGGTGTTGTAATTAGAGTTGTGAGTCATTTGCGCAGAATTGTACAGAGTAACTGTTTAAGTCTTGTATGCAAGGTGTGGATAATTAGCATGTTTCCCATAGTAATCTTCCCCCTCTCTTTCATTGTCTTTTATTTTGATTCGAGAGTGATTTGAAAAGGCTTCCTGGATCTGTAGAAGATTGCTAATAGTCCAATAATATACAGTAGATACTTATGAAAGTATTTAGTGCAAGATTAGCTCTGAACAATTTGATAATCACACCCTCAAAATTTGTTCCATACACTATTTTACATATTTTGTATATTTGTAGGCCCTTTTCCCTTTTTTTATTTTCTCTCCCCTTTTTGGAATGCCCAATACCCAATATGCTCTAAGTCCTCATGGTGGCATTGTGACTCACCTCAATCCGGGTTGTGAAGGACGAATCTCAGTTGCCTCTTATAATGTAGCTTATTGAGCATGTTACCATGGAAACGTAGCGCATGTGGAGGCCCACACTATTCTCTGCGGCATCCACACACAACTCACTATGCCAATGGCAGATTTAGGCATGGGCGACATGGGCAGTCGCCCATTGCGGCATTTTGCGGGGGGTGGTGGCATGAGGCGCCCAATATGTTAACAACATTCTAGTTGTCATCTTTAATATATTTAAATGTGGAAATGTTGCTATTTTAAAAACTAAGAGCAGGTAAATGATGGAACATGTTTTATCCCATGTCTCAAGAATCAGTGATTATTTAATGCAGTAACATGTTCATCAATGTCAAGGGCCTTGAGGACACTGTTGAGCTGGATTGGGAAAAACGTTAATCAGCACCTGTACAGACATGCTGTGTTTTGTGTGTATGTCTTGACATAGGTAAAAGGTGGAGTTTAAAAAAAAAAAAAAAACTTGAAGTACTGGCACTTGATCCTGAATCACTTAGCTAAAAGTTACCAAGCGAGTTGAGCTGTGTGTGTATAGTAGTTTTAAATTCTACAACCGACACTGTATACAAGTTTTTAAATGGAGATGCATTAGCATTTAAATTGCTTGGCTGGACTTAACAAATGAGGCTGGTTGATCAAACATTTCTGCTGTTGCACTTTCCAAAATGCAACAACTGATGTTGGTACAGGGAACTCTGAGATAGTGAATCAGATGACTCCAGCATGGGTGAGTTTATAGTAGCTTTTAAAATTCTCAGTTGGATACGTGATGTTTCACATCAGAGATCAGTTTAGTACACGATATTTGCTTTACTTGATTACACTTAATGTCTCCTTAAAGACACCAAAAAGAAGTTGCCTCGTTATGTGGGGGTTGAACGCCCATCTGAAAGGTCTCGAAGGAAGACACACAGCTCAAAAGGTGAGGCGCACATAATTTGTATACAAAAGTATTGCACATTCTGCTGTGCAAACTTGCACAATAAAAGCTTTCATTCAAATGTATTATCTCTCTGGAGTGCGATAGCTTGGTTGTAGTTCACTTTGTGTCTTCATTATGAAATGGTTAGTAATTTCTTAAGTGTGTCTCTCTCTGCTGAAAATCAGTCAGTCAAATTCTGTGATCCATGTTATGAGGCTTTGTCTTTTTTCTGATTTATCATTTCATCTTTGTTCCCCTCCCTCTGTTGTTCACTCTATGTCTTTTGTTGTCTCTAACGATTTTGTGCAATGGAAGCATTCCAGTCTGTTATTGTGTTTCTGCAGAGTTCATTCAAATTAGGTCATCAGTAAAGGGGAGGGTTTGGTGACAAGCTTTTTTTGTTGTCAAGTCTTTCTTTGTGTCCATTCAAAATTTTGGATGATGATTCACATGTTTGTGTGACTGCCACATAATTTTTCTTCTGTACACTTCTCTATGTTTTAAGAGTTTGTTTTGTGTGTTTTAAGGGAAACCAATATTTTCAACCCAGGTTTAGCATCTCTGTAAGGATGACAGGCCAAAAAAGAATTATTGTTTTAAAAAAAGTTCAGTTTAAATTTAAAGTGATAGTTCACCCAAAATGAAAATTCTGTAATAATTTACTCTCCCACTTGTTGTTCCAAACCTCTATGCCTTGGAACACAAAAAGAGATACAGTATTAGGCAGAAAGTTAGCTTCATTCACTTTTATTGTAGGGAACAAAAGATGGAATGAACGTGAAAGGTGACTGAGCCAAACATGCTGTACTGCTTAACATCTCATTTTTTGTTCCTCAAAAGTCACAAGTGTTTGGAACAACATACAGTAAAGGTGAGTAAATGATGACAGAATTTTCCATTTTGGCTGAACTACTGTATCCCTTTAAATTGCTAATATTTACAGCACAGTTTGCTTTATAAAATCAATATGTTATTACAAGTTAAATTAGCATGTGGTTAAACCCCCTCCTTGCCTTGGTTTGTATTCTTTTGACCCCTCTTGTCCTCTGTTTCTGATTATGAGTCATACTTTTGGACCAGGTTTTCTGGTTGGTGACCTCAGAAGTCCCAAGAACCAAACCTGATCTCTGTCTGTGTCTCTGCTTAGCAACACCAGTAACATGCAGTGTCATTATTACTAACTACAGAAGGATGGTATTAATAAAAAGGATAGTTCAGCCAAAAGTGAAAATCTGTCATCATTTACTCACCCTCATGCCATTGCAGATGTGAATGACTTTCTTTCTTCTGCGAAACACAAAAGATTATTCAATTAGTCGATTATTAGATGATTAGTCAATGTTATCGACAACATCAACAATAAAAAATTGTCAACACATTTTTTTGTTGTCGAATAGACATTTGATCTCATTTAACGTAACATGACATCATATGAAAATCTAATGATGGTGCACGAGAACAGCACTACAAAGTCCAGATACACTCCAAACAGCTTCAGGTGATGTAGATCGCAAAGTATTAGGGAATTATAATGCAAAAATGCAAAAATAAGTAAATACCGAAGCACTCTCCTTGTGGAATAAGTGGAGCTTCTGCTCCGCTGAAGCGAAACTTGCGTGTCGGGCATCTTTAAAGGAAACACCCAGGCATTACATCTTTAATACAGTTATATTTAATGCATTATGGCTTTATTAAAGTTCAAATAATTAGGAAGTAGATCATGTAAATAACTACAAACTCTGAAACTGGAATTTCTCTATGTGGTCAGTGCCTCCTCTATGAGTTGCGCAAAGTGTCGCAATCTAAGGGGGAGAGACTGAAACTGCATCCGGCTGAGCCACACTCGGTCGCGGGGATGCTCGTCCTTCGAGCACACGTTTGCTCCAGCTAGATTGTAACTTGACGCCTCGCGACTTATTGAATCATAATATGTGTGTCACTGTGCATTTATTATCGTGAAGAAAATTGGCAATACACGGCTTTATTAATAAGATAATAAAAAAAAATGTGTGAGTTAAAAATGGAATGAAGAAAACAGAAAGGTGAGAGAGGGTAACCTTTGCCCCATTATACACTGCAACAAAATAAGTTTTTGATTTGTTTTTATTTTGGCTTGTTTTCCAATATAAATATCTAAAATTCCTTTAAAATGTATATTTACTTTAGCACCTATACTGCATAAGAAAAAATTGTTATTGGATAGCTCCAATGCCATCATTAAGTTTGCTGACGATACGACGGTTGTAGGTCTGATCACTGACAGTGATGAAACAGCCTACAGAGAGGAGGTGCACACTCTGCCACACTGGTGTCAGGAGCACAACCTCTCCCTCAACGTCAGTAAAACCAAGGAGCTTGTGGTGGACTTCAGGAAGAAAGACAGAGAACACAGCCCCATCACCATTAATGGAGCACCGGTGGAGAGAGTCAGCAGCTTCAATTTCCTCAGTGTCCACATCACTGAGGAACTCACATGGTCCATCCACACTGAGGCCGTTGTGAAGAAGGCTCACCAGCGCCTCTTCTTCCTGAGACGGCTGAGGAAGTTTGGAATGAACCACCACATCCTCATACGGTTCTACACTAGCACTGTAGAGAGCATCCTGACTGGCTGCATCACCACCTGGTACGGCAATAGCACCGCCCACAACTGCAAAGACCTGCAAAGGGTGGTGCGAACTGCCAGAAACATAATCGGAGGTGAGCTTCCCTCCCTCCAGGACATCTATACCAGGCGGTGTGCGAAAAAAGCTCGGAGGATCATCAGAGACTCCAGCCACCTGAACCATCGGCTGCTCTCACTGCTTCCATCAGGCAGGCGGTATCGCAGCATCAGGACCCGCAACAGCCGACTCCATGACAGCTTCTTCCCCCAAGCAATCAGACTTTTGAACACTTGATCTCTTTATTAAGCACTTTATTAATCTTATTATCTCACACTGGACTGTCAAAATATTCTCCACAATATAACAACTGCATATCTCTTATTTTTTATTTGTATTGTATGTGTATTCTATATTGTGTGTATAGTTTACTGTACATTGTATATTAGTATTGTGTTGTGTAAGTATATCTACATTTGATATGTAAATTGTGTTGTGTAAATATGTTGTTTATTGTAATTGGTATATGTCTCGTCACTGTCATGACTGCTATGTTGCTCAGAACTGCACACAAGACTTTCACCTACTGTTGCACTCGTGTACATGGTAGTGTGACAATAAAGTGATTTGATTTGATTTGATTTGTTATTGAATATAATATTAAAAATACAAATATTTAAAAAATATCTAAAAATCCTTTGAAAAAAGATGCAAAAGATGTTTATACTTGCAGAAGTATAAACAAGTAAAAAATACACTTGAATACAAAATACACTTATATTTAAGATACATTCTCTTAAAGCAAGTCTAAATATGCTTCTCAGGTAAATTTATCTTGTTTTAAGGATTTTTAAATAATTTTGAATGTAAAACAAGACAAAAACACTTGATTACAATAGGATTTTTTTGCAGTGAGTACTGAATTAAACTTAATAAAAGTAATAAAAGATCCATTAACTGGAGTAACGAAGAGACAGATGGACAAGCATCCAATAGGTCGCATATTCACCGTGGGCTGAATTGTCCAATCAATGAACCTCATTCATCAAACACAATCAGAGCTAAATCAGTTCAGTGCAGTTTTAGGTAAGAATAGTTTTTTTTAATGATTTACATGAAAAAAAAATTCTGCTAATGTTTAATGAATGTGGCCCAATGTTATACACCTTGTAAATGTGCAAAAAAGAACAGTAACCTAAGTTTTACTAATGTACAGTGTAAAATATAGCAAAATCTGACTATCAAGGATAATTAATAAACCAGAGTCCGTGTGACTCTGGAACAATGTGGAACAAGTTAACCTAGGAGTATTTTAACCAAGGGTTAAAAATGGCTGGTTAACTATTTCAAGTGTGACAAGCCAATTATTATTTGATTGCAGAATTCTAAAAAAATCCACAAGAAACTGTGTGTCTGGTATATATACAGGATTGTGTGAAAAGTGACTGTCAAAACCATCATGTCAAAGAAGACAGTTCCGTTAAACCATTCAAACACACTCTCTTTATTTCTCTTTGTGGGTCAGTCGGTCAAAAGTAACACCTCTGAGACATTACACTGATAACTGACTTGAGAGTCTTATTCATAGTGAGTATGGCCATGTTTAGCAGCTAGAGAGAGAGAGAGAGAGAGAGAGAGAGAGAGAGAGTTCTTTTAGTTTCACTGTGTGCCGGCAGAGAGAGTAAGATTGGAGATCAGGTTCATCATTAGGGATTTGCAGCAATAGTTGGTAGTCATCAAAGATTTTGCATGTTGTTTTGAAAAGAGAGTTATCAACTTTAGCAAAACAGGGCTGAAGGTGAAAGTTTAAGAGACTGAAATAAACCAGACTTTACTGCAGCTTTGGTAAAAGTTGAGCTAAGTAGACTTGGATGTGTTTTGAGAGGTTTTGATGTAATTGTTCAGGAAGAGGTCATGGAAGAAGAGGACTGTGAGATGATGGAGAATAAAGAACTTCACACAGCTGATGAACTTATTGACTTTGTGGAACTTTATAACGGTAAACATAAATGGTGCTGTTTTTGATGCAACTACTTTTAGGGCTGTATTACGTTTCATGTGCGCCACATGCAAATTAATATTAGGACAAGTATTTCAATGAATGAATGAATGAATTAGTTCTTTAACCATATCCAATGAAAAGCCAACAGTTTTTTCAGGATGTGTATAATTTTTAAGTCCTTAACTTATGTTTTCCTAACCTAAAACATGTTTTTATTTTATGTCTTTCTTTAAGTTAACTATTTGGTGTGGTAGGTTGTTTGATAAGTTAACATTAGGTAATGTATTGTATATCATGAACTTACATTGAACAATAATTATTTGCAGAATTCATTAATCTGGGTTATTACGATTAACCCAGATTAGTTCATGTTAGTTCATAATGTTAACATATACAGCATGTTAAAAATTCATTAGTAAATGTGCAGAATAACATTAACCAAGATTAATTTATGCTGTGAAAGTATTATGAACGTGTGAACGATTATTACATACTAATGTTAACGTATACAACCTTTAAAAGTGTTACTAGTTATCAACGTCTTACCGTATGTATTGAAAATCCTGACCTGTGTCACAGTACCCTGCAAAATCTCATCCTTGATCATGGGTGCACCTGTTTCTTGCTTATTCATTTATAAAATCTAATCTTAGTCATGCTTTGAATTGAAAACAGCCCATAGAGATTTAAGGCTGCCAATCACATATGTGTATGTACTTGTATCAGGCATGTTCACACAGTATGTGTGTGCATGTTTATCTATGTTGATTTTCATAATGTTTTTCTTCCCATTCTGCCCTCAGTGGAGCAGGAGCAAATTCAAAAGAAAACATTCACCAACTGGATCAATGCCCAGCTGTCCAAGGTGAGGTTAATGGGTTAAAGGTCTCATGAACTCAAACCTGACTATATCAATGATAGCTTATGTGTTGCAAATATCTGAAACATCATAAGCTTGTACATAGATTTTATTGACTTGTATTGAATTTTAATGAGTTTTGACATCAGAAACAGTGCCTAAATGACACCCAAATAATGGACGCAGAGAGTTTTTGTTGTGTAGAGGTCATTCCAGCAGGCTCTCCAATAGCAGAGAGGGAATGAGGGGTGGGCAGGGGGTAAATATAATCCTTCAAACATGGAACAGAAAGACAGACAGCAACAGGAGTTTGTCGAACACACACACACACACACACACACACACACACACACACACACACACTCACTCACTCACAGTTAGGAACACACTTATTCTCACACACCCACAGCTACTTATAAAGTTATCGGATGACACAGTCAGTTCAATTCATCATGGCTTGGTGTCTTGCAGGCATGAGCAGGGGATGTGTGTGTGTAGTAACATAAAACATAAAGACATCAATATGTAAGTAAACAATAAACAGTGTGATTAAACAACAACACACTCTTTTTAAAAATAAAATCATATGTTAATTTCTGACTCCCCAGCAAAAAGAGTATTATCTAAAGTGTTAATAATGCCTGGAGCTTTCAGTTTTCTGTAAATACTTTTAGACAGATGAGTCCACGCATGTCTGATTTAACCTCCAGACATGTTTACCTTTCAACTATGAATATTACTTGCCAAAAGCTACAAAAACAAACTAAAAAGCGCAGTGTGTCCTGTAATGTACAAGAGTTGTTTTTTTGTTTAGTTTTACATCAAATTAGACCATATTCTGATTAAGAAATGTGTTTAGTGTAGCAAATTATTCTGAAATCTTTCAAAGGAGACATGCAGTATGGAATTGTTTGTAAGAAGATTGTACGTTTTCTTTGCATGGTGACATTATTAATTGTGATGCATTTCATGGTTAAAATAAGTATATATTGCACAAAAAAAAAATATATATATATATATATATATATATTTATGTCATTGTAAAATATGTAATTGGAATCACAATTGAGAAACATGGGAATTACAAAAAAATCTTTGTTTTAAACAATGCAGTTTTACATTGTATGGTGCTTGTGCTAGTCATGTAATTAACGTGGGATATTTCATCCTGCTATCCCAGAGGAGGCCTCCTGTTGTAGTGCTGGACCTTTTCAATGATCTTAAAGATGGAAGCAGATTGTTGGACCTGCTAGAGGTGATGAGTGGTCAGAGAATGGTGAGTCTATGTCTGAGTCATTAGTGGTCAACCGATATTGGGTTTTCTGTAATTATTGCTGATATCTAGATAGCAAGGTGGCCCTTGGCCAATACATAACATATAAACATGTATAGTCTACATTTACATAAGATATAATACATATTAATATTTAATTTCTTTTACAATATTATAAACTAATTTCACTCAAACATATTTGAATATAAGAAATATGTATTATGCATTGACAAGACATCTTCAGATGTTGGAACTGAGACAAGGGAGGGCTAATGCTTTTGTTTATCAGACGAGTTGGCATGGCTGATTTCTCAAAATGAAACATTGACCAATTTATAGCCAATATATTGGCCTATTACTCTAGCCCATGACCAGTTATTTAGACATAACCACAACCAACCTTTGTTTCAGAGCCGTGAGAAAGGAAGAGGGACATTTCAACACAGAACAGACATTGAGAAAGCGCTGGCATTCCTTAAGAGGAAATCGGTAAGATGCACCTGCAGTGGCTACATGTTTTCTGTCCATAGTAAGATGATTTAGCTGAGTCTGTGACAGCTGTGTGGGGCAACCCGGTATCACGCCGAGGCGTGAAATAGACACGCCGGTCCACTCGCGGATGCGTGTCTATTTCACGCTTTGCCTCCTCCAGGCGTGTACATGACACGCGCGCGTCTACGTAGAATACCGGCAGGGGGCGATCGTTTCCTCGACGCCAACAACTGTCCGCGCACCAAAGAGGAAGCGATACATCGCGTTCTCCACTTCCGGGTTTATTTTTGTATATAAATACACTTTTTAAATATATATATATATATATATATATATATATATATATATATATATATATTTATATATATATATTTATATATATATATATATTTATTTGTTTATTTACATCAGCACAAGATACTCGACAGCCCACACACACACACACACACACACACACACACACGTATAACAACGTTAGGCTACAGCAACGTTAGGATTTCTTCATGAAAGCAGCACTATGTAATGAACCTTTATTTGTCACATATGGTCACAAGTGAAAGTAACCGGCGAAATTGGCCGGCATCCCGCCCGCACGAACGTGCAACGCGACGACAACGGTATCGCTTCCTCTCTGGTGCGCGGAGAGTTGTTGGCGTCGAGGAAACGATCGCCCCCTGACGGTATTCTACGTAGACGCGCGCGTGTCATGTACACGCCTGGAGGAGGCAAAGCGTGACACCGACACGCATCCGCGAGTGGACCGGCGTGTCTATTTCACGCCTCGGCGTGATATCGGGTTGTGTGGGGAGGAAATAGTAATGCTGATGTGTGTAATTCTTTTTTATCTTTAAATTCTTTCCTGTAACCCAGCTCAATAAATAGAGTCAACTATATGTTATCAATTAAATGGCTGATTGCACCTAAAAGTGTAATGTTGTGGCTCTGTGGTGCTATGAAAAATGTCCTCTGTTTGTTTGGGTGATCGATCCAGCCCGATAGAGTAACTTTGACTCAATCAGTAAGTGTGAGTTTGGGGCAGGGCTGTTTGTTTGTTTGTTCAACCAATGGAAAACAAGGGGAGTTTTCTGGAATAAGTTTGAGCAGGCATTACACATTTCAGCTTTAACCTCCATGGTTTTCCTGTGGTTTTCCTTTGTTCTGCAGATCAAACTGGTCAACATCAATGTCTCAGACATCATTGATGGAAAGCCTTCCATCATTCTGGGTCTGGTCTGGACAATCATCATGCACTTCCATGTAAGTCTGCTGTCTTAAACCAGTGTTACCAGAAAAACTAGTCTGGTCCATCAACTACACTGCTGCAGCATCAAACCAGCATTTACAAGCATAAACTAGCCTGGAACAGTATGCACATTCATGCTGGTCTATTCATCAGGGTATTCTGTTGACTCTTCTTCTTTGTTTAGATTGAAGAGTTGGCAAGCACATTATCCTTTAGTTCTCGCCAGTCATCTTTGGAGTCGTTGGCAAGTTTGGACACTCATTCAACCAGCAGTAGTGCCCGCAGCAGTCCAGTGCCACCCAGAGGTTCACCCTTGCACACACGTTTCCGTGTATCTGCCAAGAAAGCCCTGTTGCTCTGGGTCAGAGAGCAGTGCCACAGGTGAGGAACAGAATGCAACCCTCTGGAAGGGATTCTTGAGAACCTTAAGATTCTGTACTTTAAAACCTTCTCTCTCTCTCTCTCTCTCTCTCTCTCTCTCTCTCACACTCTCAATCTCTCTCTCTCAGGGCTGGTTGTACTCTGAATGTAAAGGATTTTAAATGGAGCTGGAGGAGTGGGGTGGTGTTTTTGGCGATACTTTATGCTCTAAGGCCGAATGTAGTGGACCTGCATAGAGCCAAAACCAGAAGCAACAGACAGAACCTGGCGGAGGCTTTCCACATCGCTGAAAGAGAACTTCGCATACCAAGACTACTAGATCCAGCAGGTGAGTGTGTGTCTGTGTAGTGTGCAAATGGTGTATTTTTGTTTTTGTTTATATGTTTGTTTGTTTGTTTTTCCTGTATTGCACATAATCATAGTACAATTGTGTTTTTTGTATTTTAGATGTTGATGTTAGGGACCCTGATGAGAAGTCAATTATGACTTATGTTGCTCAGTTCCTGCAGTACTCAAAAGACACTCCTGTTTCTGATGAGGAAACGCAGGTGAGCCACACACACGCACGCAAATGTTTACACTTGTACTTGTGAGGACTTATTTTTTATTAGTCCTCTATTGAGGGGTTCACAACTGTGGGATCAGAATTTGTAATTGAATGGGTTCTTGGTTCCTGTAGATTTACATACAGGAGGTAGTTTGTATGGAGGATCTGGGGGAGGGCACATTTCTCATATTTTATAACTTCTTTTAGCTTTTCATTATGGCTGGGAGGATGAGACCAGTTTACCAGGCGCACTGAGACACTTTAATTGATACCAAAAATGTATAGTTACTTTTTTGTACACACTTAACATTGCATAGGTTTTTAGTGAGCTTTAAGTGAGGAGGAGAAGGGGGGAGATGATGAGACTGTAGAAGTGAGGTGTGAGCTGCACTGTGTGCTCCGTCTCAGATGTTGCTGTTACATATGCAAAAGAGAGTTCAAATGTTAATTCTCATGAGAGCCTTTTGTTTTCTCGAAGGGTAGTCTAGACTTGCTGGCACCCGCCTTACACTTAACTTAACTTATTATTGAGTTTCCTAAAACTAATGATGAAAAGTGGGCTGAGACCATATCAGAAAGTAAACAAAAACAGGTGCAGAGTGAGCAGATTCAATGAGATTCTCTCTATGCTTGACTGTATTTTATTTATTTAGTTACATTCTTTTTAACAGGACTCACAGTGTGAGTCCTGAGTATCTTTGCCCATTTAAAAAAAAAATGTTAATAATCATGTTAGTTCAAAACACAATCACAATATTTTTCCAAATTATCGCAATTATATTTTTTGTCCAAGTCATTCAGCCCTACCATTGGTCTTACAAAAATAGCAAAACAAGTATGCACACTTCAGTGGACACTTCAAATACAGCATTTTTACAATTGTATCCCTTTCTCAACATTTCAAAATGTCATGCTTGAAATCAAAATGCTTATGTTAATAATTAAATGGCTATTCCCTTATGCTCTCACGTCTTTTCTCTCCTATTCTTCTGTTGTTTATTTTTAAATCTGTGTTTTTCCTCTCTGTGCTGCTTTAGTATCTCACTCCTCCTCAGCGTCTCTCTCCTGTCAATCTGCCAACTGACTTTACCCCATCTGTAGCTGCATCACCTCTAAGACAGGTACTCCTCTCTCTCCCTCCCTCTCCCTCTCTCTCTCCCTCTCTCTCTCTCTGTTTCTTTGTCTCTATGCTTTTCAGATTCACATAAATCAAGATTTGTACTTAGCATTTCTCTTTTTGAATAATGTTTTTTTAGTTTGGTATAGGGTGTGTCGGTAAATGAATCTCTCTTTTAATGCCAGTATTAGCCACAAATGTCAATCAACACAATAAAAGTTTATTTTGGTCCGCCCTGTTGTTTAGCCCTAAAGCTGTGTACAGTATATGAGTGAAACAAAGTACCCATAATTCCTCAGATTTTAATGTATGCCAGGGAAGTTAAATTAATCAAAGGATCTCTGCCCCTCTCAGTCTCTAATCTCATTGGTTTTTGAGTATTTTTTTGTATCTTTTTTTTTTTTAACAATTAATTTGATTTGCTCTTTAATAGAATAGTCACTGTGCAGTCTGGTATTGTATTGATATCCTGATCATTACAAGTTTCCAGTGGTCATAGAGCATCAGGACATTTCTGGGAATTGGAAAAGTCACAGATTTTAGAAAAAAAAAATATATATGCTTTTTTTATTTTATATTTAAAAATCTTGTAAATTTCTATTGTGATAATAGCCTTTTTAATTTTAAAATATTTAATCACTACAAATCGCTCTTTGTGGGTGCAATCTTAAAATAACTTTAACATTTCTGTGGAAAGTTTATTGGTCTAAAGGTGTGGGATGAATATCGTATGTATGTTGTCTGAGAGTCTGAAAAGATTGTAAACTCTTTGGGTAGGACTGATTTTTGCTATGATGCTCTGAATTTTACTTGACTTGTTTCCTGGTCAGGCCCACCTGCTAATGCCCTGTCCAATCAAAACATCCCCTACTCTATCACCTGAGCCAGCTAGAGCAGCTGTCCCTGGGGTAAAATATCAAACCCCCCTTCCCTTTTAAAATACTCAGCCCAATAACTGCCCACTTCTTTGCATGTGCAAATGTGTTGATGACATTAAACGCATCCTCCAATTATGAAGATAATCCCAGAAATGACAGAGATAATCCATTAAATCTAGCTATTATAGAGATTATCCCTGAAATGAAAGAGGAAATCCATTTAAAGTCTTTAATACATCTAACATGAGTTCTCATGAACTTGGCAGGATCAGATTAATTATAGATATGTCATGAAAGTTTGGGTGTGAAAGAACTTGTTTCCTCTAGAGCACTGCTGTACTAAACTCTGGTTGTTTTACTATTAATAACATTTACATATGTACATTTAGAATGTAAAGTGAATTTAAATTATGCGCATTTTGAATGAAAATTGTATCCACATTAATCAAGTACCTCACCCCTTAATTGACAAAAAAATTTTATTTATTTTTTCGTGCTCGCTTACTATTATAATATCTTGAACTACAAAATGAATAACGAAATCAAATAATTATTGACTTGTTGATTTTTTTCTTTTTCTTTCTGTCTGTACAGACCTCAGCCAATCAGAAGGCTCAGGAGGTCACATGCTGGTTGTTTCAGGCCTATCAGGAGTTGATTGAGGGGTGGGACTCCACTGAGGGAGAGAGCTATGCTGAACGATACCATGTAAGACCTGAATATAAATCAATATTTTACTCTACCTATAGCAGCTCACTGTATGGAGTAAAACATGATGCAGTTAAATAATTCTGTTATTGATACCTAAAAAGTGATATTCTATACATTAAATATATATTAAATGCCTTTGTAAGGTTTTAAAGACTGATACATTGCTGAATGAACAAATATGAGATAATTTGCAAGCTATGGCAGTATACAAGACTTCTATTGCAAAAAAAGTTTAATAAAAATCTTTTGAGAATTTTAATAAAAAACAGCCATTTATTTTTTTTATGATTATTTAAATTGTGCAGCATGGTTACATTCATCATCTACAATGTGGTGTTAATGTTTATTTAATTTTGTTTCAGGTCTTCCATACCTTCATTGTGTCCTTTAATGAACAGCGACGACCTGTGATGCCGTTACTAACGGCGATGAAGAGGACTCCTCAGCTCAGTGCAGAGCAGAAAGCTCTCAGACGAGCCTGGGACACACTTGCTGAGAAGGTCAGCTGCTGAGGTTCATTAGATTAGTACCTAGAAATAATAGAATTAATAAAAATAAAACCAATAAATAATAATAATAATAATAATAATACTTTTCTTTTATGTTTTAGAAATATTACAAATGTCCGAATGCATACATTATATACAGTATATATAAATAAATATTTGTGTGTGGTAGCTGCGTGAGTACAAAACAGAACTGGACCTGAGTCTCCCAGCTCCACTGGACACTGTGGGTGGCTGGCTGTTGCGTGTTGAAGAGGTTTTATCTGCTGAAGATGGCGATCCATTGGATCACGCCCGAGCTGCGAAAGAAGCCCGTGAGAAACTCGATCAACTAAAGGTCTGAGATTATATTACTTGAATTAACTTCATTAACTGTACTGATTATTCATAATATGGAGGTAGACAGTGGAGATGTTTGGTCCACCATGGGTCAGCATATTTCAAATGCATATTTTATTTGAGTAACAAGACCAAGCTGTGTCAAGAAATCAACAATAATATCAAAAACAATATTTTTTTTGATGGGAGTGAAAATTATATGCAATGAAAGTGATTATGCCTGTTCATTTCTGCTTGTGTGTATATCTGCAGGTGTGTTTGGAGGAGATGCCACACCATCTCAAGAGGTTTAACATGTTTCAAAACACGGATGAGTTTGGAGAGGCTCTTGTGCCGACAGAAAAGATGGAAGAGATCAAGAGAAGGTGAGTTTGATTGTTTGGCCAGGTGAATGGTCTTTTGGGAATTAAACAGCATCTCTACACAATAAGGATTTTATTTCTATTTGTCTGTTTAATGTATACTTTTCCAGGTTCACCAGTGTTCGTGTAACAGCTAAATATCATGGCATAAAGCTAGAGTATCATGAGCACAGACACACAGTGTTTGATCTGCTGAATCAACTCAACATTAAATTGCGTTCTTGGAAAAGAGCCTATATTTCCCAGCAGGCCGTTTGTGTGCTGATACAGGACTGGAATGTAAGTGGGAAGTTTAATGAATCAAAAACATGATGAGACACCAAATTACACAGCAAAACAATATTTTTGTCATTTTGTGTCATGTTTTCCATTAAATAAAATCTTTGTTACAACTAATAATTTTTTAGGAGACTGTTAACAAACAGGAACTGACTTCATTGCTGGATGGAGCCCTCCATAGACTCAAAATCATCGCAAGCAAATACACCAGCAAGGCTGCTTTGGGTAATACATATATACTTTGTGTGTGTGCACATGCTACTAAATGAATGCATAAGAAACTGTTGCTTCAGATTCCTGATTGAACAACCATGTTTGTAACAGTGTTTGTAATTGTCCTTTCTCTGCTCATCATTTTATGAAAACAGTGATTACTTAAAGTTTAAATATTTAAACATTAATAATTGATCATCTGTTGTTTGCTCCAGCTGGAGACACCAGTCAGGTCAATCGTCAGGTGTCTGATCTGGAAGCAGATGTAGTAGCGACGCTGGAGGGTGTTCGGATGGTGAGGGGAACTATGGGCCGTGTGCTGACAGCATGGGACTCTTACAGTGACATCTACACCTCTCTGCACGCATGGCTGGAGCAGGGACCACATAGCCAGCGTCACGGACAGAGAACAGAGGTGAACAAACTCACTTGTACATGGAGGAAAGACCACACAGACACATACGATTAATTATCATGACTTTATTTGATAAATAATCCATGACTAGATTTGAATTGACAAGAGCTGTCAGCCTTTTTCAGAGAATAGCCCTCTATAGATAAAACATTAAATTAAAGGTGAAGTGTGTTAGCTCTGCAACACTAGCGTCACTAAACCTAATTGCAAAAATAATGACTATTTTCAAACAGGTTTCTCTAACAAACACGTGTCCATTGGTCGAACAAACAGATAGTCCTGCTACACTCACACAATTGGTTGAGCCGATTATCGTATGTCGAGCTTGTCAGTATGCTCAAACAAATAATGTTTTGATAATGCGCCATAGTGTTAACAGTTTTTGTGGACATTACCTATAAGCCGTGTTGGGGGTTATGTGTTACAAGTAGCATGTGTTACGTAATCAGATTACTTTTTCGAGTAATGAGTAAAGTATCACAATATTTTCAGAATCAGAATTAGCTTTATTGCCAAGTATGCTTACACATACAAGGAATTTGTCTTGGTGACTGAAGCTTCAGTGCTCTATAGGTCCGTCCAGAAGGCAACAGTACAAAAATGTAGTGGGTTGGGTGAGTGGGGTCCAAAATGATTAGCTGGCGAAGGAAGTACAACCTGTACTGGCCCTTTTTCACAATGGAGTCAATGTGGGTCTCCCACTTCAGGTCCTGTGAGATGTAGGTGCCCAGGAACCTGAATGACTACACTGCTGCCACAGTGCTGTTTAGAATGGTGAGCGGGGTCAATGTTGGGGTGTTCCTCCTAAAGTCCACAATCATCTCCAATGTTTTGAGCGTGTTCAGCTCCAGGTTTTTTTGACTGCACCATTGAGCAAGCCTTTCAACCTCCCTTATGTATATAGACTCATCCTCATCTTGGATGAGGCCGATGACAGTGATGTCGTCTGCAAACTTCAGGAGCTTGACAGAGGGGTCCTTGGTGGTGCAGTCACTGGTATACAGTAGTGTAGTAGTGGCGAGAGCACACATCCCTGGGGGGGCACCAGTGCTGACTGTACATGTGCTGGAAGTGAATTTCCCCTGTCACACTAGCTGCTGCATGTCCATCAGAAAGCTGGTGATCCACTGACAGATAGATAAATTGTCCAGAGTGTTTAATTCTGACATTTATTTAAATGTTGCCTCATGCATATGGTTGAACCCTAAATGATGTATTAATAAGTCCCCTTTCTGCTGGTCAGACTGGATTGTGAGGGGGTTTACTCTACTCGGTGTCGTACACTACCGTTCAAAAGTTTGGGGTCACTTGTCTGAAATGTTTCTCATGATCTTAAAAATCTTTTGATCTGAAGGTGTATGCTTAAAAGTTTGAAATTAACTTTGTAGACAAAATATTATTCTGCCAAAACATATACATTTATTTAATTACAAATCTAAAATTTCCTAAAAAAAAAAAGTTTTTGAAATGGATGACTTGGATCAAAATATGAAGAAAAGAAGCCAATAAGTGCCCAACATAGATGGGAACTCCTTCAATACTGTTTAAAAAGCATCCCGGGGTGATTCCTCAAGAAGTTGGTTGAGAAAATGTCACGAGTACATGTCTGCAAAATCTAGGCAAAGGGTGACTACTTTGAAGATGCTAAAATATTACATAGTTTTGGATTTATTTTGGATTTTTTTGGTCACAAAATAATTCCCATATTTCCATTTCTATTATTCCATAGTTTTGCTGACTACTATTATTCTAAAATGTGAAATAAATAAATAAATAAAGAATGAGTAAGTGACCCCAAACTTTTGAACGGTAGTGTATATGAGAGTGGAGAGATCTTTTGAAAATTTGGTTCAACATTTTTGGATTCCCAGATCTCAATTCTATAGGTATTTACAGCTGCGCCACCTGCTCTGTATAGTTTTTGGGAGTAGCATACACCCCCCAACCCTAAAGCTGCAGGTACTCTGGGAGAGGTGATTATTGCTTCTGGAAAAGGTCACGAGGCATCAGTGTATTACTCCCTGCTAATTCAGAGTCTGGGGGATGGAACTTCAACTTCTCTCAAAAGATTAACGGAGAAAGATTTAAACTTGGTATTGGAGGAGGGAGTGTGGGATAGTATTCTAAAAAACATCAAGTCTGCATCTAGAGATGTAAGGGTGTGCCTTATGCAATTCAAGATTTTACATAGATTCTATTGGACCCCCTCTAGATTGTATAGGCTTGGTTATAAAGACACACCTACCTGCTGGTGATGCAGGGGGGGGGGGGGGGGGGGTTAAAGGGATACTTCACCTCTGGGAAGATGAATGTGTATTTAAAATTGGTCATTTATATAGTATAAATGTGAAATTATTTTTGAATTTGAAGCATTCTAGACAGAGAAAAGGCAGAAAATGTATTTTTTACACATGTGGCTGAAAGACAACAACTCCCAGAATGCACTTGCTTTGCTGCCCTTACGAGGCCACTCCCAAACCACGCCTACCGGTTACAGGCGGCAGTATCTGAAAATATGATAAGGACATTCTAAAACGCTTAACGTGAAAAACGCTTAACGTGGCTTACTGTACTAAGACAGTGATATTAAAAGACCAAACTCAGTACACATCATATTAATAAACCATACTATGTATAAAAAAATAAGATGAGCCCAGAATATGAACGCAATGCATATGATACAACTATGCTACATCGTGACTCTATAAATCGTGAGTTAGTTGATAAATTGACTAACTACGCGGGAAGAACATTATAATTCCATGTGTCCAAACTCTGTACATGAAGTCTTAGTAACAAAAAAGAAAAACAAACAAAATACTCACTTTACACTAAGCCGTCCGTTTGTCCCTGCGGGATTTGGCTGGCGTTTCCAATTTATCTTCGGGATCCTAAAATAAGTTTCCAGGACTCCCCTGTCCATGTGTGATACAAAACTTGGGTGCTCAGTTATACATGCTCATGTTATCGGTGCAGTTTCATCAGCGGATTCAGCGATCTCGTCCAGTATCGCTGAAATTTGCGACAGCAATAGGACTCTCTATCTGTTTCCATAGGCGCACAGCGAGAGCACTGACACCACCAGTCCGCCCCAACTCGAGTCTGAATATAATTTAACACTCTCTTCCTCCTGCCTGCCAAGCAGGTTTTTCTCCCCTGCTACAGCAGCTGCTCCAGCCTCTGTTCATCGCTGTATTGCGGCACGTACGGGTAGCGCGAGCATCAGATTCTCGCAACAGATCTTCGAAATCCCCTTCTGCCATTTCAACTTCAAAACTACCTTCAGCCATCGTGATTAACCTACTTATATACAAACTTTCTACACAGAGCAAGAGCCTGTTTTCTAAGCTTCTACAGAAAGATGGCTGACACTGTCTTCACATTCTGTGAGTGAGATCCCGCCCCATATGGGCGTGGTGAAAACATGCGGAATACTGGCTGTAGTTTAAAGCCTCTGGACCAAAAATCCTCCGATGACGCAAAATGACGATTTTTGCGTCATCGGAGGATTTTTTCCAGACTAAAAATAAATAAATCTCTCATCTCAGGGGGATATGAGGGGGGGGAGCTCGGTAATTAGAAAATACTACTGGTTTTCTACTGATACAAAGCTTAATGCTAAATCCTGAAGTAACCCTTTAAGATCCAAGAGTTTTTGTTGAGGGTTCAGTGTGTCATATGTGACGTTTTGGGCACTCAAATTTCATTTTGCCCCATACTCTGAATCCTTGGTGATGGGGTGGTCATAAATTTGGGGGACAAACACATGAAAAATTGGGTCCTGACCAGTATTATGATTGGCAGGTAGATTTTTTTAAGCAGATGGAAGTAAGATGGGGCTCCCTCATTTCCGGAGTGGTGTGCAGAGATGGGGAGGGTGGCGGTTTTGAGGAGATGTCCAGCAGAGGGCTGAGGATTTGAGATTTGTTTGCTTGGAAGTGGGGCGGATATTTGGTGTTTTTGGGGGACCCTTGGGGAGGAGCCGTGGAGAGAGAGGTTTAGTTTTAATTATATATGATTATTATATTTTCTTTTTTATAAATCAATTTATTTATTTATTTTTTTTTGTGTGTGTGTGTGTATAATATTTTGTGACCACAGGGGTGTTCGATGGGATTCTGGGTGTGGCTGGTGATTGGGAGGGGTAATAGTGTGGGTTAAATATTGTCTCAGTGTATATATGTTGTGTTCTTTCATTCTTATTTGTTTGAGTCAATAAAACAATTTTAATTAAAAAAAATATATATATACCACTAAGTCTCAATAATTTGCTGCAAGTACATTAATGAGAAAGTTAAAAATTCTGACAGGCAGAAAGTGTAAGAGATCGCAGCTCACGGACACATGTTTGTTTGCATACGTTTGCATTAGGTTAGGATAAAGTATTTGGACCCAATTTACATTAGATATCTTTAACTACTAACTCCATTTGATACAATATACTTAATATATACATGCGTGTTGTTGCCTTGTACTTACATTAAAAGTACATGCATTTAATTACATCCGTATTTGCTCTGTTAAACTTTGCTTTAATCCTAAACCTAACCCTAACCCGACCCTTACCCTAAACACTGACCATAATATAAACCCAAACCCTACCCCTACATCAACCTGAACCTCAGGAGCAGCAAATGTGAATCTTGTGAGAATTTTGTAGAACTACATGTAATTGCGTAAAATTAAAATAATCTTAAAATAATCTTAAAATGCTTAAAATAATCTACCTGCCAATCATAATACTGGTCAGGACCCAATTTTTCATGTGTATGTCCCCCAAATTTATGACCACCCCATTAAAGACACCAAATATTAAGTGGGACCAAGTATTTTAATGGAGAAAAAATGCACCCTTAAAAATATTTTTTGCTGTTGTTGTTTGCGTTTTGCTGTTCTTTGACATGGTAACATGCCCTCTCACTGGTTTCCCAGGTGACGGTATCGATTATGTCAGAGTGGAGTTCTCGTCAGGTTCACCTGAGAGAGGTGGGCAACTACCTGATTGAGGTGACAGACCCACAGACTAGCCGTGCCATTTCAGATGAACTCTGCAAGATAAATCTGCTCTGGGCTGACTTTGCCAAAACAACCCAGTTTGTGAGTCACACATCATGTTTAAACATGAATTACCCCTATAAAGCATTTAAAGAGGTGTGTACATCTTGACTGATGATAATCCTTTTTTTTGTCAGAATGCATTGGACAGACATTTAGCAGATAGTCAGCAGATAGTCAGCATATACCAAAGAAAATGCAGTGTATTTAAGAAAGCTTTATGTTCCAGGCTTTATCTGATGAGCCCATGGTTGCCCCATCCAGTCCTCACATGGTTCATGCCTTGATGAGGGAGGCCACTCAGCTATTGAAAGAACCTGTGGAGGTGGTTTCTGGACCACTACGTACCTACACAAAGCGACTGCAGGTATGCACACACTCTCACACCCACACATGTGAAAAATACACAGTAAAGACTTTATTTTCCCTACCTATTCCCTTCTTTCATTAGTTACTATTTCATAATTACTTAATTCATGTTGCTTTGTCTTTTGGTTTTGTAATTTTCAAGGGATAAAAATAATGTCCTCCTTTACTTATCTCTTGTCATTCCAAACCCGTATGACAGTCTGTCTTCTGTGGAACACAAAATTAGATGTTAGGGACTGACAACATAAGTCAACTTTCACTTCCGTTGTATGGAAAAAGATGCAACGAAAGTGAATGGTGACCGAGGCTAACATTCTGCCTAAGATAACCTTTTTTGTATTTTTTTTTTATTCTTTCAGCTTATGATGAAGAAGATAAAGGATGTTGATCTAGAGGCCCTCTCCCCATCTCTTGATTGTTCTCCAGAAACCCTGAGCAAACTTCAGCAGGCCATTCCTGAGGTAAACAACTAAATAAATGTCTGGTTCCATTGCATAGATGTGTGTGTGTATATATATATATATATATATATATATATATATATATATATATATACAGTACTGTGCAAAAGTCTATAGTCTTATCTAGTGTGCATATAAGATGTTTCACAAAAGCATTTGTCTTAAGATGGTTATTTATATCTTTAGCTTTAGCTTTAGCATGTCAATAGGTAATATAAATGGGGCAAAATGTGGCAAAGATGGTTCACCGAATATTAGTGTAGTTTTTTTTTGTTTACTGGACTTTGTTTGACATTTAGTGATAAATGAAAACTATTTATGTCATTATTTGTGAAGTGACAGTGACATCCTCACTATGCAACATTTTTCACAAGTGCATAAAACTTTTGCACATTACTGTATTTATATATTATTATTGTTATTTATATAAATGTATTATTGCTGTTTAATGTATAATTACTTTTTTATTATGATTAATCACATAATTTTTCATAGTTCATTGCGATTACAGCAATAGCAGGTTTTATAAGTGCTGAAATTTGACTTTATATATTCTACTTTTCCTGTCAAAATGCATTTATTTCCTTCTTAGAAAATAAAACAAAACACAATGTAACAATAATGCTTTATTGTAATTTTCCAAACAAAGCCTTTAACAATTTAAAGATAGAAATGCAATAAAATAGCACCAATGTAAGCAACATCAAATGTTTCCCAAAGTCTAAGTGGGAGGTTGACTAATTGAAAAAAATAGACCCCATAGTACTCAATGCAATACGCATAAAATCTCTTAAACCCTAATCCTCCACAAAATGAATAAGCCAGCAGGCAGTGGCTATACACTGGATATTTAATTCACATGATTCGCATCAGGGCACCAGAATAAGCGCTGCAGACAGTGACTGTGTTTGGAATGGCAAACTGCCCATAAAATTCTTAGTGCTTCTGTCATATCTATGTATAACAGAAATAGTAAAAGTAGGATGGTAGTATGCTATTCCGAAAATGACCAACGATTCGAAAGCTCAGCATCAACGGGTACAAAGTTGAATTGAATTAACAGACCCCCAGCATTCCCTCATCAGTGCTATGTATAGTGTTTGGCTTGTAGGTGATAGTTAAGATTTGTCTGTGGTAAAATTCGGACTTACAAAGGATGCAAAGTACTGTTTTTGTGACAAGTCCCATCTGGGATTTTTTTTAAGATGTACTTTCTCCATCAATTGATTATTTGGCACTGAATTGCCGTTCTTTGTGTTTCTTTTGTGTACATCAGTGTATTGTCTCCACGAGACACATTGCAAATTTTCCTCCCTATTCCAAACTAGTTTTTAGAACTTAAACAAAGCTGAATAAAATGCCTGAATCTTAACTGAAAATTGGTGAATGCTAAAAATGTACATGGTTAAACAATTTTCATTAATTACATGCATTAACACATTCATTTTGACAGCTCTATATGTATGTCTGTATATCCAGGTGTTGCAGACACTCTGTGAGGCTGAACAAGTGTGCGATGAGCTGCGTCTGAGTGTAAGTGGGTTAGATGGGCGTCTAGCTGAACTCATACACTGGGAGACTGAAGCCAGAGAGCTTTACCAGCTCCTGGAACCACACAGGCAGAAGAGGGGACAAGACCCTAGAGCCAGGGTGAGTAAATATGCACTATGACATTTTCTTTTTTTTTTCTCTCTCTCTGAGCTTAAAATATGGATAGTGGAAAGCCAGTCTTTACTTATTTGGAAAGTTTTCTTTTTCACTAATATTTGTGATTAAGGCATCTCCTCTCTTCTCCTGTAGCTTTTGATTTCGAGGGGGCTACAGTTAGAGGGCCAGGTGGTTATGGAAGAGCAGGATCTGCAGATTATGGTAATGACGGGTCAGAAGAATTCACCACTGCAGTATCTCATCGCATCCACCATGCAGGACAGAGTCCGCACTGCTGTGGAAAAGTCACAGGTCTGTCCAATGCTTTTAGATTAACAGTAATGATTCAGCACCATTGTATTAGCATCAATACTGTCCTGAGGCATTATTCTTCATATTGTATAACTGAGGACACCGTAGGCTGTAGGTAATTGCTTTAACCGCTTGGTTTGGATTTTGACAAAGTGTCACAATCACCAATAGATAATAATGTTTTTTTGTTTTATAATGTTAGTATATTTCTTTTTTTTCTCACAAAAACAGTCATAATTTATTCATATATAATAATTTTCCTCTCTGTCTCTGGTCTGAAACGCTCAGTTTTAAGCTGCCTGGCCCTTTCAGACTTCAATAAAAACACCCACTGTTGTGATTGGCTAACATCATGCAGCCATTTCAATAGAGCCATATTCAAAACTCAGTCTGAAGAAAATGAATAAACTCCGCAAGACCACAACATTTCTAATACTAAATTTCAGGATTAACATATAACCCACATGCAACACATTTCATCTGAATTTATTCAACTGTTCTCTTAAGCAGCACCTTAAACAATCAAACAGTTATGACATATGAAATATTCAATGAAATTGTTTACTTACTAATTTGCAGTCCAGCAAATTTTAATGGCCCCATCCTTCAGTAACAGTTTCTGTAACAGGTTCACTAGCAATCACGCTCATAATATGAGCCGAAAACATTCAATCCTTGCTGAGAAGTTGTGAAAACACGAACGTAAACAGTCCATGGTGGTGGTGTTGGACTGCTTCAACTGGCTTCAACAGGCCAAAGCAAAGACACTGGCCTTCACATCACATTTTCCTGGTTTGTTTATACACAGAATGGCATGTGTTTCTCCTAGTCAGTGGCAGCAGCAGAATGAGACTCGTTTTTGAAATTTGTGTTTGTACTGGTCTTAAAACTTGTCACACGTTACTGAAAAAGCATAGTCCAACGAGTGCATCTTTACAAAAGAACAACAGTTATAAATAGCACAGATAGGTGCACAAATGGTCCAGGAAAACAGCACAACAGCAAGACAAGAAACAAGAAACACAATGGGGGGTCTCCATTTTAGAGTTATAACTTGACATTGTCTCTTTTAAAAGTGGCGCGAGATGGATGATAACATCAAAGCCATGCACGTTTATGTAGAAAAACATTTAAATCCAGACAGGCACATGAAGATATCCTGTGTAAGTCCACTTTGGATGAATTTCCCATGACAGGCCCATCTCTCTGCTCTTCAGCTGTGTGACTGACTGAGCATGAGTGTGCAATGACCAAGGGTGCAATGACGGAAAAATAGGCATTGCATATGCAGATTAATTTGGTCCTTGTGATGTCACAAGATCCACAAATTCCAAATGAGACATTTTTGCAACTTGGTTTAAATAAATGCTCTTTTTCTATTAAGAAGGAAATTTTTCAGTTCTGCCACTTTATAGTACAATGACCTTTTATATGTCAAAAGATTAAGGAAAATTGTATTCCTCATGTCATAACCTCATTGAAATCTAATTGCAGCAAATAGGGCAAGTTAGTGGTCATGCAACACGGCTTTCCCAAACCTATAGAGTCTTAATGTAAAAAGATAATGTATAGGGTTAAAACAGGAATTATGCATCATAACATCAATACTGTTTTCTGTTATTTCCTGTAATGCCTATCCATGAGTCACCGTTTTTTAGAATTATATGCAGTTGCATTATTATGAAATGTTGCTGAATCTCAACAGGAAGCAGTAGGGATGCTCAGCTCCTTGGGGGCTTGCAGAGACAAAAGCCCTCCTACAGACCAGCCCCCTGCCAAGATCTTTGTCCAACATCCGAAAACAGAGGAAGAGCCCCAACCATCCCAAGCTGCAGCCCTCAAGGCTGAGCCATGTAGTCAGCCTGTGCCCATTATTGTTGTACAAGAATGTGAAGATGAGAAAAGGAATCCACAACAACTACAGCCCTATGAGCAAGGGGAACACTCCCACACTCAGTCCACTGAATTGAATTCACAGGAAGTTGCCCAGGTTCAAGCAAGAATAGAGACACATCACATAGAAAGCCTGCAACAGTGGTTAGAAATGCAGAACCAAGGGCAAGTGCAAGGACCAATAGCTAGCCAGCAACGTCCACAGAACATACAACAAGCAACATCACAAGTTCTTTCTCAACAATTAGCAACACTACCACCAGAAAAATCCCAACAAGAGAACACCTATCTTGCATCCTCTATAACAAAACAGCAGATAGTTCAAGTACAAACACCAGCCCAGCCACAGCCTCAGTGTCAACCAGAGACACAATCACAGAAGGAGTGTGCAGGCCAACAACAGGTTCCTACCCAGCAGCAGATGATTGCAAAGAAGTCCAAGGCACGTCTACAGAACAGACCTTGGCTTCAACAGAGGGGGCAATTGGAAAGTGTTACCCAAAATCCAGCTCAGGTGGTGCCACAATCTCTGTCAGAGCCAGAGGATATAGTTCGGATGAGTCCTCAAGCACCCTTTCAGCCTGTAGTTGCTTCCAGCTCACCAGAGGCTCAGGAACCTAATCAAGACATAACAAAGGCACAGTCGAAAAGCATTGTACAGAGTGAGTCAAAATGCCTCAAGCAACCACAAGTAGAGAAACCCCTTGTAGTGGCTCAAAAACTACCTCAAATTTTGTCGAAAACTCCAGAACCACCAGTGACCCAAATGCAACCACGACAGCCAGAAACTTTTCCAATTCATCATCCAGTTCTGACCCAACTCCCTATTTTAACTCAAGCTCAAGCAACTACACAAAAACCACAAGCCACTGGACCCATTCAGCAACCTCAAACACAGACTGTGACACCACAACAACTTCAAGTGATGATTCAGAAACAGTCACAACCTGAATCCATGATTCCCATACAGCCACAAGTTATGGCCCATTGGCAGCCAAAACAGACTATAACTCAATATCATCCTTCAGTGCCCCAACCACAAAATTTTCCACAAGCAATACCCCAAGGCATTTCCAGACCAGTCCAGCAGTGGCCAACAACTTTCATTCAGCCACAAGTAATGCAGAGAAAAGAGTCACCACAGGCTATAGTTCAATCCCAGCCACCCTTACAGCAAACTCAGACTGTGATTTCCCCTCAAACCAAAGGTACATCATCCATAAAACCCAGAGTCATCTCTATGCCCAGACCCCAGATGCCTATCCAATCTCAGACCCAGCTCACAGCACAGGGCAATGCACAGTGTAAGGTTCAATCACAGGAGCAACCCCAGTGGAGTCCCTTTACACCTGGAGATGTCACCCAACCTTACCCCAAAGTCCAAGGACCAATTCCTGTCACTGCTCAAATGCAGCCTCTGGCCCATTTTCAAACTCATCCACAACCTCAATATGCCCATCCAGCTCAACCTCAGCAATGGCCACCAATTAGACCAGGTATAGTCACCCAGACCTACCCCACTGTTCAAGTTACTGGTCAGGTAGTCCAATCTCAACCTCAAGTGCAAGTTTACTCTAAAAACCAGCCACATTTTCAAGCTCAGCATTGGTCATCACCAAGACCTGAATCATTTCCCCATTCTTATGGACAGATAAGACCTCAAGGTCCAGTTCAGCATATGGTTCCCTCCGAACCATGGAGACCTGTCAGTCAAGAGGTAGCCAGTCCAGTATACCCCAGGGCTGAGACTCAAGGACGGGGACAAAATCAAGCCATACAGAAACCACAAAACCCTCAATTGCAATGGGATACATTTCGGCCAGAACTTCAGCCTCAGGTCTCCTCCCAGTCTATGTTCCAAGGTGTTCCTCAGCCAGTAGCTCCATGGAATCAACCACCTGCTCAAGCTCCAATAAGACTTCAAAGTCAACAGCAGCCTCAACAAAGTCAGCAACAATGGGGTCTATCTACGACAGAGGCGCCATCTCAAACTCACATCAAAAGCCAAGAAGTCCAGGCTTCACTTCAGTCCCAAGTCCCAACAAAGGCCCAGTTACCAGCACAGAAACCATCCCAACAGCAGTCATCTCCTCGGGTTAAGCAGCCAGCACTTGCCCAGGCTCCTCCTCAGGCCTACACTGAGGCTTATACAAAAGCACAGGCCCTGGTTAGGAATAGATTTGAGGAAGCCAAGCACTGTCTTCAAGAGCACATACTTGAAGCTATCAATGTATTCAAGGACAAGCGTATGACAGACGAACAGGCATCATTTAAGGAGGTTTGTCTGTTTTAGATGTCCCTTTAGTTGGTTGTTGTTCCTTCATTGTTTGTAAGCACAAAGAAAAGGCATTGAAATATATTGTTGTTTATAAATTCTTCAAACAGAATGAGAGATAAAACTGTTTTAGTTTCCATCGTATTTGTACTGTATGTGTGTTGTGTTTTTCATTTAGAAGACACTAAGGACTCTGGACACTGAGCTCCTTGAAGAGTTCTTGAGGGCCGTGGAAGGAATTGAAGCTTTCTGCACTCCATCTGAACTTAGAGATATGGAGTTTTTCACCCAGTCTGTTAGAACACAGTGGGAGGTACAGTATCTGTGTAGTGATATTTGTGCATGTTTGTCTATATCTACTGTGTGACTTGTGGTAAAGTTTTTATCTATTTTATTTTAAATACTGTCTAACAGAAATGATCTACACTATATGTAACAGTTGATAAAACATGTCCATTTAACAAAAAGCTAAATTTATTTAACAATAATTTGTTTGTGTTTGAAGTTACAAACATTGAGGTTGTGTGTTTGCTTTTGTTTGCTTTCATTTCATTACAATTTCAGGCTGTACGTGTTCAAATATCAACATTTTTGAAGCAATTTGAGATAACCCATTTGCATTTTAACTGTATGGTTGAGACATGTGAGATGCACTTTAAGAAAGAGAATCTCAACCACAGGCCTGAATCAATATCAGAATCAAAAGGAGAGGTAAAGTAACAGCTACTCTAACTGCAGAGCATGAACAGACATATTGTTGAATGGGTGTGGTGATTAAATTCTCTTGGCTACATTTTGTTATCTTCTTTGATTTTTTTTTGTATCTGACATCAAGGACGTAACCAAATATGTGTTGGGGGTGGGGGGGGGGGGGGGGGTGGGGGGTTAACATTTTTTCCATTACTTTGAAAAACCCATGTTGATCAATGACTATTCTTAGTATTGGGCCATAGTCTCCACTCTCAACGTTTATGGTGGTTACAACCCTTTTGTCATTTACATATGGTGTCCATTAATCCCAGGGACATTCATTAATTTCTTTCCTCTTAACATCACTACTCTCTCTGTTTAGTTTGGTTTTTTGGCATGGCACATAACTACGTTTGTATTTTCACAATTTTTGCAAATGTATATGAATGTATTGCCAAAAAAAGTAAAATGCCAATAGTGCACAATTGAATAACAGTGTAAAGTAAATATATTAAAGAATAATAAATTAATGACAACTAAACAAAAATAAAATTAGTGTCAAAGTAAAAATAACAAAAAGGAACGAGAAATCTCTTTCTGTTCCTGCAGGCCTGTTTTTCAGCAGATGGCAGCCTGGCACAAGCAGGGCAGCAGCTGGAAGCTCTGAAGGAGTTGTGTGATACTCTGAGCCCTGAGGATGCACACAGGCTCGCACAGGCCCAACTCAGAGAATGTGAGAGACGACTTGCTGCCATCCAGCGGCAGTTCAGTGGAGACCAAGACACATTGACTACAGACACTGGGTAAACAGAGAGAGACAAAGATCCTCTCTCATATGAGTTATTTTTGTTTAACTTTTGTACAAGTGCAGGTCATAATTTTAATTGATAAAAAGAGCAACAATTCATTCTGAAACCTGTTGTCTTCATCTTGCTGTTGAAAAGAGCAACTGTCATGGATTGCAGAGAATGACTGAGGCTCAGGACCCAAAATCAGAGTTAAGAATTAAGGAATTTATTCATAAAAACAAAAGGGAAAAACAAACAACCCCTTTGGGGAAACAGGTATCCAGGCAGGGACAGCGGGTAATGGGGAATAGCAGGACCGACCGGACTGGAAACAGGAACAGGAAATAACATGAATCAACACACTGACCAACACCGACTGGAAACATAAGCACACAAGATGAACTGGCAATGGACAGCACACACGAGAAGACTACAATAGGGAGAGAAATAAACAGGTTAATGAGACAGGGCAGGTGAGACTTTTAAACTAATAATGGGCAAACAAAGAGGCGGAGTATGATGTCACACAGAAACCCATGTGGAGATACAGAAACAAAACAAAGGCACATGCTCTCACAAGACAACAAATCACACAAATGACATGAGCGCACATCTTTAAGACAATAAGGCAAGATACGCTCATGCCAGCCGACAGAACAGATGAGAATATGCTCAGTAATGCCAAACAAAGCGATGCCACTCATTCCCAAACTAAAAAAACCTGAGTATACAGTTTGGATGGCAAACACCATGCGATGCACGCAAAAGGTGACAAAACGAGACAGGACATCTGTGAGAGAGTTCGGTCACACACACACCTTACACCTCAGACTGAAGTGACCGAACTTCAGCACAACGTGAAGACAGCTTGCGACCTGGGTCACAGCACAAGGTGAACACAATGAACGTCAGCAGTCGCAAGAGACAGACATAGATTATTGATGCAAGTGCATGCCACCAAGATGATACGCGCAATGCACTCACACCAATATGACACAAGACATGGAACATGATTGTCCAGATCCCGACAACCAAAACCGAACCAGACAGAAGGGTCAGGATCCAGATACCATGCTCCGGACATGAGACACGAGACCGACCAAAGAGCGCACGGCAGAGAAATACAAACCCGAAGCGGTGCACTCAAACAAAGTCAAACAGAACATGGAGCATGAGTGGCCGGATCCCAACACAGACCGAAACTGAACCAGACAGGAAGTCAGAATCCAGACACCATGCTCTGGACATAAAACAAGACAGAACGAAGAGCACATGGTGAGAAATCATAACCGGACCCGTGAGCTCACATAAAGACAGAGCACGAAACACAATACAGACATGGAATGATGATGCCACACAGAGTGACAGGACCGTAACACCAACTTAGTCCACCATAAATTTGTTGGTTTATGCTGGTTTGGTGCTGGTCTTGTTGCTCACCATGGTCTTTCTAATGAAGCTGGTTGACCAAAGGAGGCTTGCTGGTTAGGTTGGCTAGATTAGCATCCTATCATCCCATGCTGGTGATTAGCATCCAAAATACAATATATGCTTGTATTTTCAACAGGCTTATATTTCTGGCATTTAGAAATGAAATTATGCTATTTAGTTTGCTATGTCACTTCCCTTACCAGTTGATTTTCTTTTCTTGTTTGTATTTATTTTCTTAATGCCTAGTAGTGCTCAAATCGAGCAAATGAAAGAGCCACCAACACAGAAAGTGCCAACAGCCCCACCATCTGCTGAGAAATCCAAAGAGGTTATTGTTTCAGAGGTACAGCTTTATTAATGTTTTACAAGGCATTTGGTCATTTAAAGTATGAATTAGTTGGATGTCAAGGCCTACATGTTTTGAACTGAATTAAGATACGTGACCAAATGGAAGCTCTTTTGTTGACTGGGAGATGTTTTTAGGATGCTACACCGGTCAGCCCCCAGCGGCTTAGGACTGTTGAGAAGAGAGAGATAGTGAAACAAACAAGTACAGAGGAAGACAGGTATGGATGTGAAAATGAGAAGAGCTTCTGTGTTTGCATGTGGTATTTTGTCAGAATTCTAGGGTTGATATTGCACTAGAACTTTTTCTTGGCCCTCATAGGTACCGCAGCTGCAGATTTGCGCTACAGGCTCAACTGAACAGGAATGAGCAATGCATGCTGGGAGATCGCCCCTCAGAATCAGTCACTCCCACAGACCTGCAGAAACGGCTTAGAGAATTTAAGGTAATACACAGCATTTACTTTCAAGCAAACAATTTGGGGTGAATTGTGAACTTTAAAGCTATGAATTGTGCATTTGTATCATTTTCTATTACCACATCACATAATGTAATGAATATTCATGACCCAAGTAACAGAGTTGCTGATGCCACAAAGCAATGTGAAATACCTGAGGAGTGATTGTGAATGTTTTAGCCCTAATTATGAATCTCTTATGGTAAAAATGCAACAGTGAGTGTCATTTCTGGAAACGCTAGTTATGTTGGTAACAGTGGTTCTGTGAATTCCGGATGACCGCCAGAGGCTGTGCTTTAGCACTTGTGGATTATCGCAGCTTTTTTTTAGCATTGCTTATATATCTGTTTTCAGCATTTAATCCTGAACATAAGCCATTTTTCAGCATGTATCTGGTTTCCCCCCGCATTATTCTCTTATTGCGATTCAACTGCATGCATTTTCCATGTGCATCCACTTTCTATTTTTATCATGAGTAAACTGCATGCATTTTTAGGTGCGCACTTGTTTTTCTCCTCTGCGTTACACGGATTATTCTATCGATCTCAAAGCACCGCTTATCAAGAACAACCAACAACAACAAACAATTTTGTGAGGGATTCACATCGACCTCAAACCCTCGCTGCTCAGGAACAACCAACAACAACAAACAAATGCGGTAAGTCATGGCATCCACTCATGTTATTTCTTCCTGCATTGCATGCCACATATTTACAATAGCCTCTTCCATCAGCAGTGAAGGATTCACATGTGATAAATTTAAGGAATTAGTCAGGCTGACGGAGAGGGTTAATGAGTTAGAGACACGTATCCGAACGCTAGTGGAGGTAAGTGAGAAAAAGAAGCCAGTAGATACTGTTTCGGAAACGGGCAGTACAGAGAGCAACACGAACACTTTGGTTCCGGCTGTAGAGCTCCCGCAGCAGGGCGTTTGGGTGACGTCGCAGTGGCATACTTGCTCAGCAAAGCAACACCACTCTACCACTCTGTTAGGGTTTCCAATCGAATCTCCACACTCCACACTCCACACAATGAGAATCATCTCGAAAGAGTCCTTGCTATTGGTGATTTTATTGTAAGGAACATGGAAATAGAGACTCCAGCCACTACTGTTAAATGCATTTCAGTTGCCAGAGTGTCTGACATCAAATCAAATTTACAAGTGCTGGCTAATGCTAAACGTAGATTTTCTAAAATTGTTTTTCATGTCGGCATTAACGATGTCCAGCTTCGCCAGTCAGAGATCACTAAAGATAATGTTAAAGAGGTATGTGAAGTTGCAAAATCAATGTCAGACACAATGTAATATGCTCTGGTCCCCTCCCTGCCCATCATGGTGACGAGGTTTAGAGTAGATTAGTGTCACTGAATGGCTGGATGTCTGAGTGGTGTCTGGAGAATAGAATAGGATTTATAGACAATTGGAAGCGTTTTTGGGGTAGACATGACCTGCTAAAGAGAGACGCACTCAATCCCTCCAGGGAAGGTGCTGCTCTCCTCTCTATTAATTTGTCTCATAGTCTTTATAATCATAGTATTTGACTAACTGGGACCCAGGTCAGGAAGCAGATAAACTGGTTAATACGAACGTCTGCTAGCTGCCTTGAGACGTCAAAACAGTTCACATAAACTACAACACATAGTGACTGTATCACCTAAATATCTCATAGAGACTGTGTCTGTTCCCTGAACTACCAAACACAAAAACCTCACTAAATAATTTAGAAAAAAAATTATTAAGATAAAACTTGAACAAAATAAACAAATTAAAGATAAACATCATATAAAGATATGGCTACTTAACGTTAGATCTCTTTCTACTAAAGCACAAATTGTAAATTAAATTATTACTGATCATAGTTTGGATGCGCTCTGTTTGACTGAAACCTGTCTTAAACCGAATTAATATATTAGTTTAAATGAATGTACTCCCCCAGATTATTGTTATAAACATGAGCCTCGTCATGAAGAGGTCTTGTTACAATTTACAGTTAAGTTTTTGGTGTTGCTCAGAGGACAGGATATAAATGTAAGTCTTTTGATCTAATAATGCTTAACGTGACCGTCAGATATAAATAAAAAACGATGTCATCTTTTACCCTTGTTACAGTATATACGTAGATCAAATTCAGTCAGGATTTAGGCCTCATCACAGTAGCACTTATCAGAGTTACAAATTACTTATCATCATGCTCTTATCATCTGATCGTGGCTCCATTTCACTTCTAGTGCTTTTAGATCTTAGTGCTTTATTTGACACGATAGATCATGACATTCTCTTGAATAGGCTAGAGAATTATGTTGGCATTTGTGGAGTTGATTTAGCATGGTTTAGGTCCTATTTAGCAGACCACTACCACTTTGTCTATGTAAATGAGGAATTGTCAAACCAAACAAAAGTAAAGTAGAGTGGCACAGTGGAGTGCCACAGGGATCAGTAGTTTTAGGGCCTCTGCTTTTCTCCTTGTATATGCTTCCCCTATTGGATATTATCAGGAATCGTGGAATAAGTTTCCACTGTTATAACTTTATATTTCTTCAATATAAATTAATGAGATTTCACAATTCTCCAAATTATCAGTGTGTATCAATGAAATAAAAGATTGGATGGCCAGAAATTTCCTTCTACTCAATTCCGACAAAACAGAGGTACTAATTATTGGACCAAAAACCTCTAAAAATAAGCCACTAAAATATAATTTGACTGTCAATGGATGTACTGTTACATCATCTTCAACAGCGAAGAACATAGGTGTAATATTTGATACCAATTTGTCCTTTGATAATCAAATTACCAATGTTTGTAGAACAGCATTCTTCCACTTAAGAAATATTGCTAAATTATAGCACATGCTCTCCGTTGCTGATGTCGACAAACTAATTCATGCCTCAAGGCTAGATTATTGTAATGCATTACTGGGAGGATGTCCAGCAAGATCAATAAATAAACTTCAATTGGTTCAAAATGCAGCAGCCAGAGTGCTAACGAGAATCAAGAAATATGATCATATTAGCCCCATTTTATCATTGTTACATTGGCAACCTGTTAAATTTCATATTAATTTTAAAATTCTGTTAACTACATACAAAGCTTTGAATGGTCTAGCTCCACAGTACTTAAGTGACCTTCTACAATACTATATTCCATCACGTTCATTACGATAGCAAAATTTTAGCCTGTTAATAGTTCCTAGAATATCAAAATCCACAAAAGGAGGTAGATCCTTTTCATATTTGGCTCTTAAACTATGGAATAGTCTCCCTAACACTGTTCAAGATGCAGACACACTGTCTCAGTTTAAGTCTAGACTAAAGACTCATCTATTTAGCCAGACATACACCTAATTTATCCTTCAACTCACAATTAAGCTGTTTTAGTTAGGTCTGCCGGAACCAGAAACAGTGATCATGATCTATAACTCTGCAATAAATGTAATGGCATCTATGCTAATATTATTTTATTTGTTTCCCTGTCTCAACCTCAGGACTCCTATCCTGAGGTCACCAAAACCGTCTGGATCCAGCTCCGTTCCTGCTTCATGTTGGACTCCACTGCTATGTGTCGCTGTGTGATGATGACTAATAGCAGCCGGTGCCAGCCAAACTTCAATCACTTCAGTCTATTACGATGGACTTCAGAGGATGAACTGATGCCAACTCGAACCACAAGACATGGGATTCTTCATATGCCATTGCCTGAACCTTGGATTTAGGATAGACCTCACCGAAATTACCTGCCAGGTTGAACTGCGATGCACCTCACTGATCTTCTGTTAATGTCTGATCTTCTGTAAAGCTGCTTTGAAACAATGTGTGTTGTGAAAGGCGCTATACAAATAAAAATTACTTGACTTGAATTGACTACCTCCTGTCACTATCCTGTGTCAGCTGGCGAGTGGCCTCAGACAATTTCACTCTCTTTTCCAGCAGTTCTGGAACGTTAGGCCCAAAGAGGTGCCCACAAACAATTTGGAGGTCCGCAGAGTTTTCTTACAATCCACAGGCATTTTAGCCTGAGCAAGCTACACTTGCCAGTAAGAGTACCTAGTTCACGGGTCACTAGGTCCACTGTCAAAAGAGCTTTCTACAGGAACTGAGAAATTGAGTCATCGTTTGCCAACTTCAGTGTACTGGTGGTAGCGAGGAGTAATTGACAGATTGTATTCTCAGCATGGGTTATATAAGCAGCAGGTTTGTATGCCTTTATCAGCAGCGATTCTGTGTGATCACATTGAGCACTGGGGCATTGCACATTGTCCCTTTGGGCCTCGTCAGGTGGCACCACAAGGGCTGCGACAAGCTGCTCTATTTCTGGAGCATGGCCCACCCCGATGGAATCTGCTTCAGCCATAGATGCTAACTTACATGTGGTCTTAGGCTCACTAGACCCCATGAGGGCATTAGAGAATTCTGACATAAAATCTTTGCAAGGTGGCTCAGCAAAGGAAGTTGCAGCTGAGGACTGTCTATAAAAGACATTGGACTGGGCTGGTTGGGCAGGTCCAGCCCTAGACGAGCAACGGCCATCTGATGCACAGCCAAAGTGTCATCCGAAGAGGACGGAGCCTGTTCTGATGACTGAACTGAATCCCCACTAGAAACTTAGCTGAAAGACCAGAATAAACATCCTGGTGGGGAGGTTGCACAGTAACATCGACAGCATCCATATGATTGTGAAAAAAAGAGTCAGAAGCACTGGTAGAGAGCATGTCCAAGTCAGCATGATGTGAAAGAAAAGGGGAGTCAAGAGGCACTTCCCCAATTCCTTTAATTGAACTCTCCTCATCTTCTTGTGTTATGGTTCAGGAGTGGAAGACACCATAGGCTGAAGCATTTGAAGGAGACGTTTTAGCTCTGACATCTCAGAAGAAAGGACAGCAACTGTCTTATAAAGTGAATTCTGCTCCATACGATCACTCTGTGAATTTGCACTTTTCTTAGATGGGGGCAAGCACGGGTCCATAATAGCCTCTCTCAAATGCTAAATTCCCAAACATGGCAAGCAGACATCATGGCCGTCAGCACCAAGATGCACAAAGTGTTACTGACAGATCATGAAAGTATATCAATTGAAAAACAAAATTCACCAAACCCGACAAAATAATGAAATTTTGTAGGTTTAGGAGTGCGCTGTCACAGCTTGTGAGGACAATACCTCTCTGCTCTTGTAAGCTGCACTTGACAGCATGGGATCACATGAAGAATAACGACCTATCTCTATCAGGCGAGAAAGTGAAAGAGGTTGAACACTGAGCTAATGTGGCTATTATACTCGAGGCTCAGCATGCGTCACTACATGACTTTATTGGTATATTCTCTCGACCTCTCTAGCTGGCGCTGCTATAATCCACTAGTGCTTAAGCACCACTTCTAGTGGTCAGGAAGAATGAAACAGAACTTTATTTTTTACATTTAAAAATGAGTGTATCCTTGGCAACTATAGACATTTAAAACTGATGATATTTAGTTTGAAGAGAGGCAGATAGCTCTAACCTTCTTTTCAAATTGTTCCTCAAAGTGGCTGTACTAGAATTGGTATGTGTTTTGAAAGACCTGGTGCTGTGTCTTTTAGGCTCTATGGGATGAGACCGAGTCACTATGGAAGGAATATGAAGCACTGTGTATGCAGTGTGTGCAGTTTAACGAACGCAGCGTTGAGCAGGACCGAACGGAGCTCACTGTCAGGTGGAGAGAGCAGAGGTCACAGTTACAGTGCAGGTGTGTGTCCATCTCAAAAACAACACTGCAATTTTTGTGTTCAGAGATTATGATATACTGGTTTAAAGTGGATTTAGACTTCAGCACTGAAATAAATATTCAGATTACAACATATTTCAGATCCTTTTTTTCTGATTAAAATTTTGTATTGTATTTATCAAAGAAAAGCAAAACTTATATACACAGAATCAACATTTAACCCCCACTATTACCCCTCCCAATCGCTAACCCCACCCTGACCCTCAACAATATATATATATATATATATATATATATATATATATATATATATATATATAAAATCTATTATAGAATAAATCTCCTCGCAATATTATATCATGAGGGGTGCCAACATCCCTTCAAGATCTATAAAATAGCCCTGCTAAATAGCCCTGTTTATCAACTTTATGTGTGTAAATATTAGCCAAAATAAGACTTTGCCCCTGAATTTCTGCTAAAACATTAATGACTCTTCCTAATTTATCGTTAAAGGGGTCATGAATTGGAAAATCAAACTTACCATGAAATTTTGACATACAAGAGTTCATTGCACTATAAAAACATACTGTAAATTTCAGAACCGAATACATCTTCGTTAGTCCAAAAAAGGCTTCATTGAAACCAAGGTGCCAAAATGACTTGTTCTCTTCTTCTTTCTCACTAATACATCATAGTAAGGTATTACATCAACACTGACCAGCCTCTTGATAAACAGATCAACGCCTACTTTATCGTCGACAATACTTAGGCACGCCCACTGGTCTTGCCATTGGAGTAGAGCGGTGAGATTATTTTTGGAGCAACAGGAGGTGTCACGATGGCCACGAAGATGTCAAGACATTGTGCAGTGCCAGGTTGTGGAAAACTAGATTTCTTGCATTTGCTTCGCAAGGATCACAACATTAAGAAAGAGTGGCTGACGTTTATTTTTTAGTGAAGTCCCAAATCTTGTAGGTTAGAATGTGTTTGTTTGCTCGCTTCATTTTACTGATGACTCTTTCAAAAACAAGACACATTTCGAAGCAGGCTTTGCAGAGAGACTTAAATTAGATGTTGATCCTTTCACAGTTATAAATGTGATAGCACCATATATTTACACTTTATTTGGTACTGTCATGCATACTCGGCATTTGTAAAACACAGAAATGTTTCACCGTTGGAAAATGATTCAACTATGTAATAAGACAAAAAACAAGCACAAAACTGTGCAGATTCATCCACAGAATTGTCCTGAAGGTCTGTTACTCCACAAAACAAACTCGAGTTGCTAGACAGAACCAGCACAAAAAGAAACAAATAAGACGCTCAATTTCCTCAGACAGTTCAGTGAATGTTCAGTGGGTCAGTCCACTCGGCTGCAACGTGAGTACCACAAAATAACTTGCTCACTCCATTGACTTTATGAAGGACATCGCTTGCAAGCTTTCTTTTTTACATGTGAATGTTTTACGGCCATCCTTAGCATCTAATCTCAATTTGGCCAGGAATATCAGTGCAAAAGCGACCTTTCATTGATGTAAGAGTTTCTTGCATTCCTTGAATCGATCACGTTTCTCTCTTGTTGAATTCGCAAATTCTGGGAACAAGAAAATGCTGTGGTTCTTCCAAGAAAGCCTTCCTTTACTCCTCGCCTCGCGTAACATGAGATCTTTATCGGATGATCTCAGAAATTTGACCAGAGTTGGTAGGGGCCTGTCGCTGAGCCGGAACCCTGTGAGCTCGCTCGATTTCCAGCTTATGGCCTGTTATGACGAGCAGACTCGGAAAGAGCCCCTTCCAGGAATTTCACCCTATCCTGACCTTCTTTGGCCTCAGGAATTCCTACAATACGGACGTTATTCCGTGGACTACGGTTCTCCATATTTCTCCCAGACATGCTCCAAATCCTCCGGATTAGCATCCGCTTTCTCGACATCCCCCACTCTTGTAACCACCTCAGGGAATTTCGTCTCCATGGCAGTGATCAATCGACGTATTACAGCAAGATCCTCCAAGTCAGCAACAGCCTTCATCAGCATTGCCAACATGTTCAAGATTTCTCACTGAATTTCCCACAATTCTCCAAACAAATCGAGTCCTGGGCTCCATGGGGGTATCAGCTTGAGCACATAAGTGTCTTTTAATATCTCCAGAGCCTGAGGATTTTGAATTATTTTGCATATTGTTCTCCTAGAACAGTTATGGAACAGAATGTATCGAATCTCACTGGTTTATGACATTAATAGTGTTAAAACTAGCAAAGTACACAGAGCTGTTCACACGTCCAAGCCTTGCATGGCGTCATGTGACCCTCCATTACAGCTCCTTTTGTGTTATCACCCAGTTTCACCCAAATAATCTACTCAAATCAAAGAGTTCCAGAAAACTTGTCATGTGGCCAGGCTGTGTTTTGTGTTTGTGTTGTTTATTAAATCTCTCTATTAACTCTGTCAGGGTGGATTCACTGGGAGCAGCACTTGAGCTCATGGAATCTATTGAGCTGAAGATTTCTGAGATTTCTGAAAGACTGGACAGGTTCATCAAAGAGCCTAAAAACATTAAGGAATATACACCAGACAACCCTTCCATATTGAGAGATGTGAAGGTGAGAGACATTAACAGTGCATTTATTCAGTTTTTAGATGCCTCTGTCCGAAGGGAAAAACACATTAGCAGTGCTGTAATACAAGATATGGTATGAGATAGTGGGGTCTTCTAGCTTAAATTACAAGTAGAACTGTGTATCATCTGTGTAGCAATGATAGCCATGTTTCATTTGGCAAGCTAGTTTATTCCAAAGCGTGTGCATTTAAACCAGGAATTAATTTTATCAGGGTGTTTGACATATTGTAATGTTATAGCAATAAATTATGATTGTAACCGGCAGTCTGCAAGTTCATTTCAACTGTTTGTTTCCTCTTTTTTACTATCAGGACTTAGATGAAAGTATCCAGACAGAGATGGATCGTCTGTCTCGGTTCGACTCTGAGCCCAGTCATTTGGATTTGCGGGACCGGTCCCCTCTCACACAAGTAGTTCTAAACCATAGATCCAGCCTGGACCGGCTCAGACAACAGGTGCGCAAGATTGATGCTGCAGCCCGTGCTCTCGATCGCTTCCTCATGTCCCTGCGCACCGTGGAGCTGGATGTTTCTTCTGTGAAGACCGCCCCCAGCAGTGACCCTGCGGTACTGCAAGACAGCAGATCTAAGCTGGCGCTGATCAGGAAGGGAGTCAGCAGCCTCAAGGATAAGGGTCCACAGTTGGACCAGCTCTTGGGTGGAGCACAGCTATCAGTGACCCAAGACGGGAGCCCTGTTTCCTGCCTGGATATGGTGGGGGATCTGATGCGTAGGGTGGAGGAGGTGGACGATCGGCTCATAGTTCGACAGAAGGAGGTCCAGAAGGAACAGCAGAGCCAAGGACTCGGCCTGAGGAGGAGGACGATGCTGGCCGAGCTGAGGAAAGTGCAGGGATCAGCAGAGAAACAGGGTCTGAAGGATTCCACCATGCCAGCCGTGCAGCACAGGTATGGATGATTCATTCTGTCTTAGATTTTTATGTCTATTTTCATTGTGTGATTCAAATATAGTCCCAGATTTCAGTAGAAAATCAGTTCACCTTATTCATAAAACACAAGCAGAAGGAATTTATGTATAAATTGTATGTAAAAGTATTCAGTTGTACTCATTTCAATGGGATAATTTGCATAAGAATGGATTCATGAAACATTTACTCAGAAATTTGCTCTGCAAGGTCCAGTATGTTCAATGGTTCTCTGCTCTTCTGACATTGTGTGGCTCTGTGTTTAGGATGCGAGCACTCTCTGATCTGGATTTTCAACTTAACTCACTTCGGCCGGAATATCAAAGCATCAAAAATGCTCTGTCCGAACTCTCTCCACAGAAAGAGCAGCCTGATCCAGCAGAGGAGCTGGACTCCCTTTGGGAGGAGACAGAGAGAGCTGTATCAGACAGGTATGGTACATGAACTAGACTAAAAAAAGATTTTAGCTCAGATTTACGCAAAGCTAAATTCATTAAAGGAAATAACAGTGTAGCATAAGAGTGCCAGATGTGATCAATCTCAAATTATTAATTTCCTTCAAGTAACTGGAATAAGGAAAATTAGTTTGAAACAAGTTAACCACATTTTGTAACTAACTTCTGTAACTATTGTAACTATCTTGTGACAGTGAAAAACTAAGCAAAAGTTTTGAGAGAAATGTAAAGGTGCTTAGAGACAAACTGATATCTGTTACTCTGTGTTTGACAGACAAGAGCAGTGCTCTGTTTTACTGGAACTGCTAAAGAAGTTTCAGAGCTGTCGCAGTTACCTTGGGAACACTCTCCAGAGGGCAGAGCAAACTATAAACGAGCAGGTGTCATACATGGGCAAAGACAACCTGCAACGCCTCCTAGCAAAAGTATGTCTATTGCTGTGTCTCGTTTGGAAGGCTACTTCCTCCTGTGGTCGCATTTGTCGGCCACATACGTCATCGAGTCTCGTTTCATTATTTTTCATACTTTTTCTTATTTTTTATCTATTGAAAATGCCTTTTATGTATATGCACTTACATTTATACAATTGTTAACCTCCGTGAATTTGGCACCCCATATAATTAAACAATCACCAAAACTATTTCATTCGTTTGTGCTGTGTTTGTGCTGATTTGTGCCACAAAAATTAACGTTTTGTGCTGGTTTGGTGTTTGAGATATTAAGCATTCTTTTCTGGGTTGTGTGATGTCACTCTCCACCCCATCTCGCTCAAATCGATCCAAACCGGTGCTGGTCGTTTGTGCTCGGTTTGTGCCGGTTTGTGCCGTTAAAACAAACGTTGTTACTATTTCCCTTCCTTAGATATAGCAAAAAAAAAATCAGGAGTGGTGACGTCATTCTTCACCTCATGTTGCCTATATCGCTCCAAACCAGTGTCATTCGTTTGTGCTCGATTTGTGCCAGTTTGTGCTATTAAAATTAACACTTTATCAATTTCCATTCCTTAGAAATAACAAATATGATTCAGGGCTGTGATGTCACTTTCCACCCCATGTCGTCCGAAACCGGTGGCATTCGTTTGTGCTCAATTTGTCACACAATATCACACAATATTGACAGTTTGATCATTGCAGTAACTTCAAGCTTCAAATCCAAATCACAAATGTCCTGTATTTGTGAGTGCGGTAAAGTTAGTTTTATTTGACATTCGTTTGACATTCGCGACAATTCCCATCTCAAATCTCAAAAACTTTTTTTGCCTTTCCAATTTAAAAAAACATTTTTTAAATGAAAGAGACAGCCTCGATGACATATGCGGCTGACAAATGCGACCTCCGAGGACACATCCTTCCAAATGAGACAAACCAATCTCAGACTAATCACTACTATGTTAAATACAATGCTGTACTCTCATCATGATTTTTTTTTATAATTTCATATTGTTTCTTTACTTATTGTGGATCAAACCCATTTCATTTTACACACCCAGTCCTTTTTGTTAATTTGTGGATTTGCTCCACCAATCTTAACTCATGACAATCAGATCATTTCTATTTAGACCCAGTTTATGTCTTCTTTTTGAAGTCCTAAAATGTCATATTTCGCCAGCACTTAGTGCAGTGGGCATCAAAGTGAATCTACATAACAACACATTTGCACAGAAAGGGCTTCCACACTTGTATTTATCTGTAAGAAGCTCCTCTCTTAAAGGAATATTCTGGGTTCAATGCAAGTTAAGCGAAATAAAGAGAATTTGTGGCATAATGTTGATTACCACAAAAAAAATATTTCAACTCGTCCCTCCTTTTCTTTAAAGAATTTTGAAGTTACAGTGGATATGAATGGGGCCAGCTTTTTGAGGGTTTAAAGGCAGACATATGAAGCTCATAATTTTATACAAGCACTTACATGTCATGTATTGTTTGAGCTATAACGATATTATTGAATCCAAGCATGTTCAAACTTTGTATTGTTATTAAGTCCAAAACCATTGGTACTATTGGGGTGAATAAGAGCCAGCTAAAAACTTACTGAGTGCATATTTAAAAATGAGTTTGGAGAAATTAAACTGACTTCATTATTAATTGAGAATTGAGTTGTTACAGTAAGCGATGCCCAGATCCATCACCGTTGGGCTACCACCACCAAGGCCACTCTTTTAATTAAATATAGTTTATTATCTATTATATTTAAGTGTTTATATTGCAGGTCACTGGTATAAAGGAGGAGCTCAATGGTCTTGGACCCAAGATGGAGGAGTTCAAAGCCGTGTGCAGACAGTTGCAGTCTCAGCTAAAGAAAATCCCTGACTGCCCGGAAACTCCATTTGAGTCAGAAGCAGATGCTTTGGTGGACTCTTGGCTGGATGTGAGGATATGAAAATTATCTATACCCAAAACATGACTTACACTATACTCAGTCTATCCTGTAGTTTGACCATCACCTGACTATGTTATAGTAACTTTTTGAAACTCTGTCTTTAAATCTCTAGCTTTTGATGCATATTTAAGCACAGAAAGCTCTTTTGTTTTTAGGTAAATTTGTGTCTTTCTCTGGTAGGTTTCAGAGAAGACAGACAGTTACATGGATAACTTGCGTGTGGGTCTGGAGATGTGGGAGAAACAGCTTGTTCTGGGTGGAGACGTGGACAGCTGGACTTCCACTAAACTCATCATCTTCTCAGAGTCCCACCCTTTCAGCAGTGAGGAGGAGGTTCTCAGCATGAAGGTACATTTTTTACACCACTGCTTAAAAAGAATTTGTGTGTTCTAGTTTCATAATTTTTGTTTTAAAGACCCTATGAAATAGTCTGAAAAACAAAATGGTCTTTCCTGTGTTTCTGTATTTCCAATTGAAACAGGATGCCCAGACGGTGCATATCAATAGACTATTTCTTTTCCCAATAACTAATAGCTTTTTATTTTTACATCTTTGCCTGGCAAAAATGTATTTGCTACTTGCATTTTCTGAGAGAGTCGGTATTTGGAAGAAGTACATTCAATTATTTTATTGGTAAAAATAAATGTATACGCCACTGTGAAAAAGATGGGTCGTGGAAGAGAAAGACTGTACATTTTATATGCATATGTCTAAGTGAACATGTTTTGTATTTTTTCAACTTTGTAGAACTACAATACCATATGGATTTTCAAAGCTAATAGACATGGACTAAAAGCCACAAAACTCCCATTTTGATTTCATACAGTCTGCAATGTTTTTTGTGTGTTCATTAGAATGAGATTCAATGCCAGGAGGACAACCTTGAACACTTTCACAGAAAGTTACTAGAGATACAGGAACTGCTGCAGAGTAAAGAGTCTCCTCTCGAATTGCAGGTGACTCCCTCTCTCTATTTTTTCTCTTTATTAAGTTATTGTAATAATTTTCTGTTGCAAATTATTTCTAAGTCCAACTACATACACATTCTGTCTCCCACTTCCTAAGGTAATGGAAACAAACCTGAGAAAGAAAATGGAGCAGGTAAAGGAGCTCTTCTCAGACTGCACTGATGTCTTCCAGGAGCTCCTTACAGTTAAAGCTCATCTCACTCAGAAGATTGACACCTGCCAGTCATCTGTAGAGAACATACGCTCCTCAGTAGACATGCTCAGTTCAGAAGACCACACACAGCTTGATGTACAATTACAGGTATAATAGATAGATACACAGACAGACAGACAGACATACTCTTTTGAGTATAACTGATTGTATTTTTTAAAACAAATTGTTTGTAGGAGCTGTGTGAGCAGCTTTTGGACCAGGAGGAGCAGGCTGACTCTTTGTTAAAGGAAATCACTCTCATGTACAGCATTACTGGACCAGAGGCCATGGAGGAACTGACCAATCGCAGCAAGCATTTTAAAGACAGCATTGTAGAAACTCGGGAGCTGATTCGTCAGAAGAAAGATCAAGGGGAGAAAAGCTTCCTTCAGACTTTTAAAGGTGTGTAAACCCCTCTCTGCAAGAGCTTTGTGACATTACAAGCAAATTAAATCATAAACAATGTAAAACTTTTAAGTTAAGTGTGGAAAAGTGTTATTATGGTATGTCAGTTGTGTTTTCCGTTGTTAATTAAAATTTCTTTCATTGTTGTTGGCTCTTTGCAGAAAAGTGCCAGTCATTTGAGGAATGGTTGCAGGATGAGCAGCTCTCTGTAAATGAGTGCTTTGAAAACCCAGAGAGTAGGCAGGACTTGGAAGTATCCATGCAGAGACTGATGGTGAGTAATGGTTAGGACTCCAGCTGAATAGTTTCTTCTCTGTTTTGGCCAGAAGGTTGAGCTTTGCGCAGCTTACATGTGCCTAGTACATTGTTAAGATTCAAACAAAGTGACTTATAATACACTAATTGTAAGGGCCAGAACCCCAAGAATAACCTGCAGTTTTTAGCCTGATTCAGGATTGAGATTTTAGTAACTGTCTCATCTGAGGCTCTATACACAACTGACTGAACTTGCAATTTTTACAGCAATAATTAGCAATCTTTAATTTGTGATTTCTCCAGAGTTTCCTGGCATCTAAAGATGGAGAACACCGTCTGTCCCAGTTGAAGGAGAGGTTTGAGAAAGGTGGACAGGATAAGGTTCCTACAGAGACTCAGGCTTTGCTTTCCACGTGGCAGCAGGAACAGGAAGGAGAACTGGCCACACTCAGGGCTCACTGCCAGGGACGACATAAACAGCTTGATGACATCCTCCATAAACTCAATAGGTACAGTATGTCAATCCCATTCTATATCATCCATCCATCCATCCATCCATCATTCATCCATCCATCCATCCTTGCAATCCCATTCCATACCATTTCATCCATCCAATCCCATTACATCCATTCGAATAACCCCATTCCATTCCATTCAATCTTATCTATCCATCCATCATTCACTCACTCTCCATCCCATTCTATTTCATCCATCATCCAATCCAATTCCATCACATTCCATTCATCAAGTCCCATTTTATTCCACCCATCCATCCATTCATCTAACCATCCAATCCCACTCCATCCCATCCCATCCCATTCCATCTAATCTTATCATCATCCAATTGCACTCCATCCCATTCCATCCATCCATTCAATCTCATCCCATTCCATCCAATCCTATTCCATCCAATCCCATCCTATTCCATCCATCCAATCCCATCCTGTTCCTTCCATCCAATCCCATCCAATCCAATACCATACCATCCATGTTATTCCATTGTATCCATCTATTCAACCCCATTTCATCCCATTGCATCAATTCATCTATCCAATCCCATTCCATCCATTCAGTCCCATTCCATCCCATCCCATCTCATTCCATCCCATCCAGTTATGTATCTCTTGTTTATGTGTTTAGTTTACAGGAGGAACATAACCATTTGAAAGACTGGATTCAGCATAAGAAACAAGTGCCTGAACACAGAGAAAAACTGAGACAACTTCAAGAGGAGTTTCTTAAAGAAAGGTACCATAGCTTACTTTTTGAAATGCTTATTAAAGGAACAGTTCACACCTCAAAAAATTATCATTCATTACTCACCTTTATGTCATTAACAATGTGTATGTTTTTCTTTTCTCTGTGGAACATACTGTCTCTTGAGTTCACTGAGGAAGAACACTTTAATGTACTCAACATTTGTCTTTAAATTATGAACAAATTCAAACATTCATAACATTACATTACAAAATGTGTTTATTGTCTCTTAACTTTTTAATGTAAAATACAACTAAAGAATGAATAACCCTTTTAGGGAGGCTTTTGTGGGTACACTCTTGATTCTACAAGTTCATAAACCTTGCAAAACTTAAAATTTCTCTCTGAACCTTCAGTGGTCGTGTGGAGGCCTTTCGTGACCTATTATCCACGGTAAGGATGCGTGGACTGAGGGGTGACCCACTGCTAAGAGACAGTGAGGCCCTGATAGATCAATATCTTAGCATGGGGATTCTTTTGGAGAACCAGGTCCAAGTCTACAAGGCCCTTGATGATCAAGCTGAAACATTCCAAACCAAGGCTGAGCAGACCAGAGCCTGGATCAAAGACGTAAAGAAAGGACTTGAGTCCTTGGGAACGGAGACCCCAACACAAGAAAAGCATATTAAGGCTCAGGTGCACAAATTTACATTTGATTTGTTTGAGGTCTTTTCCAAGATAAAAAATCCAGCTAAAAGGATTTTAAGGTGGTCCAAGCTGGTTTAGGGACTTGACCAGCTGAGCTACAAGCTTATGGGTCCTAGTGGAGATACTGCTGGAAAAACAAGGTCATACCATCTTAAGGTGATCAAGCTAGCTCAACCAGGACAGCTGGTTCTCCGGTCCATCTTAACAAGCTTGGACCACCGAATTACCTGCTAGAAACTAGTTACAATGTTCCAAAACACTTCTACTTTAAGCCCCAAGCAGGTTTTAGTTGGACTGTGAGTTAGTTAGCATGATGCATATGTGTTTTTATGGAAAACCAAAATAGATGTGACCAACAAATCTTTTCCTCAAAGTAATTCAGATGTTTTGGATGTTGCTCTGTGTTTTAAGGCTGTTCTTCATCTAAGTCCTGAGGGTGACACTAAATTATTGGCACTGAAAGAAGCGGGAGAGGCTTTATGTGCTCATGAGGTCTTGGAAGACAGCAGAAGACAGGAGCTCAGTCACACCTTGAGAAACATTGAGGATGAGTGGAAAAGAGTTCTAGATTTTGCTCAACAGCTAAAAAATCAGGCAGAGCTCCAAGATTCATTCTCCAAAGAACTACAAGCCCTTGAGGACCAGGAAAAGAGCACCCAGTCCTGGGTGAGAGAACAACTGGAGACGCTGCACTCTCTGGGGAAAGAACTTCAGTCACAGGAAAAACTGAACAAAGTGCAGGTAAGAGGAGAAAAAAAGTGTTAATTTGATTGAAAATTAATTCTTAGGGCTCTCAGATAAAAAGATAAAAACCCAGCTAAAAAAGTTTCTATAAATGCACATATTGGGGAGTAATGTCTGTATATCTTCTAGGCTGTCTTGGACCTTCATCTTGAAGCTGAATCCAAATTGGCCCATTTAAAGAGACAAGGGCAAAATGTATGTTCTTATAAAGAACTTGATAATGAGAGGAGGAGCCACATTGACCAAACCCAGAGCGCAGTAAAGGAGGATTGGAAAAAAGTGGTACAACTAGCTCAGGAGTTTAAGAACCAGTTTGAGCATGAGGATTCCCTCAACAGAGAGCTATTGACTTTCCATGATCAAAATGAGGATACTTGCTGTTGGATTAGACAGCTGAAACAGACCCTGGATTCCTTTGATGTAACATCTTCCATTCAGGAGAAACTAAACAGAGTTGAGGTTAGTGATAGACAGATGTATGTCAATGACGCTTACAGGTGCGTCTAAGAAAATTAGAATATCGTTGAAAAGTGTTTTTCCGTAATTTAATTCAAAAAGTGAAACTTTCATATGTTCTAGATTCATTACACAAAGTGAAATATTTCAAGCCTTTATTTGTTGTAATCTTGATGACTACGGTTGAAGGCACTACCCATGTCTTTTGGGAGTGAGCTAAGATCCAAGATTTTTTGCTATGTCCCAGGCTCTGTGTTTTGGGTGATGGGGCGGTCATGAATTTGGGAGATAATCACATAAAAAAATTGCGCTCTGACTAGTCTCATGATTGGCAGGCAAGTAATTTTAATGGGTTGGAAGTCAAGTGGAGTACTCTCTTTTTCGGAGTGGTGTGTGGAGATTATGAGGGTGGCTGCATTTGACTACATGACTACAGCTCATGGAAATCAAAAATCCAGTATATAGAAATATTAGAATAAAGAATTTATAATACAGAAACTTCAACCTTCTGAAAAGTATGTTAATTTATGCACAAAATACTTGGTCGGGGCTCCTTTTGCTACATTGTTTTATCATGGGCTAAACAAACACATTAAGAAAATAGCACAGGAGAAATGCCATAACAATCTACATACATTTCTTGTTTATTTTGCTTCTATTAGGCTGTACTATCTCACAGATCTGAGGGGGATGACAAACTCATTCACTTAAAGAGGAAAGGAGAGAGTCTATGTTCCTGTCAGGATCTGAAGGAGGACAGACGTCAGAGAGTCCAACAGATGTTACAAGATGTACAGGAGGAGTGGACAGCAGTTATGATGGATGCACAGGAGTTGAAGAAACAATCAGAACTTGAAGAATCTCTTTCTAAGGACCTTCAGGATCTTCTACACCAGGAGAAGAGCACTCAGTCCTGGATAAAAGAGCAGAAGCTAAAGATCGAAATGCTGGGTGAAGATACTCAGCTACAAGAGAGAATTGATGGCACTCAAGTAAGAGACAAGGGGCAACATTAAAGTTTTTACCAAAAAATACATTTAAGGAATACAATTTCATTGTGATGTTTTGATTATATTTTAGGCTATCCTGAACTTGGAATCAGATGGAAATTGCAAGCTTGCCACCCTGGGGAGAAGAGCTGAGGTTTTGTGTTCTCATGAAGGGCTGGATGAGAATAGAAAGCAAGAAATCCAGCAAAACCTGAGAACCATTGAAGAAGACTGGAAGAAGTTACTGGTGGTTGCACAAGAGCTGAAGAACCAGGCTGAACTCCAGGATTCTCTTTCAAGGGAGGTTCAAAATATTTACACACAGGAGGAGAGCACTTTGTCCTGGATGAAGAACCTGAAAGATGACCTGGACTCATTGGGGAAAAACACTCATGGTACTCAGGAGCAGTTTGAGGAGAGACTGAATAAAGCACAGGTAAGTAGAACAAGATGGAGAAATTATAAGAAGAAATTATGGCAAATTTACATTTTGTTTATGATGTTGACAGATGTGGGAGTCCTGATTAAGTGTACCTTTCTGTTTTTAAGGCAATTCTAAATTTTAGTTCTGAGGGCCATTCTAAGATTGCAGCCATGAAAAGTACAGTGGACAATCTGTACACCCGTAAAGATCTGGATGAAGAAACAAGACATTTAGTCATTAAGAAGATGAGAAGTTTAGAGGAGGAGTGGAATGGAACAATGCTGCAAGCACTAGAACTGCATAGGTCTGTTCCGTCCTGCATTGATAAACTAAACCAAGAAACCATAAAAAAAAAGATCTTGTCATTTGTGCAATAATTGTATTATGTGTGATAGTAGTTGTTAGCAGTGATAACCCATTTTATTCCATTGGTGGCTTGTGACAAATTAATGAGAGTGTACACTTTAAAACACCTATGCACATTTCTCATTAGACGTTTTTCCAAGCATTAGAACTCAAATTATAAATAATAATTAATTATAAAATAATAATGTATTAAATAATACTTTATTATAATGTTATTCATAATGAAAATTATAATAATAATAATTATTATTATTTTTAATATGTTGTTGTTGTTATATTATTTTTGTTTTTAGATCATTGTTATTAAAAAACAGAAACAAATACATACATTTACATTTAAAAAGCCAAAAAACTATTTATAATGCATGCTGTAATTTATGTCTGTATGCTCCTGTAGTCCCTAAACTGCCTGAAAAGAATTGCAGGTTGAGTTGACTCTTGGTTAGGCAAGCAAAAATCAACTCTCCTCTTGTTTCATTTCTCAGTCTGCTGAAAAGTATAGTGGAGCGTCTGGTGTCCTGTCAGTGTCAGAGGGAGCAGCTTCAATCCCATCTGGAGCAGGTTAAACAGCAGACTTCTGCACTGCCCCGTCACTTTCCCTGGCCTGGTTTAGGGGATCGAAGGCACGCAGTGGAACAGGCCAGGAGCCTGATGGACCGCACAAAAGCCCTGACCCCATCTTTGGCTGCTCTAAAGGTGCTTGGGAGAGAGATGAGCCAGCTGACCCAGGATTTCAGCTGGATTGATCCATCCTGGGCCACCATTGAGGAGTGCATACCAGAATTAATAAAAGAGCTTACGGTAAGTCTGAAAAGGAGTGCTATGCTTAATATTTCTGTGACTAATAGATATCAGAAACTTTATTTACTTGTATGGCATTCTTTTTGTGCTTGTGTAGGATTTTTGTTTGAATGTTGAAGAGGAAATCCGAAAAGAGAGAGTTTGTGCTCAGTTAGTTGAGCAGCACACCGTAGCTCAGGATTGGCTAAGAGAGCAGGTCAAAGGTTTTGGTGTCCTGCCCACTGAACGCCATGGGTTACAGGGCTCAATAAACACTCTTAAGGTTTGTTTGTTTTTTTATTATTATAATTTTTTGTCTTTGTAATTCATATTTTATTGATTCATATACACATGACAGAGAAAAACTTAACACATATAAGAAGAATCAACATTTAACCCTCACTAATACAATCCCAACCTGACCCCCAACGAACACCCCTGTGGTCCCACATAATAACACACACGCACACAATCCAAAAATAAATAAATAAATAACACAAATAACATAAAATAATAATAAACATTCATGATTCAACTAAACTACACTCTCTACATCCCCTCTGAGAGAGTCCCCCCTCCCTCAAAAAAACAAATAACTGCCCCATTTTTTAACAAATAAGTCCCTAAACCCCAGCCTTCTACTTACCACCTCTTCAAATGCAGCCACCCTCATAATCTCCACACACCACTCCGAAAAAGAGAGTACTCCACTTGACTTCCAACCCATTAAAATTACTTGCCTGCCAATCATGAGACTAGTCAGAGCGCAATTTTTTTATGTGATTATCTCCCAAATTCATGACCGCCCCATCACCCAAAACACAGAGCCTGGGACATAGCAAAAAATCTTGGATCTTAGCTCACTCCCAAAAGACATGGGTAGTGTCTTCAACTTCTGTTTGGCATTGCCAACAGGTGGGTGTGTCTTTAAGACCAAGCCTATATAATCAAGAGGGGGTCCAATAAAATCTACTTAAAATCTTAAATTACATAAGGCAAACCCTTGCATCTCTTGATACAGACTTGACATTTTTCAGAATCTTAATCCACACTCCATACTCGATACCAAATTCAAATCTTTCTCCCGTAATCTCTTAATAGAAGCTTCATCCCCAGACTTAATAATGAGTTAGCAGGGAGTAATACACCGATGCCTCATGAACCTTTCCAAAAGCAGCAATCACTTCTCCCAAAGCACCGGCTGCCTTAGTGGGGTGTGTGCTACTCCCAAAAACATTACAGAGCATATGCTTTGCAATGGCGAAATAGGGGCAAGAACTTCCTGTTCAATCGAAAACCAGGGAGGGGCTCTTTCAGGTGTGAGCCAAATGCCTGAGACCAAACGCATAATAATAAAACAAAATCTTGGGTAGGCCTAGCCCACCTTTGTCAATCGGCCTATGTAGTTTGTTGAAATGTAGTATGGGACACTTACCATTCCAAATAAAGGACTTTGCTATGCTATCAAATTGCTTGAAATATGAGAGGGGGACATCTATAGGGAGTGACTGTAGTAAGTAGTTGAATTTTGGAACACAATACTGTAACGCGGGGTCAGGATGGACAAGGAGGAGGCAAGAACCGGCTTGTTAATATAAATAATATTTTAATGAAGAACTTAAAACAAAAGCACAGACACACAACGGACATGTCCGGGATTGCTCTCTCTCTCCCGAACCGTCGTCACCGGCCGCCTTTATCCCTTGCGTGCCTCATCAGGCCGATTGGGGACCGGGCGTGCAACATTCCAGCCCGGCCCTGCCCCCTCCACTCCACAAATACATTTTAATAACATTAACCTTCCCAATCATTGATAAATATAATGAGTCCCACCTGTCCACATCGCTCAAAAACCTTTTTATTAAGGGGTCGAAATTAACTCAACTAAATCACTCAGATTTGCTGGGAATAAAATGCCCTGTTTGGGCCACTGGAAGATGCCCGGCTGGAAGGCTGTTACTGGACAGTATGCTCTCAGAGCCAAAGCTTCAGATTTAGACCAACTGACTCTGAACTTGTACAGATTACGATAATGTAATTTGAACAATAATGGGGAAAAAGGGTAATCCTGCTGGGTGCCCCTATCCAGAGTAAAATAATCTGAAATTAAACCATTTGTTTGTACCGCCACTATGAGGTGTCTATAAAGTAATTTAATCCATCCAATAAAAGTATTCCTGAACCCATGCATTTCCAAAATCTTAAAAAGATAATCCCATTCTACCATTTCAAACACCATTTCACGTCAAGTGAAATGGCAGTGACCGGATTCTGATCATTTGGCACTGTGACCACATGATATTAATTAGACGCCAGATGTTATCAGAAGAGCTATGGCCCCAAATAAACACGACGATTTTAAATTTAGATTTCCTGCAAACCTGGAAATTAGCTTCTAAATAAAAACTAGGTCTGTCTATTGATAAATATTTTATCACAATTAATCTGGTATTTGTATTCATTTTTGTATTCATTTTTAATGAAAGCAAACTTAATAATAGACCTTTTTTGAATTATTAGGATAGGCAGTTTATGTGGATGACACTCTTACAGAGCAACTGTGCTCTTTACTAAACAGCAGCTTCTGTATTTTTCATATTGCATGAATGTACAAAACACACTAGAATTGCAAACAGAAATCAAATCTTCAATAATTTAATTAAAAACTTTGCCCATGCTTTATGGACAGAATCTTACCAGTATAAAAGTGTTTTTGCCACTGACCAGCAGCTTTCCATTAGTTTAAGCATGTTTATGAATGACGGTGTTGCACTCATAGGTGATAGTTCACTTTTTGAGCTTTGATATAATTAAATTGCACCATAAAAGGTTTTAAATTACTTTATTTAGACTTTCCTTCTGGGTTTGATTTATAAATACATTACCCGAAAAGAGTGTCTTTGCCATAATTTATTGATAAATCTTTGCTCTGCTATAGATTTTGTTTAAAATTATCAAATAGGAGAGAGGTTCATAATGTTAAGCATAAGTAAAATCTTTCGGCCTCTCCAGGCTCTTCTTCAGACCGTAGACAGAGAGAAGAGAGAAATGAGAGATCTGGATGCTGTTAAAGATTCCCTGATGCACCTCTGCACCCCTGGAGGTCGTGATGCCCTGACCTTAGAGGTTAGCCACCTACATGACCTCTGTGTGTCCTCAGAAAAGGAGATGAGGGAATGGCTAGCTGTGTGTGAGGCCAGATTGGGTGATATTGACCTCAGGCTAGCTGGCAGGGTACAGATTCTGAGGGCACAGGCAGAGAGCCTCCTGGATGAGCTGCGTGCTCAGGACAACTCTTTAGGATTTTTAGATGGCAGACAGAATATCTGCCAGCTTCAAGAAAACTGGCATAATTTCAAGGTATTGTATAAACATGTTAAAAATCTACCGTATGATAAGTGAATTCATTCTGACAATTTAGAAAAATTAAATCTTAAACTTTTCAATATTTTAATTTATTTCCACAGATTTGTGAGAAAGAAGTTGAGGCTTTAGAGGGCAAAGTTCGTGACCTTGGTCAGGCCCTCCATATGGTCCCTCCTGATGAGGAGCCCCCTAGTGATGTCATTTCGGTAGTGGAAACAGTTACGCAGCAATATTGCAGGTATATATGCCGGAGAGAGATGCAAAATCAGTAACAAACCGGTAAAGCTAAAGTGTAATTTCTGTGTCACCAAATTAATATTCAAATATAATTATTGTTTTAAAAGGCTTTCCTGAATTATTTATAGAGGTACAGAACCACAGTGTTTACACTTTTCTTGGAAATCAACCTTCCGAATGATTTGCTTATAGCTGTCTCTGCATATTAAGCTGGGATAGGAGAATGTTTTTTAACAATGAAGAAATTACACTCATCAGCTTTATTACTGTTTGTTTTACTTTACAACTGTTACAGTATAATATTGTTTTTAATATATTACAATATAACAAGTAAATATTCAATCATCAATGTTTTTTTGTTCAGTCTGCGATCGAAACTGTTAGAAAGACAAAATGATTGTGCAGACAGCACTGTGCAGTGTGTGAGACAGGCCTTACAAAGCATACAGTCCTGGAATCAGACGAGAAATGCAAATCCTCCATGCAGCTCAACCATGTCCATGCAGGTGTGTAAGTGTGCATCTGTTATTTGCATATGTGTATACACTGCACAAGAACTGCTCTTACATCATACTTACAGCATACTACAGTGTATTCGAAGATTCATATTGCTATGTTTGTATACAGAGTTATACCATTCCTACATAGTAACACAAAAAATATGTTGGTACCCACTAGACTGCAATTGAGGAAGGAGCGAATCTTTGTAAAAGCCTGCAGATGGCGCTGTCCCATAAAGAGCTGCTGAGGGATTGCTTGGGCCCTGAATTGGCTGGCAAGCTTGAAAGAGATGGCATAAAAACACTAAATGAAACAGAGACTCATATGAATGACCTTAAACAGGAAATTGAGGTGAGTATAACTCAGTTGAGCTGTTCAGTTTGGGCTCCCTCAGGAATTTCCAATAGGATTTTAGAAAAGAAGTTTTTGATTTTTGGTTAAAATAAGACCTGTGGTCTTCTCTTACTAGAAGAGACTTTCACGTTTTGTTCTACAACATACATTGCACACAGTCATACCTCAAATGTGAATTTTGAAACTTCTGGGTTTTTTTTTTAACATACATTTTTAGCATGTTGCTAAATAAGGACTAAACGTACCAAAAGGATGTGTGTTTATATGCTTATATAATCAGAAAACCATTGTAGTCCTAGTAGCAACTTTTTTTAAAGACAGCAATTTCAAAACTAATGTTTGAGGTGTAATTTATGTTGTAGAATAAATCATAAAAGACTCTTCAGTTAGTGTCAACCACAGACCTTAGTTTACTCATTAATTGATAACTGCTATTTTAAAAGCCCAGAGGAAGGTAGCCATCTGGCTTTGCTTACAAATTGGCATCATGACTGAACAGCTCTATTCTTTGAGATGTTGTTTTACATAAAATGTAGTGATTTAAAAAGATGATTTGGGTTTCAGAATCTTGAGGAGAAAGTGAAACAAGAAACTCAGAGGTTGTCACTGGAGGCTCAAAGCATCAAGGTGGACTCACAGGTACAATTTTCACATTTTTAAATTTTTTGAGGTAATATTCATGCTATATTTAACAAACATTATAATGAAAATACTGTATATTTCCTGACTATCGTTATATTCATCCATAACACTCAGTGCTATATGATAAATACTATTTGTAGGTTTCGGCTGTGACAACATCAACCAATGAGTTTACACAGTCAGTGTTTGTTTCTTCTGCATCCATCATGGAGAGTTGTGTAAAGACAGATGACAATGAACAGGCTAAGGTGCAGCCATCTGAAAACCTTGAGAGCAAGATCCCTGTATGTGTACTCTCAGAAACTACATCAGAAATAGAAACTTACACTGCAGGAAAAACCTCATCAACATTAAAGACTGATATTGAACAGACTGAGCTCAAAACAACTGTACAGGTAGCCACAGAGATGGTAACTGAGCCAGACACAAGTGTGTTTAAATTTGCTATTGCTGCAAGCAGCCATGAAGCAAATGAAGGTGAGAGTGAGTCAAAGTGCATCTCTGTTGCTTTGGAAGCAAAGCCTGAGAATGATGAGAATGCAGATGAAAAGATGCAAACTGCCTCGTCTGTGGCTTTCCACAGCTTGGAAGTCAAATATATGGAAATCTCTGGCACTAAGAGTTCAAGCACAGAAAGGCAGGAAAGCCAACAGTCTATTGAGGTTTTAAGTTCTGGCTCTTTTGCTGAAAGAATGGAGGATGATAAGATTGAGCCAATGACTTCAGATGAAGATAAAGAGGAAGAGGACTCATATATACCACATTCTCAAGAGCAATGTGGTAGGGAAAGTGAAATTCAAACAAAAAAGGTTGCTGCAGTTATTTTGGATGTAGATACGGTGCACATACAGAGTGTGGACACACCCTCAGATAGTACTACAGTGAGGGTGAGTGGGAATGAGAACACACAGTGGCAAAAAATGGGCAAACAAGATAATAACATATTGGGTCCTCCAGAAATTGAGGATTCAAAGAGCATTCAGGGTTCTCTAAATAAGCCAGGCATGGAAAATGTGTCAATAATAAGTTCAGCAATAGGACCATATCAGTCAGAGCTTGCTGAGATAGACACTAACAGACAAGTTCAAGCAACCATAGCCCCACCCACAGAAGCACAAGTTATCCGAGATGCTGCTTCGAGAGGTGTTGGAACATTGACTTGGAATAATGGACCAAATGCTGCACGTGCTGACATAGAGGGCAACTGGACCACAGATAATGGCCCACATGAACTCCAACGCAGATATATTATTCTAGACATCCCTGACGAAATGGAGATGCAGAGACATCATGCTCATGAAGCCACTTCTTTCAGAGAACCCACTGAGGCAGAAATTCAGGGATCAGAATGTCTAACATCAGAAAGACTGGAGAGAGAGGCAGGGGCAATATCTGCTGAGAGAGACACAGAGGTTCTGGCCAGTACAAAGTGGCCTATAGAAGCATTAGAAGAGTCTGAACCAGTTCAATTAAATCCAGACCTTCCTACAGAAGACAAAGTTGTAATTGGAAATGTCATGCATGTCATTGAAGAGAAAAAGTTCAAGAAGACCCCATCAGGTACTAAAGCACAATCCGTTGAAGATAAATCTAAATTGACACCTTCAATCAAGCTATGGAATGAGGATGAAACTGAGGTCCAGTCAGAAATTATGGATGTCTCACCAACACAAGAGTACAAACCTGAAGTTGTAGAGGCCATGGATGTCATTAAGGGAGAAGAGACAAAGAAAACCCCATCATATAATAAAGCACAATCCATAGAAATTGGACCTAGACAAACGCCACCAGTCAGGCATCAAATTGAGGATGAAACTGAGGTCCAATCAGACAAGATAGTTGTCTCATTAACACCAGCAGAAAAACCTGCAGGTGGAGACACAATGTATATTATTGAGGAAGAAGAGTCAAAGAAGAACCCATTAGTTCATAATGCACAATCAATAGTAGCTGAACCTAAACTGATGCCACCATTCAGGCGACCAAATGAGGATGAAACTAATGTCCAAAGAGACAAGATGGCTGTCTCATCAAAACCTAGGAAGAAACCTGAAGATAGAGACACTATGCATTTAATTGAGGAGAAAGAGTTGAAAAAGACTCCATCAGGTGCTAAAGCACAATCCATGAAAACTAAACCTAAACCGACACCACCAGAAAGGCAACAAAAAGAGGCTGAAACTGAGGTCCTATTTGACAAGGTGGATGTCTCATTATCATCAACAGAAAAATCTGAAAATGGAGACACCATTCATATAATTAAGGAGGAAGAGTCTAAAAATACCCCATCAGATAATAAAGCACAATCCGCAGAAATTAGACCCAGACCCACATCACCTGTCAGATGCCAAAATGAGGATGAAACTGAGGTCCAATCAGACATGATGGTTGTCACATCAACACCAGCAGAAAAACTTGCAGGTGGAGACACAGTGTATATCATTGACAAAGAAGAGACCCCATTGGGTTATAAAGTACAATCCATTGAAGCTAAATCTAAATTGACACCCCCAATCAAGCAATGGAATGAGGATGAAACTGAGGTCCAGTCAGAAAGTATGGATACCTCACCAACACCAGAGGACAAACCTGAAGTTGGAGAGGCCATGGATGTCATTAAGGGAGAAGAGACAATGAAGACCTCACCAGATAATAAAGCACAATCCCTAGAAATTGGACCTAAACTGATGCCACCAGTCAGGCAACCAAATGAGGGTGAAACTAATGTCCAATCAGACAAGATGGATGTCTCATCAACACCAGGGGAGAAACCTGAAGATAGAGACAGTATGCATTTCAATGAGGAGAAAGAATCAAAAAAGATCCCATCAGGTGCTAAAGCACAATACATGAAATTTGAACCTAAACCAACACCACCAGAAAGGCGACGAAAAGAGGCTGAAACTGAGGTCCCATTTGACAAGGTTGATGTCTCATTAACATCAGCAGAAAAACCTGAATATGGAGACACCATTCATATAATTAATGAGGAAGAGTCTAAAAATACCCAATCAGTTGATAAAGCAAAATCCGCAGAAATTAGACCCAGACCCACATCACCTGTCAGGCGCCAAAATGAGGATGAAACTGAGGTCCAATCAGACATGATGGCTGTCACATCAACACCAGCAGAAAAACTTGCAGGTGGAGACACAGTGTATATCATTGAGGAAGAAGAGACCCCATCGGGTTATAAAGTACAATCCGTTGAAGCTAAATCTAAATTGACACCCCCAGTCAAGCAATGGAATGAGGATGAAACTGAGGTCCAGTCAGAAAGTATGGATACCTCACAAACACCAGAGGACAAACCTGAAGTTGGAGAGGCCATGGATGTCATTAAGGGAGAAGAGACAATGAAGACCTCACCAGATAATAAAGCACAATCCCTAGAAATTGGACCTAAACTGATGCCACCAGTCAGGCAACCAAATGAGGGTGAATCTAATGTCCAATCAGACAAGATGGATGTCTCATCAACACCAGGGGAGAAACCTGAAGATAGAGACAGTATGCATTTCAAAGAGGAGAAAGAATCAAAAAAGACCCCATCAGGTGCTAAAGCACAATACATGAAATTTGAACCTCAACCAACACCACCAGAAAGGCGACGAAAAGAGGCTGAAACTGAGGTCCCATTTGACAAGGTTGGTGTCTCATTAACATCAGCAGAAAAACCTGAAAATGGAGACACCATTCATATAATTAAGGAGGAAGAGTCTAAAAATACCCAATCAGTTGATAAAGCACAGTCTGTAGAAATTGAACTTATGCCGACACCACCAGTCAGAAGACTGAATGAGGGTGAAAGCAAGGTTCAATTTGACAAGGCATATGTCACACCAACACTTCCAACCAGACAATGTATAGGTGACTTGTTGTCTCTAAACCCTGAATCACAGATACTTCAAGAAGTTCTTCCTACCCCACCAAGCAGAAGACGTAGAGAGAAATTGGGAAGTAAAAGGCTTTCGCTTGACCTAGAGTCCCTTCCCACACCACCAGCAAGACGACGTCAACAGAAAGGAGAAGATCTTACATTTTCAATTAATCTGGAGACCCAACCAACACCACCAGCAACACAACATAAAGAAAAAGAACAACGATTATCACTTGATCTGGAGACCCAACCAACACCACCAGCAAGACGACGTAAAGAAAAAGAAGACCAAAGATTGTCTCTTGATCTGGAGACCCAACCAACACCACCAGCAAGACGACGTAAAGAAAAAGAAGATCAAAGATTGTCTCTTGATCTGGAGACCCAACCCACTCCACCAGCAAGAAGACAAAAAGAGAAAGGAGAAGATCAAAAATTTTCACTCGATCTGGAGACCCAACCAACACCACCAGCAAGACGACGTAAAGAAAAAGAAGACCAAAGATTGTCTCTTGATCTGGAGACCCAACCAACACCACCAGCAAGACGACGCAAAGAAAAAGAAGATCAAAGATTGTCTCTTGATCTGAAGACCCAACCAACACCACCAGCAAGACAACATAAAGAGAAAGAAGACCAAGTATTATCAGTTGATCTGGAGACCCAACCCACTCCACAAGCAAGACAACGTAAAGAGAAAGAAGAAGATCAAAGATTTTCACTCGATCTGGAGACCCAACCAACACCACCAGCAAGAAGACGTAAGGATAATACAGAGAGTGATACAGTTTTGCATAGTGCTGTATTAAGGAAAATTGATAATCAGCAAACCAGTGAACTAAGAGACAGAGAAGAGCCCACTGTTAAACTAACCCCACCTGTTAGACGCAAAGTTAGTCAAGAAGAAAGAGATGTGACTTTGGGAGTTTGCAAAACCCAAGATGAAAGGGAGAACATTGTGAAACCAACACCACCAACAAGAAGGAAAGATTGCAAAGTTGACAAAGAATTAGTCGCTGGTGCTGTTAAATTGCAAGAAGAGAAGAGCATGGTCAAACCAGCTCCTCCTCTGTGGCAAAAAGACAGTCAAGCAGAAACTGAGATGGTTTCTGCTACTTCAAAAAATGAACTTGAGGAGCTTTCCCCTCAACCAACTCCACTGACTAGGAAAAATAAAGATGAAGCTGATGCTGACAGAGTTCCTTTGAAACCAGCAGAGCCACATGTAATACCAACTCCACCAACCAGGCACCAAGAAAGTTCAGAGAATGAAAATGCTTCTGTCTGTGCACCAATGGAGGAGGAAGCTGATGTTGACCCATTAACCAAACAGGAAGATGAAGTGGATCATATCAGTAGGCCATCAATTGGTCAGGAACAGCTAGAAGAGGGGGAGGACTCTGTTACATTGGTCCCAGAACACATAGCTGTAGTCAGTCAAACTGAGAGCATCAGTGGGATGCAGGTAACTTTAATGAGCATGATTCCACCAAAGCTACAAATGTTATGCATGATTGTGTGGTTTCTGCATGTTGCACTCTTTCCATTTAAGAACTTAAACTGAGGATGAGTGCAGTGTCTGTTTTTTTCTTTCCCCAAGTCATTAAGGCTTCAGAGAGATGGAAAATAAAGGAGGAACCATACTTTCAAGGCCAAAATTAAACTTTGTTCAATCTGTTTGGATTTTTTTGGTTTTACGGGGGAAATTTATAATTTGCTATCTTGCAGCATTCCAATTGTGTCAGATTGTGCTGCAGCTAACACATTATGCCTTAACCCTGATAGAATCAGCAATCTTCTAACCAAGTTTCTAACAACTGTTATTTCTGTGGGTCCTGAATAACCTTCCTAATTTTTTTTGCATATGTTGGTGTCGCTGTGAAAACCCCCCCTAATATTTAGCTCTATGTAAACAGCTATTACTGCCCTGCAGCAACAAATAGAAACAGCTGTCATTGTTTTCATATGTTTTATGTCATAAGCTCACAAAAAGTCATTAATAATTTTGTTTGTGTTCCCTCATCTGTTGCTTATGACACTGTGTATGTTTGGAATGGCTTTCGCAGAACATAAAGTGTTTGCTGAAACTACAACTTTCTTTTCATAGAATTATTTATTTACTGTTTTAGTGTCTCAGTTTTGTATTTGATAAATTTGTATCCACTGTGAGTGATATTAAAGTTGCTACTGTAGGTCAGTGATGTTGCCTTAAGCTTACTCTGCTTTTTTTAACTGTTGCAGCCACAGGATCAAGCTGTAGATATTTCTACTCAAGTTGGTCTTACCACTGAAAACATTAAGAGTCAAGTAGAAGAAGAGGAGGCGCCAATGGGACTCACAACGAAGGATATCTTCTCGATGATCAAACAAATGACTGAAAAGGGGCCAAAATCTGTACTCATAGAGGTATTTTTTAATATATATCCTCTATCAATTAAACATTTCTGAAGTGATTTTAACAGTCAAAACGTATAACATGAAAAAAATAATAAACATTTCAGAATGTGTAAAAAAAAACTTTTTACCCACAAAGTTCTTGTTCTGATAATGGTTCATAGATTTTGCTAGTTACAGAAATACACAAACTAGCCAATCTGGCACCAACATTCATGCCATGGTCAAAATCACTGAGATCACATTTTTTTTCACCATTCTGATGGTTGATGTGAACATTAACTGAAGCTGCTGATCCATATCTGCATGATTTTATGTACTGCACTGCTGCCACATGATTGGCTGATTAGATAATCGCATGGATGATTGTTTGTGCCATATGGGCTGGTTTGAGTATTTCTGTAACTGCTGATCTCCTGGGATTTTCATACAGTCTCAACAGTCATACAACAGTCTCTAGAATTTACTTCCGAATGGTGCCAAAAACAAAAAACATTAATTAAAAGATAAAGTCTACGGTATCTCAGTTAACCACTCTGTATAATTGTGGTGAGAAGAATAGCATCTAAGAATGCTATTCTGAGATTCGATTTGACACTGTTTTGGCGGCACGTGGGGGCCTGCGCAATCTTAGGCAAGTGGTTTTAATGTTGGGGCTGATCGGTGTAAATGTGTTGGTGTCACTCAATGCACACAATAATATCCTGTATAATTTTGTAGGGTATGCCACGTGAAAGTCCCTTGAAAATTCTGGAAACGTCCAGTGCTGACCTCGAAACTCGATTAAAAAGACTGGTGTTCCATTTATTGGAACTTCAAAATCATTCAGCTGCACTGAACTCCACAGACATGGCCAAACAGCTAGAGGAGACTGAGGTGAGTAACCATCTATATTTATAACCTCTTTTATTAGCCTACTGCCATTGTATAGTGGCTGATTTTTATAATAGACACTGGCGGACAAAACTTGGGAATAATGAAAAAGTTTTGCTCTTATGGAAAGAAATTGGTACTTTTATTCACCAAAGTGGCATTTGACTGATCACAATGTATAGTCAGTATAGACATTAATAATGTGAAAAATTGCTATTACAATTTGAAAAAAAAATTTCAGAACATCCTAAACTATTTCAAAGTTTTTATCATCAAAATATCCTCCACGTGCAGCAATGACACCTTTGCAGATCCTTGGCATTCTATCTGTCAGTTTGTCCAGATACTCAGGTGACGTTTCACCCAACGCTTCCTGTAGAAATTTAGATCCTGTAGATGTGACTGTCTTGTCGGGCACTTCTCACGCACCTTACAGTCTAGCTGATCCCACCTAAGCTCAATGTGTTTAAGATCCATAACACTCTTTTCCAATCATTTGTTGTCCAATATATGTGTTTCTTTGCCCACTCTAACTTTCAAAAGTGGCTTTTTCTTTGCACATATTTCCATAAGGTCTACACCCCTGAGTCTTCTATTTACTGTTGTACATGAAACTGGTGTTGAGCAGTAGAATTCAATGAAACTGCTAGCCGAGGAAATGTGAGGTGTCTATTTCTCAAACTAGAGACTCTGATGTACTTATCCTCTTGTTTAGTTGTACATCTGGCCTTCCACATCTCTTTCTGTCCTTGTTAGAGCCAGCTGTCCTTTGTCTTTGAAGACTGTAGTGTACACCTTTGTATGAAATCTTTAGTTTTTTGGCAACTTCAAGCATTGTATAGCCTTCATTCCTCAAAACACTGATTGACTGATGAGTTTCTAGAGAAAGTGGTTTCTTTTTTGCCAGTTTTGACCTAATATTGACCTTAAGACATGCCAGTGTATTGCATACTGTGGCAACATAAAAACACACACCAAGACAATGTTTTGCTTCATTTAATGAACCAAATAGCTTTCAACAGAGTATGATATAATGGCAAGTGATTTTCTAATACCGAATTTGAAATTTAGCATGACATCTCAAGGATAAGGCGTTGGTGTGATGGCTGCTGTAAATGGAGCCTGTCTAGATTTGATCAAAAAGTACATTTTTCAAATAGTGATGGTGCTGTTTTTTAAATCAGTAATGTCCTGCCTATACATTATGATCAGTTAAATGCCACTTTGGTGAATTAAAGTACCAATTTCCTTCAGAAACTTTTAAATCTGTACATTATTAAACATTTGGCTGCCAGTGTAATTCTTAAAATTGTTACGCTAAAAGCAGAGGTGAGATTGGAGGTGAGATAATTACATTTTTGTATTAAATAATATTGTATTATATTGTAATTATATTAGGAATGTAGAAGGTATGCCCAGAGACAAGTGTCCATGATGTCTGTGCAAGACCAGGTTAATGATGACATTGGCACCAACACTAATGGCACAGTCCATGACACTAAGGCCATGCAGCAGCTGAATGCTCAGTGGAGTGCAGCGTTGTGGGATGCATCATGTGCTGTCCACTCCAAGGAAACTCAGCTACAGATGGTTGCAGATTTTGACAGACAGACACAGAAAGTCAAAGCTACTCTGGAGAGACTCCAAACTGAACGTGAGGCATTAAGGAGGTAAGTACTTGTAACTACTGCAGAACACAAAACTACCGGTCATTAGATAGTAAAGGACCATAAATGTTTCTTGTACATCTGCAGATCTCCAGCTGAGAGCAGTTTTGTTGAGGAAGAGAGGCTACACTCTTTCTTGAGAAACATGGAGCTGGAAAGGACAGCTCTTGGTGAGCTGATTCAGACTCACGCAAAATTATCCTCCTACCTCAGTCTGCCTGAGAGACAAATGGCAGAAATACAGAAAAATAACTTACAGGGCCAGTGGAGAACACTGGAGATGGATGCAGAGATGGCCCTTTACAGGGTCGGTGCTTATTCCAAAGAAAGTGCTAGACTTCTTCAAGATGTCAGTGCTTTAAAAGACCATCTAGAGAACATCAAGAAGACCTTGGACTCATCAGAATCCACACCAGTTGTATGGGATAGCAAGAGAGCTAAAGAAGTTATGAATATAAATGCTGATCTCACTTCCACTCAACAGCAGTACCTCAATCTTCACCAGACCTCTGAGGATCTTGCCAAAGGTTTCCCATTTAAAGCAGAGACGTACAGCATTGAGCGAGACCTTCAGAACATCAAAGACCAGCTGGATCAAATGGGTAAACAGTTAGCAGCTGCAGCCCCTACCAGCAGAAACCCAACATTAAGTAAAATTGTTAAGGTGATGACAGATGCACTGGCGTGGGCCAAGCAGACAGAATTTCATATAAAAGGACAGCAGAAGAAGGTGTCTTTGCTTCCAGAAGATGTCCATCGACAGATTAAAGATTTAAAGAAATTGCAGTCTGAGATGAGCTCTAAGCAAACCCAGTTAAAAGCTTTGGTTGAGGAAGTCACCGAGCTGATACATGACCTAGAAGAGTCTGATGTTCCTATGGTGACCTCATCCTTGAAGGCTCTTGAGGATTTGTCAAAATCGACAGCAGGGAAACTAGCCGAGGCGGTTCGCGAAATGGAGTCAGGGCTTCAAACCCGGGAGAAGATGTCAGAGCAGATAGCAGATGTTGAATCCTGGGTAGTTGGACATCTCCAAAGAGAGGCTTTGAGGAGAGAGGATTATCAGATTTTAAGTGTGGCAGACCTGGATCGCAGGTTAAGGCAGATTAAGGAGTCTCTTAAAGAAGCGGAAAAGCAGTCTGCTGTTCTTGAAACACTTCTGATGAAAAGCAGAGATATTTTCTCAGAGCTAAGTGTCTCTGAGAGTTCTCAGCTGAATGAGAAACTCACCAACCTTCAAGAGGACATCAAGAGTATCGTCAGCTATGAGAAAGCTTGTAGCCAGAAAGTTATGGATGTCATGCAGAACCAAGAATCCTCTCAGAGGAAAGTATCATCACTTGAGAAGAGTCTGAGACAAATGCTGTTTGACGTAAAAAGTCACAGGTTCCCTGTTACCATGGACACTCTCTCCTCCATCGAGCCCATCAAACAGATGATTGTGGAACACAAATCCCAGGTTGACCTAGTCAATCCCTGTGCAGAGGACAAGAGAAGAGAGCTGTTATGCATTATCACTGAACTCCACCAGAAAATGAACGATTTGGATCACAAAGCACAAGCTCATGTAAGGTACTTGACCCTTAGTCAGTGTGTTGAAGATCTCAAGGAAGAAGTGGAGGCTCAGATTCCAAGGACCAAAGACAACAGTGTAAACCATGAGGAACGCTACAAAGCCTGTCAGGCCCTATTGACCCAAATCCCTTTAATACAGCTCTTGTGTGAGGAAACAAGAGATCAGCTTCAGGATATCACAGTAGATCTTTATCCATCGCAGCTTTCTGCAGCGCAAGCAAGACTTAAACAAATCCTGGAAAGTCTAAAAACTCAAGAATTGACAGTGCACAATAATCTTCAGATAGTGGAATTGGATCTACTAAAACACATTCATTATCCATCAGAACAGAGAGTTCTTTATTCTTTCCTCAAAGAGACCAGTGAGGAACTGGAAAAGCCTTTTGATATTGAACCAAAAGATGACATAATTGAAAAAGAACTGAGAAAGTGCCTAGTGCTCAGAAAGGACATAGAATCCAGAATGCGAGTACTTGAGATTCTTGAAAAAAGGATTGGGGTTCAATGTGAACAGAGGCCAGAAGACTCCAAACAGCTCACTTGCATGAAGGATATGGTTTTGGAAAAGTGTGATCAGCGAATGGTGAGTTTATTGTTTTTCATCTTCAATTGTCTCAAAAGTATAGAGACACTATACATAGGATCCTTATTGGATATCTGTATTTGAGCGTAAAAAATGAGAATGTGTTTGAACCTGTTTTTCTCTTTCCAGGTAAGCCTAACTAAAGCCAAGGAATTGTTGAGAAACTACACCAAGGCAGTGATTAAAGCCATTAGGTTCTTCCAAAGAGTTGTGTTGGTCCTCCTTCCCTCAATCTGCTCTGCTAGAAACTGTTCAGAAAGACTCAAAGACACACAGCAAGCTTTATCAATTCTAGACACTGAGTTCCAGTCCCATGTTTCACAGCTCCAAACTCAAGCCCCACAGCATCCCTGTTTCAATCCACATAAAATTGAGTTTCTCCAGACAGAGGTTCTAGGTGAGCTCCTTGTCAGGCTGTCGACCCTCAAGGGCCAGGCTCAAATACAACTGGAAACGCTGAAGAGGTACACAGACTGAAACCTTATTCACATGATAAAGATCACAGTTGTTCCTTTCTTCACACACACAAATTTGTGCTTAGAAATGTTGAATACTGAAGTAATTGCCTTTGTTTTTATTTTTATTTACATTTACATTTACATTTACTTTACATAACATGCTATCTATTCATCCTATCTATGATCTTAAGTTGACCATTTCATCTCCTGTCATCAAGCTCTAAATACTCAATGTGGAAATATTATCCAGTTTTACTGAGATTCTAGTTATTGTTGCTTGTCCATCACAAGGTGTGTTGAGTGCCAGAAATCTTCTCGTAAATGTTATGAAGAGCTGTGTCAACAAGTGAGGGACTCAGAAACAATGCTATCACAGTGTGCTTCCAATAAAATCACTTCACACAAAGACTGCAAAGACCAGCATCAGAATCTCAAGGTAGGGGGACATAAAACATTATGTTTAATGAAACCATCAATTTCATGTGTATATTTTTGCATATTTTTGCTTTTAACCCTATGAAAAGCTATGAAATACTAATCATATTTCTCTTATTTTTAGGTTCTTATGGAAGCGGTTGCCAAGCTTCCTGGGAAACTGGAGGATCTGAGAGAGTGGTGCTCATTGCATGGCTGCAGAGCCAACAGGGATGATGCAGTTAGCGCCCTTTGGGGGCAGGTGGCAAGATTGCAGCACTGTGGCAACAATCTGCATATACGCTCAAAACAAATGGAAGAAGAATGGAGTGATATCAAAAAGAGTGTAAGTGCCATGATCAAAACTGACAATAATTGTATAGATGACACTTTACAATTAGGCATTCTTATTCTGGATGAATCCTTGCACTATATATATTTGACCAACAGTGGTGCAGGTGAGAGCTTGATTTCCTTCTGAGAGCTTGATTTCCTTCACTTTCATTCCATAGGTGAATCGGGCAGCCACTGTCTTGGAACAGGTGGAGGCAGAACTTCCTGGCAGCAGCAGAGAGAATAAGACTGGTGACGAGTTGCAGGAACTGCTGCTACTTTGGTCTCAGTACCAGGACAGATTGGACTGTGAACACAGAGCTCTCTCTGCATTGGAATTAAGAGCTGCTAGGTTGCTTGGTGTCCCCTCCCATCTGGAACAGGCCCCTCCCATTGCACTGTGCCAAGAGATTCGAGCCCTACAGGAGCGTTACCACAGGTAACAGAAATCTACTGTTGGTGATTGGTTGTTTTGTTGCTTTTCATTCCTTTTATTGGCAACTACTTTGAAAAGTCATCCATTATTATTCTATTGAGGTATTTTAATTAAGGCTTGCTCAAAAACAATTTTGGGTGAACTATCCTTTTAATTGTAAGCCTCCATTATGCTGTATTTTAGCCTTTGACTTTTGTGTCCTGCAGTCTAAAGGAGCAGAGCACTCAGGGTCAGAGGTCTGTGAGAGCTGAGGTAGAGGAGAGGGAGCAGGTACAGGAGAAGCTACAGGGGGTCAGAGAATGGGTGGATGCTGCTGTCTCTCTCCTCTCTGTACTGGAGCACGAGCCCAGCAAGAAACAGCTTCAGGTCAGTCATATTTCAAAGACCAGCTTAGACCAACACGAATTCCCATGCTGGTCCAGGCTGGTTTCTGCTGGTTAGGTCTGATATGATGCTGATCTAGCTGTTGGGTGAACATTGCCATGATGCTCACCAGCAAATCCTTGCTGTCAAATCTGGTAGACAAGCATGTTTTTTAAGGATGCTGGTTGACCAATGAAGTCTTGCTTGTTAAATGGTAAATGGTCTGCACTTATAAAGCGCCTTTTTAACCTTAGAGGTTACCAAAGCGCTTTGCACTGTGTCCCATTCACACATTCACATACTAATGGCGGCAGAGCTGCCAGCAACTTGGGGTTCAGTGTTTGCCCAAGGACACTTCGGCATGTGGAGTCACGTGGGCCAGGAATCAAACTGCCAAACCTGCGATTAGTGGCCGACCCGCTCTACCACCTGAGCCACAGCCACCCAAGATTAAGATCTTGTTGGAACACCAAAGCACAACATATATTGTGACCAGCTATAATTCTATTTTTCATTAGGGCTATCAATATTAATCTTGTTTCACTCAAACAAATGTCACACTACGGAAGTTAAATCTTTATCTTTATCTGATGTATAAATTGTTTTCCTGCTCTCTGGATCCCACAGAATGTCACAATTAGAGTTAATGAGGTGAGAGTGAAAAGAGAGGGGGATTAAAATATGGACATTATTTACAGTAGCGGCATCTTTAATCTTTGACGAGAATGACAACGAGGATATGAGGAACAGACTTCCAGTGTTCCACAAATTGTTTTGGATGGTTCGGAGGGCCTGGGTATCTCAGCAAGTATTGACGCTGACTACCACCCCTGGAGTTACAAGTTCGAATCCAGGGTGTACTGAGTGACTCCAGCCAGGTCTCCTAAGCAACCAAATTGGCCCGGTTGCTAGGGAGAATAGAGTCACATTGGGTAACCTCCTTGTGGTCGCTATTAGTTAATCACGGAGAATAGCATGAGCTTCCACGTAAGGAGTCTCCATGGTGTCATGCACAGCGAGCCACGTGATAAAATGCGTGGATTGACTGTCTCAGAAGCGTAGGCAACTGAGACTTGTCCTTTGCCACCCGGATTTAGGTGAGTAACCGTGCCACCATGAGGACCTAATAAGTAGTGGGAATTGGGCTTTTCAAATTGGGGAGAAAAGGGGATGAAATAAAATAAAAAGTGTTTTGGATGGTTCAGCTGATCTGGTATCTTCCTGGATCTTTTCAAGAAATTTTAGTAGATAGATAAGTCCAGAAAAGATGAGTTGTGGAAAATTAGATGATATCTTGGAACTTTATACAGCTTTACACAGTGCATGCCATTGAAGAGACTGTAAGTCTATCCCTCAAAGCCTTGTTTATATTCACATCAAAAATATAAATTGGTGCTTATGCGAATAAGATCTGCTTGTCCCTAACTGTACCAAGCAGATATCTTTATCTCTGCCATAGACCAAATAAATACACAGATCAGCCACAACATTAAAACCACCTGCCTAACATTGTGTAGGTCCCCCTCATGCTGACAAGACAGCAACACGACCGGAATTGTACAGAGTGGTAATCTGAATTACCATAGACTTTGTCAGTTTGAACCAGTCTGGCCATTCTCTGATGACCTCTCTCATCAACAAGGAATTTCCATCCACAGAACTATCCCTCACTGGGTGTTTTTTGTTTTTGGCACCATTCTTAGGTATTTGTGACAGGTCATGATACACTGGAAAATACACAAAAGTTCAGAAGCATACTGAAATATACATTCACTAAGCACTTTGTTAGGAACATAATTGTTCCAGACATGGTCTTCTGCTGTTGTAGCCCATCCACCTCAAGGTTTGATATGTTGTACATTTTGAGATGCTATTTTGCTCACTACAATTGTACAGAGTGGTTATCTGAGTAGCTATATCCTTTCTGTCAGCTCGAACCAGTCTGGCCATTCTCCATTGACCTCTCTTATCGTTAAGGTGTTTCCATCTGCAGAACTGCCGTTCACTGTATGTTTTTTGTTATTAGCACCATTCTGAGTAAACTGTAGAGACTGAGTTTCTAATCCCAGGAGATTAGCTATTACAGAAATACTCAAATCAGCCTACCTGGCACCAACAATCATGCCATGGGATCACAATTTTTCCCCATTCTGATGCCATGAGATCACAATTATTCCCCATTCTGATGATTAATGTGAACATTAACTGAAGCTCCTTACCCATATCTGCATAATTTATGCATTGCACTGCTGCCAAATGACTGGCTGATTACTGTAGATAATTGCATGAATAAGTAGGTGTACAGGTGTTCCTAATAAGTTCTCAGCGAGTGTACAATTCTCTAAAATGAATAAAAGTAAAAGAATAAAATACAGTGAAATATTATTGAAGGCTGTTTAAAGTTTGTGTCTAGGTAGCAAAGATACTGTGGGTACTGGGTACAGTGCTGTTTAGTCTTAGGTCTCACAGCTCAAAGGCTGGTTTTTGTGTGTGTGTGTGTGTGTGTGTGTGTGTGTGTGTGTGTGTGTGTGTGTGTGTGTGTGGGTGTGTGTGTGTGTGTGTGTGTGTGTGTGTGTGTGTGTGCGTTCTTGTTTACATTCGGCATACTCTTTACCCCTGTATACATGCGGCTCGGTCAGTAAGCAGCTTTCTCCTGGGTAATATAATTTCCACGCTACACTTGTGTAAATAACTGTGGCACGGTGGAGGGCGGGACCAGCGCGTGATTACGCACGCCCGGTCCCGTATTAGGCTATTTAAGCCGTCAAGAGGGATAAAGGTCACTCGCAGACGGCGATCGAGAGAGAGAGCTCAATTACGGATGTCCGTCTTATTATGTGTTTGTCTTTTGAGTTCTTCATTAAACCTTTAGTTTATATGTCAAGCCGGTTTCTCGCCTCTTCCTTGCCCATGAACTTGAACTGTTTTACATTGGTGCCGAAAACCCGGGAGGGAGGAGGGATGCCCATCGCAGAGTCCTCGACACTGCCGTCCACCCCGGGGAGCGCCGCTGCCTTCTGCCGGGTGACGAAGTAGCCCGACCGCCCGGATGCGGGAAACGGCCGCCGTCCGCGGGGCGATTGGGGACTGGATTCCCCAACTGCCTGGAGCGAAGGAGCCGCTGCCGGGGGCGGAGGAGTGCCCTGCCGTCCCCAGAGACGCGGAGGGGTCGAGGGAAGACCGCCGTCCGCGAGGGGAGGAGGGAAGAAACTCCCCGACTGCCCGGAGCGGTAGGGCCGCTGCCAGGGGCCGAGGATTGCCTCCACTCGTCGCCAGGAAAGCGGAGGGGCGTTCGGACCACTGGGGGTCGGAGGTTGACTCCGGTTCGCCCGGAGAGGAGCGGCTGTCGTCCGCCGGAGAGTGTGAAGGAGCATTCGAGGACCACGCGATGGTTCATCAGAGAACCGGTGAGTGAGCCTTTCCTCTCTCTCCTCTCTCTCTCGCTCTTTCGCGCCGTGTTGGCCTTTTCCCTCGCCTATTTTTTGTTGTTGTTTTCCCCTCCTGTCTCCTCCCAGGTCGAGGAAGGCAGGGATAACCAGCCGGCAGACAGGTCGTAAAGCACGCCCCTCCTCAGGGAAAGAGGGGGCGGGGATGTACGTCATGCCGGTGGCCCCCGGCCTGAGGTAACGCCGGGAGGAGTGTGGAGTGGAGGGGGGCGGGGCCGGGCTGGAATGTTGCACACCCGGTCCCCAATCGGCCTGATGGGGCGCGCGAGGGATAAAGGCGGCCGGTGACGACGGTTCGAGAGAGATGTGCGTTGTCCTATGTGTTTGTTTACGCTTTTGTTTTAAGTTCTTCATTAAAATATTATTTATATTGACAAGCCGGTTCTCGTCTCCTCCTTGCCCATCATAACCCCGCGTTACAATAACAAACATGGTATCCAAGGAAGACTTCACTATTTTATTCTCTATTGCTTCGCTTTATTTCCAGATTTTCCAGAGTAGTTGCTGTGTTAGTTTACTTAACTTTCTATAATGACCTGTAGTGGAATTGCACTTCAATAGTGGGGTTTTCCTTTACGTAAAACTCCCTCAATGTACGAGTGCATTTACAGAACATGAGGGACCGTCGATATTTTACAGCGGTGTTTATAAATGGGTATATTTTATAGTGTATGTGTCATTTTTTTTCCCACTGAAGAAATGGTTTGTTAACTTGTTGTTTGGGCTCCACCCTATGACGTTTGTTATTCTGTCTGTTCCACGCACATGCGCACTCCTCAATAACCTGTTAGAACTCCGCTTATGTGTTTACATGGCCACATAACCAGCTTTCTCCAGGAGAAACCTAGGTGTGTTAAACCACTTTCTCTTAATCCCTTAAACTGCATCAGGAAATTTGCATTCTCATTTAAATGATGTTTCAGAATGCCACTTTCTGCAAAACCCCTGGAATAACCCGCTTTCTTAAGTGCATGTATAGGTGGTCATTAACTGTTCAGGGTAAATAGGCTGTTCTGTTGTCAGTCTAAACTTCAGACTGAATAAACCTCCAATCAGAAGTTTTTATTCAGTTTTATAGTTATTCTCTCAAACACAAACACTGCTGTACAGTATCTGTCTCTCTTGTAAGAGGATCCTAAGGCCAATAATGATGTCAGTGAATGCACTCTCACCCTCTCTTTCTCCCTCTCATATATACATTCAAGTGTTCAAACAATACAAATATAGCAAAGATCAATAGAAGAGATCATAGAAGGCATACCTGATGATAAATCACACCAACATGCACAAATTATTGATAAATAGGATCATCTGAATGGATGTTTTCTCTCTCTCTCTCTCTCATGCATGGACCTTCCTGACTCTTTTGGATTTGTAGTAATTGTGGGATGTGGGATCTTCTTTATGCAGCTTTTCAATGTTGAATAGGTCATTATAATATAAAAAGGGGTTAAAGGCTTTATCTCACTGACAGGAGCCAAAGAGAAAGAGAAGATTGTGTTCTGATTGTGTTATCTTGAAGCTTGAGGGATTTAAGCATCTTCATTGCCTACGTCACCCAACGATACAGTTTGTGTTAGAAAGTAATGGGAAATACTGATATGAAGTGTTGTTGTGCATAGAGAGAATATCATAGTCACGTTGTGCATCGGTCCAGTTTCCATGTGGTTTGCAATATTTCTGTAAATGTAAGTGTTCGTCATTGTATTATTATATTATTTTGTATCTCAAAATAGAGATTCTAAACTTCATCCACTGTAAAATTATATTTTAAGAATACCCTTTTTTTAAAGCATACCAAGCTTATGATAAAACCTAATATTTGTTATGATGTACAAAAAAGTATGAGTCAATAACATAATGTTCATGTTTTTGTGTCATGAATACACCTTTTTTTGTGGGGCATAAAGTAGAAAATAGTGAGATTTTAACGTACAATTCTGAACTAAAGGCTTTATATGTAGTTGTGTAGATCTTTTATTATTATTTATTAAAAAGTGAAGGAGTAAAACAGGAAATTATATCACAGATATGACCCATGTAGACCCTCATGACAATGTGTCAATGTCATTAATTCTTTATAAAAATAATGATTACTTTTTATGACATATCAAGGTCAGTTTAGGTTCAAGTTCATGTCAACACTTTATATTAATATGATTTGAATTGTATAATATATTGGTTTGTTATTGAAAAAAATAACATTAAGATAGGATACAATTTTTGGGGGGACTGAATAGGTACACCACTTCAACCTTTGATAGCCTGATATATATATATATATATATATATATATATATATATATATATATATATATATATATCTTTTAGAGACTTTTTTTGATTAAAATGTAATGAAAGTTTTTTCTAAAACATATGAAACCAACATGAATACAAAAATAGCCTTTTCGTGAACTTGGCTCATTCATTTTAAACTCTCAATTTTGACAACTTCTTTAAACATTTTGTGTGTTTCTCTGTACCCAGTTAGCGACTGCCCTTTGTGAGTCAGTGTAGCCAAACAAATTAAGCTACCTTTGCTGATCTTTTTATGATGTTTGAATTTGTTTTGTTGAGGTAAAATCACTAGTACCAAAAAGTATTTTTGAAATGCAGTAGATCAAATGGAAAATGATTGTTTGTGCAGGACACAGATGTACTTATTACTAATGTAGCCTAATTGATGAGTAATGCCCCTCTTTGCTCAACAGGAGGTTCACTCGCAGATGTGTACCCAGAGGGCTGTTCTGCAGCGGATCTCAGAAGGCTTGAAGATGATGTACACTGACAGAAACACGCCGGTTCCTGAAGAGATCGAGGGAATATTTCAGGAAGTCTCACACTCATTACAGCAAGTGGAGGAGCAGGTTTGATTTATTTTTTATTTATTTTGATCTTTATATATGATCAACATTAGACTGGACTAGTTGGTAATATTTAGTTTTTATGCTGTTTCTGATAAGTGTTTGCAAAAACCAGCAAGAGCACCAGACTATAAAATGGGCTTGTTTTTTTCTGAAGTCAAACACAACAAATTGTGCTTATCACACACCCTGTAAACATCAAATTCACTGCTGTTTCATCTCATCTTTAATTAATTAAGGGAGGAGATCTCACTCAACAACAGACAGATCCTTGCATCAAAGACGAATAATAAACACACACACACACACACACACGTATGCATTTACAGGTTCTAAAGGTGTTGCATCATTCATGTAGTATACACAAACACACAGACACACACACGTTTGCTCATCATCTAAATGGTGATATACCATAGACTGCTATTGTTTTTATATAAAGCTAACTATATTTACTATAAACTAACCCTAACCCACACCATAAATCTTACCCTTACAGAAAGACTTTTGCATTATTATAATTTTTTTAAATCATTGTTTTATGGAATAGTTCACCCAAAAATGTTAATTCCCTCATCATTTACTCACCCTAATGCCATCCCAAATGTGTATGACTTTCTTTTTTCAGCAGAACACAAATGATGATTTTTGGAAGAATAGTTCAGCTCTGTAGGTCCATAAAATGCAAGTATTATAGCCAATAGCCATCATAAAAGTAATCCATACTCTAAAGACTATAATATATATATATATATATATATATATATATATATATATATATATATATATATATAGATCAATATTTAAAGCTTTTTTTATTCAAATTAAATTTCGTCCAGCTGTGGTTTGGCAAGTAGACGAGGGTGAAGTCTGAAATCTGAAATCTGCCTCTCGCATGACGTAAGCATGTAAGCATCTTCTGCATAGATATTCACACGTAGATACCTTATTAGCAGCTGTTCCTATGGACCACAATACTGTTTACATTCAAAAGCAATTTATGCAGCGGTCTGAGGCATCTTCTCCATTCACTTGCATTCAAACCGATTCAAACATCTTTCCTTGTTGACTATTCCAAGATGGCACTGCAGTTGTCGTATCCAAACCAGCCGAATGAGAAATCTATGTATGCTCTTCTGTTGTAGACAAGACAGCACTTCTGTATTTTTTTTTATTTGACACGTCAGTTCTCATGTAAACTTGCCAATGTGTTTACGCCGCATGAGAGTCTGCGTGAACTCGACCCTAGAGAATTTTTAGAAAAAAGTTTTAAATATTGGCCTATTTATTGCACACATATAGCGTTTCACTTCAGAAGGCATTAATGAATCCACTGGAGTCATATGGATTACTTTTATGATGGCTATATGTGCTTTTTGGCACACATTTACTTGAGATTTTGTTTTGGTTCTGCTAAAGAAAGAAAGTCGTAGACATCTGGGATGAGTCAATCTTGAGATCATTTTAAATTCTTGGGTAAACTACTCCTTTAATTTACGTACGGATAATTTTCCCAAATGAGAATATCTCAAAATGGCCCCAAATGGAGGTTTTGTCCTATTTAGCTCAATTCTGGTTACAAATTTGTTCACAAATTATAGCTAAGGAAGTTGCTGCTACTAGAATTTTGCTGTGTGTGTGTGTGTGTGTGTGTGTGTGTGTGTGTGTGTGTGTTTGTGTGTTACGCTCCATTATTTAACTTATTCTACATTATTTATATGAAGGTAAACATATTTATTCTGTTGTTGAAAGCTTATTGACATTTGTCTGTTTTTATGTCTATGCTCACAGGTAGAGACGGCCGTGGAGAAGAGCGGTCCACTTAACAGGCTGGCTGCCAAGATCTCAGAGATTAAAGCAGGTCTGGGTTCAGTTCAGAGCTGGTTAGAGCAGAAGAGCCTGAACTTCACTGAAGCCGAGAGCACACAGAAGGTCAGACATCAGGTGTTTTCTCCAATTAATAAACAGATTTCTTTCCAGGGATGTCTTGCATGTAATTATTTGCACAGGCTTTAATTTGCCCATACTGTGTAATTTGCATGTGTATTTATTTGTGTATTTTAAGATGAATTTAAAATGGCAACTTTACTAACTGGTGGGCACATATCTCTATAAACTATATATCATACCTCTGCATTTATCAGAAAACTCCAATAGAAATGCATTAAACATCATCACATGACACATTATTCAGGAAGCTGTCAAAAAGCTCTTTCTAAAGTTGTTCAATTGTACAAATTGTTTTTAAAACATTTGTAGTTACCCCAAATATAATCACAGATGGAAAAAGAGTGGGAGAAACTAAATGTAATTTATAAAAAGCTATGAAAGATTTAATATAACTTTTATCTGTTTTGTCCCACTGCAGCATGTGTGGGATGAGCTGGACAGTTTACACACTCGCCTGACGGCAGTGGAGGTAGAGCTACAGGACGTGAGCGAGGTGTATCCGGACGAGACCCGTCTTATCTTGGAAACCCTGACAAACACTCAGCAGACACACACACGCCTTAACAAACAGGCCGAACAGAGGACTGCCTTCCTCAGCAAGGTCACCTGCTCAGTTTCCCATGATGCTCTACTCTAACCCACAAAGAAAAGCTTTTTGAATGATTTCCATTTTGACTGTTTTTGAAATAAAACTCTGCCTCCTTGTAGGTCCGTGACTGGCTGCAGGAACATAAGGAGATGGTTAAGGGGTCACAGAGCTGGATTGTAGAAGCTCAGTCATGGCTTACCACACCCTGTACATACACCACTGCCAGATGCCTAGACAGCCATGTGAATGCACTGCAGGTATTATTTTCACAAACAAACACACACACACACACACACACACACACAAGCATCATATAGCTCAGTCGTCTCAGCTGGTGTGTAGCAGGTCTATTCTGATTGGATTTTATGCATTTAGGAAAGCAAAAAAAAAAAACAAATAAAAATAGGCTTATCAGATTTTAAAAGGGAGGATTATACGCTTAACACATTTTTTGTTGTGAATCTCAAAGGCTGTTCATTCAATCAATCTCTGCCAAACTATGCAGATGGCAACATGGTTGCATGCTATTCCAGGCCCTCCTCCTCGAAAACCATAAACAAAACTATGCAAGATGAAAGAAAATACACTAATTAAATACAGGGAAAATACATTAAGCGCAGGTTAGGAATTTGGTATTGTGTTGGTTCGCCACTTGATGTCCAACATAAAATCTAGGTCCTGAAGCACTGTGGGTGTGTGTTTTAGATGGTGCTGGATGATTCCGCTCAGATGAGACGGACTCTTCAGGGTTTCGGCAGTGTGCTAACAGAGATTGGAAGTGTTTTTGACGTCAGTCCATTGGAGGAGCAGCTCTCAAATGCTGATCGACGTGTGACAGACATGCAACACAGCCTGCTGGGACCTCTTTCTCAGCTCGAGCATGCAGCTGCAGTGAGTACATTCTATCCTGTTCTATTCTATATGCATCTGCAGAAGGGGACTAAACCACAGCTGTGTGTTGTGTGTATGGTGTTAATGTTTTAAGGAAGTGGACGCCATTGAGTCAGAGATGAAGGTAATGGAGAAAGATGTGGCCAAAATCAAGTCTACCCTGACCAGCACGGATGACATCAGTAAGGACAAACTCAAGGTAAACCTGTGTGTGTTGGCATGAAAATCAAATAATGTGTGTATTCAAATATTTTACTGTAATATGTGGGTGTTTCTTTAACTGCAGGCATTTTATGTCCCAGGTGTTGACTTTAAAACTTTCACATGCCAAAAACGTTTAAATGCCAGTAAAGTTTTTTGTTTTTTTTTAGCCTCATCCTAGACCCAGACTTTAAATATTAAAGCTACACTATGTAACTTTAGGCCCTCTAGCATTTGAAGCATAAAACTGCAGGTTACTTGTGGAGGAACATTGTTTTGTAAAATATCTTGCCGCTCCAGCAAGAAAAACTCCATTTATGGGTCTTTATTTTGGGGGGGGGGGGGGGGGGGGGGGGGGGGGTGGGGGGGATTAACACTTTTTACCAATGAAACATATGTACAGAATCACCTATTAATCCCATTATTCCCTTTCCCCCTCCCAATCCCCAATCCCCAATCCCCAGCCCCACCCTGACCAGAACAAACATCCCTGTGGTCAAAGCTAAAATACACACACAAAGAAACGAAAAAACTATACACACACACATATATACAGTATATATATATGCTGATATAACAGTGTGAAATAAACAAGCAATTTGCTTGTTTTCAAATATTTGTGTGAAAATAATTTCTATAACGTATGTTGAGATGTCATTTCCACCACACCTAACAATTTTTCCCCTAATAAAGTTTTTTCAAAAGTTAGTGCACTTGTTAACCAAGTTGTCATAAGTGCCAGTAAAGAGCACTTCATTGCATACAAAAAATATGAAAATATAATTTAATCGTGTGTATTTGGGATACATCAAATGTTAACTATGTAATTATCCTTTGCAAGTCAAAGGGATCGGCCATATTATTTTAAAAATGTAAATAATAATTAATTTCCATCACTCTCATTTCCTCCACAAAATTCTAAATAAACACAATACAGAATTTAAGATATGATGGGAATGAAACTATTGTGGGAATTTTCCTAACTCTCTGAAAAAAATAACTGAAAGGACCTAAATATCCTGTTATGCATTGTACATACACTGTTATACGGAGCCCCTAAGATGACATGGTGGGAATTGTTTTTCAGAAATAGTTTTGCATTCTCTCACAGTAAGTCGCAAAAAATTAACATGGTTTTACTAGAGCAACCATATTTTAACTTGTATATTCATAGTAAAACCATAGTAATAATACAGGAAAATACATTTTATGGTTATTATGGTTTTGGTATTAGTGGTAAAACTGTAGTAAACATAATTATGTCCATGGATAATCTATAGAAAACCATGGTTAGCCTACAAAAGTCATTACTACAATATTACTATAGAAAAATTATTTCCGCAAAAAACTATTGTTTACATAAATCCATAATTAAACTATGTATTTGTAAAGTAAAACTATAATAACCACAACATTATTATCATAGTTTTTGATTTACTGTATTATCACTATGGTTTCACTACAAATATCATGGTTAGAATATTATTACTGTAGTAAAACCATGGTAAATGTATTGTGAGGGACCACAAAACTATTGTGAGGCATGCAAAACTTATTGTGAGGCAAAACAAACTATTGTGAGGGCATGCAAAACTTATTGTGAGGCAAAACAAACTATTGTGAGGGCACGCAAAACGTATTGTGAAGGACCAAAAAACTATTGCGAGGGCACGCAAAACATTTTGTGAGGCAAAACAAACTATTACGAGGGCACGCAAAACTTATTCCCACCCTGTCCTCTAAGGGGCTCCATACTGTTGGACATTGTAAATAGACAAATTGAAAAGTGTTTTAACAAGACTTTACCTTTTATAAGTGCACAGTGCTAAAAGTGCCCAAAGTTCAAGAAACACCCCAAAATAAATACACATTTTTAAGCATTTATCCCAGGTAAGTGGATGACTAAAATCATGTAGTTGCATTTAAACATGGCAAAAATATGGCAACCTAATTCCTGTGGGTTTTTACTTTGATTGTGTTTGTGTGCAGGCCACGGAGGAGAGGATTGACCTGATGAAAAGGACTGTAGATGAGATACAGAACTGTAAAGATGGTCTGTGTCTCCCTGACAACGCTGAAAACACACTCCTAGTGTTCAAAAGAGCTGAACAGCTACAGAAACAATTGCTGGAACTAGAGCAGGTAGACATTCTCAAAGTTTCAGATAAACACAAGACAATAAACATGCAGAATGTCACAGTATTGTGTCTGTATTCTCTCAGCTGGCTCTAGAATACTTGATTGAGGTGCAAGATACATCTACCCTCCCTCTCAGTACCACACCCATCATTGCACCACCCCCCAGTGCCACGCCCCTCTCCGTTCCGCCCACTATAACTGAAGAAGAGGCACAGGTGAGAAAAAGCCTTCTTATAGAATTTAATGATCCAGATGCAGTTATTACAAATTGATAAGTGTGTGTGTGTGTGTGTGTGTCTATGTAGGAGAGCGGTCAGATTCAGATTGTGCACGTCGAGGACGATGTGTTGAAGAAATCAGGAGCGATGCTGACAATAGGGCAGTCCACACCTGAGCAGAGACTCACATGGATCACTGAGAGGAGCAGTCACACCCCCACAGAACAACAGGTACATGCACACTGATAGAAAAAGAGGCTTGTTCCATAATATTTAAGCAATAAGGTATGGTTATTTGAGAGTGTTATATTGTGAATACAGGATTATTGAGAATTTGAAAAGCTTATGAAGCTAATAGGACCTGCGGTAATTCATTTGCATGGGTTTGTTTGTGCCAGCTGATCAGCATGTGTGTGTGTGTTCTCTCTGACATAATGAAGCAGCAGGAGTCTGATGAAGAGGAGGAGATCTTTGAGGATGTGGGAGATGGGGAGGATGATGATGATGATGAAGAATATGAAGATCAAATAGAAAATGAGGATGAGGATGAGGAAGTGAAAGGAAGGTTATCCAATTCCACCAGCGTGATCATGGAGGTAATGGAGAGGGATCTGAGACTTCCATCATGGACACCTCCTGATTTTTAATCTCGCTCTCATTTTCATCTCTCTTGTTTTCTTCACACATTCTTTTCCCATCACGTAATTTATAAGATGATGATTTAGAGTTTCTTTAGCAGTTGACTTATCTCGGGTTGCTGGAACACTTATGCTTTTCTCTTCTTCACTCTTTATCACCAGCATCATCGTCCTCATCAAGTCTTTAGCTTGTTTCTTTCACTTCCAGATCCTGCTTTACCATTTATGTCTTTAGTCTTTTAGTTTTTCTTAATGGTGAAGTGTGTAATTTCTGTGCCACTAGCATCATCAAACAGAACTGCAAAAATAATGAAAACAGGTCCCATAATAAACAGAGTAATGTTGTGATAGTGCCACAGTGTGGGCTTTTTTTCAGAAGAATTAATCTAGCAATGGTTTATTTTATCTCTGCATATTAAGCTGGTATAGGAGAAAGTATTTTTACTTAAAAAATTACACACTTCACCTTTAAATTGTTTCACTAGTAAGATTGGGGTTTTATTTTTCTGATGCCAGAACTGTCCAGTTTCTGCTTCTTGGTTGCATGATATTGTATTTTTATTCCTCGTCCCTTAGGGGGCAGTATAACTTTACCATCTTTTCATTTGCAATGTAGTTATTCATCTTTCAGATCCTTCCTGTTCTTGAGAATTGCAAGTGCTGTGATTTCTATTTGCAAATGTGGCACGTGATGAATAATTGTATACGTTAAGTTTAACAACAGTCCTTTGGACATTAATAAACCTGTTTTTTATTGTTAAGGAAACTGATTCAGCTGCTCCAGTTGGTTCTACAGAATCTACAGAAGAGAGTCTTGACCAAATAAAAGCAACAGACTCAAAGGTAACTCAAGAACCTTTCATGAAAGTTATTTTATTTGATCACACCAATCAACAATCAACATAGAAAATCTCAAAATAAATCAGAAGAGTATATTGTGTGTGTGTGTGTGTGTGTGTGTGTGTGTGCGCGCATGTGTGTTAAGTTTTTTTGTGAGGGTTAGGTTTAGGGGTTGTGTTAGGTTTAGGGGATAGAATATATAGTTTGTACAGTTTAAAAAACATTATGTCTATGGAAAGTCCTCATAATGATAGGTAGACCAACATTTGTGTGTGTGTGTGTGTGTGTGTGTGTGTGTGTGTCTGTCAGTCTTTCTATGCAAATAAATTGCTTGCAAGACTGCACTGGATTAAAATTTTCTAATGTTTTTTCTTCTATACCACTTAACGTACAAATGTAGTTTCAGTTTTAGCTGTGCTATTTTTTTATTTTTTTTAACATATTGCTGATTAAGATTGGTCTTCCGCTTTTTTGTCTGCAGTTGGAAGTAGACACATCTTTTGCCCCAGAAACAGGTGTTTCAGAAGCTTTATCTGAAGCAGATGCCATAGTGGAAAGCCAGTCTCTCCCTGCAGAAATGGTAACCAATACCTCCACTGTTTCTGAGATCTCCACGTCCTCTCCCCGAGGCCAGCAGAGGTGTCTGGTCTCCTAGTTGTAGTTCTCTCCATGCAGATCCTCCATGTCTTAACTTCCACCTCTGCGACACCTAGATGTAGACATTTCTTGAGCTTCTCAGTGCATTTACATGGCTGATGTGTTCTGGAGTGCTGTAAAAAAACAAACAAAAAAACAATCTCTTTAGAACTAAACAAAGGGAAAGTATAAGCAAAATAGTTTTATATAAAAATAAAAATAAAAAATGATTAAATTAATTAAAGGAGAAATCCTGGGAGTTTTATGATGTCCTCAAATTCTGCAAGGACATTCTACAAAATGTAAGGTAAAACGTTAAAAAACAATAGTATTTGGAACTTTCCATAATATCATAATATTTTTGTTACACTGTGTTTACACTGCTAACGACAAAACTAGATCACTCCCATTATAATCAACTACGCATCGCCCTACACTTCAAGTACCTAATACGATGTTTGCTTCCAGTGTAGACCCGTGCAAGGACGGATTAAGAACTGAGAGGCCCATGGGCCCACGTGACTACGTTCACCTTTATGCGTTACAGGACGCTTGACAGATTTGGTTGGATTCTTCAAATTGACAGAAGAAAAGTTTGGAGCAATGTATTACACTGCCAAATTTAATTATGAACGATCCAAAATCATGTGTTATTAATAGGGATGTGCATGGTATTCAAATACCAAAATCACTATTCGGTTATTCTGCGTGTGTTTAGAGGTCTTTAACCCGATCTGAATTCGACAGTACCCGACAAACCTACAGGTTTTGGGCAAGGTTCGGGTCAGTTTTTCAGGTTGGCTTTAGGGAGATTTACGGGCTGTTCACAGGTGTGTTGAGACCATGTAAACACGCACTGGACAGAGGTCTTTGATTGTTGTGCCACAACACACTTTTTTCAGCATACTAAGGACCGTCGCATTTTTTTAGACACTGTTAAGTTTGAAAGATCTTTAATATTTGTAAACACATCTCAAGACACCTGCGTTCTGTTTTACAATTCGTTTTGCAGGACCGCCCTTTTTGCTGTGATGTGCAGACAATAATTACTCAAGTTTTGCTAAATCATTTCAAATCAAAACATCTCGAAGAGTTTTAGAAACCGTAGCATTTGCTGCCTTATGGAAAGTGAACGTGCCCGGGCAGAATTACACATTTCCCATTTATTAAGAATAGGCCTACTATGTTGCAGGCAGTGACAGAGATTATTTATGTTCAACTTTATTGTGATTTTATCATTTGAAGATCTATGTATTGTGCTGTTTAGGCTTATAGCTCACTGTGCACTTTATTCCCTGCTAATCTGAGATTGTGTTTGACGCATCCAAGGCAATAACGTTCTTTATTTCCCGAGTTCCGACTCCCGCCAAATAACAGTATAACCGTTCGTGAACTCTCGTGGTTAGCCAAATATTAAAAAAGGTTACCATGCACATATTTGGGGTATTAAGGCATCTTTTACTTTATCAGTAAACATTAAATGCATGCAGGACTTAAACATTTTAAAGTCCTCCATTCTGTTGCACAAATTCTGTTGCTTATATGAATTTAAACAATACGTTTCCGTACATTCTATGTGTTTGAAACACTGATATATATATATATATATATATATATATATATATATATATATATATATATATCAGTGGTTTGGAAGCATTTTGTAAACCAAACGCATTTCTCTGTAGTCTTCTGTAGCACCTGTGAGACACAGATTCCTTGAACGCGCACTTGAGTGTCTGTGCTCGAGCTGCTGTTGTCCAGTACGCATTTGGCCGAACAAATGGTATTTCACATAAGGCTGACAATTATGTGGATTTATAATAGATATCTCAAAATAAATAAATTAATAATTGATTTAGAGCTCAGGCCCTTTGGGCAGTTGTTCAGGGGCCTCTAAACCCAATCAGCCCAGTGGTTAATCCATCCCTGGACACGTGTTAGAGAGCCAGAGACGATGCATCCAGCAAATTAAATGCTTGGGTGCAAAAAGCTTCCAAAGCACATTTATTATGCAGTAATTATTAAGTATTTTTTTAGGAGAAGAAAGTGCCTTATTACTTTAATACATTTATCTTTTTAAGCAAGGCAAATCTATGTGTAATTTGTCATGGTTGTCATTGCATGGTAACATGTCCTTGATTCTTGTATTTTAACGACTAAATACAATATTACAGTACCACAGCACAATACCAAAAAAGAGCCTAAACTCTTCTATATGGCATGTTTTTACCTTTTGTATTCCAGTGTGTGTTTTTGAATTATTTTTGAAACATAGGACAGCTACTGTGAAAGGATTTTTTTTTACTAATTTTATTTCATGGAGTGAATGTAAACATTACAAATCTGCAAATTTCTGCAAGCTTCTGTACCAGCTCACCTCTGCACAGTAATGTCTAAGTGCATGTGTATTACAATTTATTTATTGTTTTTGATGAAACCTTGTTTACAAGACTTTTCTGAGATGAAAGTTTTTCCCTCACAAGAATATTATTAGAATAGAAGTAAATTGTTTATTTACTGTATGCTATTTATGTTAAGCATCTTTTCTTTCTGTGCCATGTAAACGCACTGAGCTCTTTTACATACCTGTGCATGTTCTCTCCCTTTTGCTCCTTTAATGTCTGATAAAAGAACAAATAATAAATTCCACACAAAAAAAAAGATTCACATTCGCTCGTCTCTCTCTCTCTGTCTGTGTCAGGAGCAGGGTGCATGGAGGGGGGAACAGACGCCACACACCAGTGACACTCACACACTTACACACACCACACACAACATTCACAAGTCACAAGCCCCACCCATAGAGGCGGAAGACATGTTGGTCTGTCCTAAAGTCATGACCCTTGACGAAGGGGAGGGCGGGACCTTAGCAAAACCTGTAGGGGTCTCTGAAATATCCTCCACACCTAGTCAGCACATTCATTTAGGGGGCTCGGAGACCACCTTAAATTTGCCTCAGGGCGTAGACTCCACAAAACTCAGAGACAAAACACCAGAGTCCCATACACACACTCCAACACTCACCACATACACACACATCCCATCAAATACAGAGGATCGGGGGTTAGGCAACAGAAGCACACAATCTTGTGATTTACACACATGTATTCAGGACTTCAACACCAATACACAATCACAATCCCCAGTCATACCTCACCTGGAGAAGACAGAGTCTATGGCCACAGACAGATCCTTGGTAAGCACAGATACACAAGTGTTGATTATAGCTCACTGACTCAACAAACTTACACATGATTTTGGGAATCCAATCATTTCTTTCCTCATTTATTGTATGATATATGTAGAACACTGAATGCAATCTGAGATCTGGACATGTGTGTGAGATTGAATCAATAACAGGAATTTTAGCTTTGCTATTAGGTGATTCCTTGAAATAATACTTTATTAATCATTAATATTTGATTATTAATAATTAACAACTTCACATGTATGCTATTATTCAACCCGGTTAGGCCTACTAAAGGTAAAGGACTGTCGCTAACATAATGTGTGCTCCATTTTTTTGGAGAAAAATAAATTCAAACAAAAGGGGTCATACTGTACATTTTTATTTCTTGTTTTCAGCTGAGGCTCATTTGTAACGTGTAGTGTCAAAAACAATCAAAACGTTGTTTCTCAAGACCACCTTCCATCCTCGCTCTCTTATGCTTACAATTAAACTATCTGTTTTTATTGTTATATAATTTTTTATGTATTTTTGCTGCTGTGGGCCGTTCACACCAAACACGTTTTTACATCCGTCCATGCTGCTTTTCAGTTTACTTTGCCACATCTCGTTTTTTGTTTTTTTCCGGCGTCTCGCACAGAAGCGGCGCTTTTTCAGTTAGCATGTTCAGGTTTAAAATAAAAGACTTATAGAAAAAATGTGTTTTGAGACACCTGTGCTCCTGTTCTAGGGATGCCCCAATACTATTTTTTGGGGTACTAATACAGATACTCGTCCATACGGATACCTGGTTTTATTTTCTTGTGATAACATTGTCAAAATGGTAAAAAATCGAAAGTTTCACTGGAAAAAAAAAAACATAAACTACATGTGATGTCTGTCTCTCAATATGGATTATTTAGCAAATGTAAGGAGCAAGTTCTTTTTCATGAACAGAAGTATCTCTGCATGTTAATGTGTAGGGCCCTAAACAAAACATATATTTATTTATTTTTAAATTTTTACAAATTTCATGTTTTCAGTTTTATATTTTCCATATTCAACATTTATTTACATTTTATCATCATAATAGGTCTAAATAAATACATGTAACACATTTAATAATTTTTTATGATATCCTCACGGCACAATTCAAAATACAATATTGGAGTAACAGTATTTTTGTCAAATTGCTAAACATCACAGTTGTGAGATATTGCTTAAATTTAATACTATTATAAATGTTTGTATTATTGCTATTAATAGTAGTAGTAGTAGTAGTATTACATAATAATACAGTAGTGATATTTCTATTGTATTTTAGTGATATCCATACTCACGTCTAGCTTCTTCTAGCGCAAGGACATGTTTGGTGTGAATGCCCCCTAAGATGTTTATGTAAATGCATTTTGCATATGAAATAAGCAACAGCACTTGACTGGAAGTAAAACAAAACAATCTGCACTTTAAGTGTACATAACAGCACAAACTTCAACTTTGCCCACTCTTTCTTAACATTAGGATTCTATAAAATGATATGCAGAGGTGCTACTCAAAGCCACAAGTTTCCCCACTTCTGAGAGTTATGGCATGTTTTATAGTGAACACTTTTATCTCAAAATATCACAGAAAATTGTATTGCTTGTGATATGACCCCTTTAAATTTCATACTGTAATATGCTGAAGAAAAAAAGGTAGATTCTATGAATTGTATGAGTACATATCAGTGACACCAGTTCTTTATGAAAGGTATTCTGTGACATTTTCAAGGGACAGAAGCAGGAGTTTTCTCTGAAGAAGCTGTGATGACTTCGGTTATAAATAAATAAAAGAAATGACAGTGTAGAAGATCAGAATGGACAATGAAAAATAATCTGGGCTAGTTTTGTCAGTTCAAGGCAAAAGTGCAGCTTTTTCTTCTTTTCTTTGTGTCTATAAAGACTTCTATCTACAGTATACAGTGCGCATGTGTACGTACTGTACTGTAGCTATAGTTTGAGGACAAAATAGTCTTAGAAAGTGTCACATTAATGATTAATAAATAAAGCAAAACAATTTTTTTGTTGTATTTTAGGGGCAGAGTTTGTATAGTAATTGTAATTGGCCTTATATAAAATAATGTAATTTTATTACACATCCCCAGTTTGATACTAGCTAAGTAATCATGTGTGTTAGAGTGTTCCCTGTCACACAAGCTGCCCTCGAAAGAATGACAACATTCCAGGAAGTAGTTGTTGCCGCAGGTGGGTGGAGTAAGACAGGGAAACCTAGAGAGAGAGAGAAGCCACATGAAAATTGACCAGTATGAAAACTGACACTGTTTATTGAAGACATCACCGGGGGGACTGAGAGAGACACAAACAAAAGTCTTAAACTTGTGTGAAGAGAAACAGAGAGAGAGACAGGGAAAGAGATCAGAGAAGTGTGTGAGTGTGAAATAGTGTTTGTGGTTCTCTGTGTGTCGGTGGACACGCCCATTGTGTGACAGTTTGTGCTTTTGTGAACTCACTGTGTGTTTCTGCAGCAGTCAGTCAGAGCAGGTGTGCGCTCTCTCTCTCTCTCTCTCTCTCTCTCTCTCTCTCTCTCTCAAACTCTCTCTCTCTGTCTGTCAGTACACCTGTCTTTGCCTTTACCTATCTGTCTCTATTACACACCCTTTCCCTGCCTCGTAATACTTAATTATCTCTCTTCATGTTCTTCTGGCTCTCTGTGGGTCTGCTGAGCTGCTGTTGTGTATGATTGTCCAGGCTGCAGCAGGTGAAACTAGGGACTCAGGTGGATGGTTGTCTGGTGACAGACTGCTCCATGTCTGCCGTGAGAGGACCGAGCAGCTGGAGGCGTGTCTGGAGAGAGCACAGGTCAGCCTGGAGGGGTCGAGACAGCCAACGCGGGACGCAGCCATGCAGCACAGCGTTGAACAACAACTTGAGACCTGCCAGGTGACTGCACACACACACACCTATCTAGAGTTCAAAGGTCAGAAGAAAGCTGAAGTTAGCAGTAGAAATAAAAGCATTTAGATTTATCCTTTATTTTGTGAAGTCATCTGGTCATTATCACAAAATGAACACTGAGAGAGTTTCAGGGTTGTATCACAACAATTGGGGTTAGTTTTCAATAATGACCGTTTGACTGAACATAATAATGCTCATTACACTGCTACTAAATAAAAATGTAATACTGATTTTGAGACATTATTTTATTATTTTAGAAGAAAGAGACATTAGAGTGAAATGAAAGACATAAAACCAATACAGTATGTAGGAAATCGGTTGTAGAATTGCTGTAGACTGACCAATAAGATTGAGAATATATATATATATATATATATATATATATATATATATATATATATATATATATATGAAGTCTTTATAAAAAAAATTTAAGGCACATTCAACGTTTTACAAAAACAATTGTCTTGGTTATTTTATATCTCCTACTTTAATGTGTAATAGGAAATATCCGCTTTTAGATTTCCTAGCATTTCAAATAGAATAGATTAGAACTAGGAGTCCTGTAACAGATGGTTTGGCCCACACAGAGCCCGGATATCAACATCATTGAGACAGTCTGGGATAACATGAAGAGACAGAAACAACTGAGCTTAAATACAAAGCAACCTATCTGCCTACAACCTTGAAAACTGTGCAAAGTGTACTGAAGAATGAGTGCTGTTTTAAAGGCATGGGGTGTTCACACCAAAAAGTGGTTTACTCCACTTAGTGAAACTGTATGTGAACAATTCCTAACTATACAACATTTTTGACAACTGCCTAAAACTTTTGCACTGTACTGTATATCAAACTGCTGCTGGTGTTGTGAAATGCTGACTCAGCAGGAGAGGAAGCTTTGAATACACTGAACATTAATTGCAGTGCTCTTACTTGTATGGATTCTTGCATTTATTCTGCAATTTATGCTTTTGCTTTTTCTTTTCCCTCACTGGTATTTCCTTCAGGAAGGCAGAGTTAGTTATTCTGTCACCTCTGAACGGGGTAGCCTGCCAGCTTGAGCCAATTTCAAATTTTAGGCAATTTTGACACTTTCTGTGGAAAAAAGACAGGACTATTCAATAATTTAAAAGTTCCGGAGATCATTATCAATTTCTGTGGAAATCCATTCCCTCCTGTATAGTCTGATTTGATCTCTCTATTTCTCTGTGACCTGCTTCATTTTCTGTCTCTTACTGTTATCAGCTGTGAACTTTTACTGCTCAGAGATCAAAGTGTTTGCAGATGACAGTAATAGCAGATCTCATGAAATATATTTTAAATAGTCACTTCTGTTTATGATTGACACACCAAAAATATTTTAACAAAAATGTATTAAACATTTGTTTAGACTTAAGATGTAATGTTTGTTTGCAATACTAGTTGCAATATACAAATGCACTGACCATCTGAAATATAGTCCTGTGCAAACAGGTAATAGATTGGTTTGGTTTCAGTGGCTATAGTAAGAAAAAAATAAGAATAAAGAAAAATTCAATGACCCTTATTTGACAATGAATAATTTGGGGCCAAGCACAGAAGGTTCTTTGTCACCTTTTTAATATGTTTGTTTTCTTCTTATTATTATTCTTTCTCTGAAACAGTAGTCTATGGCAGCCCTATGAACCATATAGTACATAAGACCATTTTGAAATATGGCACACTGATAGTGGTGGGGATGAATAGCCACCAGACCAAATCTGGGGACTCAAGGACAAACTCTAAAGCACCACCACCAGTTCAAAAAATATATTTTGAAACATTATGCCTAGAAACAAAATAAATTTTGCCTTTGATTACTCTCCTCTTGATGATTGAAAGGGACCCTTTATATTATTACTCTGCCCACACATCCAGTACAGCGGCCACCATCTTGATTATGACATTTAACATTTTCAGCTACTTTTCCTTCAAACTTTGTCCAATTCACCCCAAAAGAGGCTCAAAATTATCTTCTGATCAAGCCACATATTTGATGATGATACAAAATTTAGATCCTACAGCATCTACTGTATGTTGAAAAGTTACAGCAACACAAATTAAACAAGGTTGAAGTGAAAAAGGAAGAGAGGCTGTATCTGTTTAAGGCAATGCTTTTTCCTTTCGAAACAAAACTTGGTATACTTCATTAGGACCATGATCTGAGGGTACATGCAAAGTTTGGTGACAGTACTGCCTGTGGGTCAGGCAATTAAAAAATGGCTTTTATTGCCTGTAACAGTTGAACTACATATGTCCTAAAATGAGGTTGGTGTCTATGTATTACTTGTGTCATGAGGATTTCAGTGATACCGGATGTTTTCTGACATTGGCCATATTTCCACTCCGGCATGGTGTATCTTTTGAATGCTTTGTAGGATTTAAAAGATTCAAAAGATAACTAACCAACATTTTGGTGTGCCGACTCTAAACTTGGCATGTCTCTTTGCCATCAGTAAGATATGTCAACTGAGCTGCAATGTGTACATTTCTGGACTACAGTTCCAAAGGTTTTGGGTTCACTTCACACCTAGACATGTCTTAGTTGAATTTCTATTCTACTGGAGCTCTTTGTATTGATCTTACTGAATAGTTGCAGGGCTTTTCCCCAATCATTATGAACCGTACATAGGAAAGTGATGATATTTGGCACACGAATAGGGGTGGGTATGATTAGACCCTTGACCAATTTTGGGGTCTCTAGACCAAACTTCATAGCCCCACCACCAGTTCAGAATTCACTTTACTGTTGTATACAACTTTTTAACTGTTTGGTCTAAAAAAAAAGTTACTATCTGATTGCACTCTATGGTGATTGTAATGTTCCCCTTACATTAAAAAAATATTATTAACATTATTATCCTACTTAACACTAAAAATATCTCAGATGTTCTTTAGACCGAGTCACACAGAAATGACTGAACAGAATTTGTATTTTCATCTTTGTTGAAAAGTTGATGGCACTACAAATTTGACTCTAGCGACCACTGTGCTTGACTGTGCTGACTCTCAGCTTGGTATGTCCCTTTTGGAGCTGTCAACCTTATGGCAATGTAGTGTAGTGGATAGTGCGCAGTAACACGGAATGGAAAGGTTTGACCCTGCCCTGTGGCGACGTGCAAAGTGGCATGGGTTTGCTTTGCATGTTATATTCAGTCAATTGTTGCCATTTCTGTGCTTGGTCCCATAGTTGCAGCATATTTACTTTTACTTTCATCTCTAGAGTTGAATCACTGCAGTACATACAGTATGCGATATCTCTCTCTCTCTCTCTCTGTGTGTGTGTGTGTGTGTGTGTGTGTGTGTGTGTGTGTGTGTGGGGGCAGGTTTAAGTGGTTTACGAGGAAATTTTTTTAGGTTACAAACTGATAATTACAAGGGTATTATGCTATAAATTTGGTTTATGGGGATATTTCTAGTGTCCCCATAATTAAAATCACGTCATGTTTTATTGAAAATGTAAAAATTCAAAACGTTTTTTGTAGTGGTTAGGTTTAGGGTTAGGGGATAAAATCTATAGTTCGTACAGTATAAAAATCATTATCTCTATGGAGAATCCTCATAATGATAGCTGCACCAACGTGTGTGTGTGTGTGTGTGTGTGTGTGTGTGTGTGTGTGTGTGTGTGTGTGTGTGTGTGTGTGTGTGTGTGTGTGTGTGTGTGTGTGTGTTTAGAAGCACTGGAAACCAGAAAGGTAAATATAAGTGCGTGGGTGTTAGATCATGGCTCAGTGAACCAGTTAATGTGAGTCTGTTATATACCTTTTGGGCAGAGTAAACATGTGTCCTTTCTTTTTCTTTTGCACATAGAGACACACACTAACATGTGACATGTATGCGCATGTCTGTGTACCAACACAGAAATGTATTTCAGATGCATGAATGCGTCAATGCATTTATCTTCTCTTTTTTAAAGGAAACAGTTCCTTCCTGTGGCTTTTCTCAAAGTGCAGATATTATTTCAGTTTAATAAAAGCTCACTTCCACTCAGATTCAGTATATCTGAGGTGTGAGAGATTACTGAGTTATAGTAATCACCCTGTCTGTAAAAACCTCTTGCAATCATTTTCAGCCAGTTGCTGCAGGTTAAATCGAATTTAGAGTTCTTTTAGCCTTTTAGATCTTTAGTAGAGTGATCTAAAGCCTAATAAGGCAAAAAGGACTTTCGATGTTTGTGTTCTTGTGATTTGTTTTGTTTGGCAGTGAATGTTCTGTCTTATTGTGTTGTATGGGTGTGGTCAAGTGCCTTATTAATACAGTTAATACAGAGCTGTTTTTACTGCTTATTTTTATTGTAGTAAACGGTGGTAGCCATTTCTCAAACTTCCGCCAGATATAGCCATACTTGAATTAGACTTTCCCCTCTCTCCAAGCCTCACCCTCTAAAGTCAGCAAACCTTAACGCCCAAAATTAATGAAAGGTAAAGAACACCTCAGAATTATCTAAATTTGCTAAAGAGGTGGGTACTGCAGTGAGATCCTTTTTTGCTCTTTATAGAGCCTATGGCTGTCACAGAGACATTTGTGAATTGGACACCTATTTTAGTGATATATGTGAGTTACAGTAGTAGGGGCATTGTCATAAAAAATGACAATTTGTGCTTTGCCATAAAAAATGAAACCAGGTCAGAGATATGAAGTGATGCTATATAAAGTTAACGAGATATTTCAGGCACACCTTGTTTGTGTGCCTGCTTGCGTACACGTACACGTGTGTGTGTGTGTGTGTGTGTGCGTGCGTGCGTGCGTGCGTGCGTGCGTGCGTGCGAGAGAGCGAGAGAGAGAGAGAGAGAGAGAGAGATTGGGTTTGTAAATACCATTTATTCTGGATTAGTTGAATTTTAACATCAGGTTAAAATGAGCCTTTACCTCTTAGTGTGTGCCTGTGTGTGTCTGTGTAACCTGACTCTCTCATCAAACATTCAGAGATCTAGCTGGGCTCTAGAACACTGAGTGGTTATACTGTTTTAACAATTATGCAAGCAGCTAATTCTAAATTCTTTACAGTTGAAAATGTTGGATTATTAATTCGAATTTTGTTCTTGTTTGTTTTTCCTGGTGGAGTATTGTGAAAAATGAAGCATTACACACCTGTTACCTGCCTCTCAGCCCTTCTCTGTATGGCCTCTCTCATTCTTTGGAATGGATTCTGATTTCTAGTTTTTATATGTGGTCAACCGATGTGGTATTGTGTGCTCAATATTTATATCTAGAACATGGTGGTTGGTGGCTGATTATATTTAATACAATGTAATAATATAATGTACGATGGACACAAACATCTAAATTAAAATGAACAACTACTTTACACGATATTTATTCAAAATTACAAAAAAATATTAGAAAACCAAAAATTTGCATTTTCCCTAATATATCCAATACCCTTAATCTGCCAGTCAGGCAGTCAAGAGCCAGACGGACTGGCCAATATATCAAGCTATCACTAATGTTTATTAGTCAAACTGTAACTTTATTTTGAATTATTTAATATCTGTGTCATTTTAAGCTAATTTAAACCAATTAAATAAGCAAAATTTGTGACCTTGACGTAAAACCAACCCTTCCCTGTAACATATGTAACAATACATATCATGTGAAAGATGTTTAAATGTAAAACGTTTTTTTATCGACTTATTGTTTTTTTTTTTTTCTTTAAAAATGAATGAAATGTACAGTCACTATGGCTGTATTGGTTATGTTAGAATCCGGGTTTCCACAGTCATGGAAATCCTGGTAATATCAAGGGATTTTAAAATTGGGATTTCCAAGCCTAGATGCCAAGTAATGGAAATTGATAAAATATTAATAACAAAGCCATGGAAATTTCTATTATTCTTCTGTTTTCCTCTGCACTAAAAATATTGATGTGGCTCTTGTGTAGAGTAAAACGTACTTGCAAGCCACAGTGATGTCTTATATTTGAGCAATTTGTTCTTTTCAGTCAATAAATAGGTCTAACCAGTTCACAAATCAGTCAGAATCATTTATTAATGAATTTTTCTGAATCAAAATAGTTTTTAAAAATCTGCATCCAGTAATCATAAAAGACTGGAATTGTCATGAAATTTCATTGGTTTAAAAGAACCACTGAACCCTGTACAGTGGATTCGAATATTAGTTTGGGTGTGTTTTGATTTGCATTTATAAATGTTTTTGTGTAGATGATTCTTATGGAGATTGAGCAGAGGATCTCCAGTCTTCCTGTGTGTGGACTGAAAGAACAGGAGCAACATGAGGCTGAATCACTTAACACGAGACTTCAGCTGCTGAAGAACAGACTAGTGACCGTCCAAATACAGCTGCATGAGAAACACACTGAAGATCAGGTACAGACACATCCAGTGAGGTTTTTAGTGTATTTTCTTGGGCTGTTTTAGAGTTGGGAAGAGCATAATATAGGTGTTGTGAGGAATTTATGTTGTAAGAGATTGTATGCGATCACAGAAGGTGATCATTATCATGCTAATTGCTGCTGATCATCACATTTGCCTTTTCTGAGGTGTTACATTTTCAAGTTTTTTGAGCTAGAGGCTACAAAGAGAGGCCTGAATTTGAGCTGAGAAAATGGGGCAGTCAGAGCCAGAGGTATTATATTTCTTCCTCTATTTCTTTCTCTGTAGGTGAGTGTTGAGAGAGGAGACCCCCTGCAGGACAGGTTAAAGCGTAGCAGCAGTGTGCAGGACATGCTGAGTTCATCCAGAGGCAAACTGTTCAGACAAAGCAGTCTTCAACGACAAATGGTAAAACACATTCATCTATACAGACTTTATATGTTGGAGTTTCCAACATATCGTTTTAAAAATAAGGATTTTTTTTCTGCTGGCCTGGTCGAGTGCTGCCAACATTTGCATTGGTGCCATCACTAAAAATTATAAATGGAACTTGTAGCAAAATGTTTTTTGTGTTAGAAAATAATTCTTATTAATCCTATACACAAACACATATATATATATATATATATATATATATATATATATATATATATATATACATATATATATGTTATATATATATATATATATATATATATATATATATATATATATATATATATATATATATATATATATATATATGTGTGTTTGTGTATAGGATTAATAAGAATTATTTTCTAACACAAAAAACATTTTGCTACAAGTTCCATTTATAATTTTATATATATATATATATATATATATATATATATATATATATATATATATATATATATATATAAATACAGTATATTATATTGTTATCCTTATTTAAATATATATATGTGTGTGTGTATGTATATATATTGTTATTATGATACTATTTTCATAATTTTTTATTATATAATTATATAAATTAGAAATTATATAAATATATATAATATAAAAAAAACACAAATAATTAATTAGGTTTTCATTTGCAGTAATAGCTGGAAATTATGCAGTTCTAAATTCATATGCATATGTAAGCAGGCTCAATTATGGCGTACAGTACAAAACATCACTCAATTGTTCAAAATTTGTTCAACCCATTCTAATTAAAGCTTCCAAGACTGACAAGTAATTAACTAATTAAAGTATCTAAATAATGTTACATTGTTGAGGTATTCAAATCAGCAGACTTTTTCACAACTATAATATATACATCATGTTTACAAGGCTTAATAACACATCTAAATGGTCAAACACAGGATATTTTTGACAATTCAGTAGTGACTTGAAAGACTAGGTCACAGTTCCATCAACTGACCCCAAACTCACTCACATAGTTATTCTTGTGCTCAGTTCTCTCTCTCTCTCTCTCTCTCTCTCTCTTTCTTTTTCTGTGTCTGTCAGGAATTGGAGCATGGTTTGAATGAACAGAGGGATTTAACTAAAGCCATTGCAATTCAAGGCAGCAAAGCCCGTGTACACAGCCAGAGCACAGAAGAACACACATGGTATCCAAATACACACAAACACTCAAAGAAATTTACAGACATGCAAATACTGTATACTCCTGCATATAACACTCTGATTGTCTCCTGCAGCCCCTCGGCAGCGGAAGAGAATAAAGAAAACAGACAGGAAGTAGAGTTAGCGGTCCACAGGAAGTGGACGCACCTTCGTAGCAGGTTGACCAAGACACCAGAGTCAGAGCAGAATGGAGACAAAGATCATGATCCGTCTGAGGTTTGAACACACCTGACTCAAGAGATAAAACCAATCAAACCTGACACTAAACAACCTGAATTTATCATTTTTAAATTCATCTATAAGTCTTTTGTTAATTTCAGTTAGTAACCTGCATTGTATACACAACATGATTGCCATTATAATGACTTGTGAAATCCAAATTATTTTAAGCAGTCTACTTGTTTGATCACTTTTGAGTCACTAGAATGTAATGTAATGTAACTTCTTTGCATGTTCTCTCTGTGTTTTAGCAGATTCCATCTCCATCTGTATGTTTGTGGAGTGAATCTGCTGTTTCTCTTTGTCTGCGTGAGATTCAATCAAACATCACACAACTCAAAGAACTGGAACACTCTGCAGTTGCACAGGTCTCAATAATACACACACATCATACCACAAGCTGTAATAATTATTGTCTATTACACTTCAAACATATTACACAGAAGATACTGTAACATCTCTATTTGACTGACCTCTTTCTTTATTTCTTTCTTTCTTTTTTGTTCTGCGCAGGATAATCAATGTCTGGATGAAGGTCTGTTTGAAGTGTTGAGTGGGGTGGATCTCACTCTCGGCTCTGTCACACACACTCTTCTGTTTCAGCTAGCAACCTCACACCCCGAGATTCAAAACCAGCTGCAGCAGATACAGGTATACATCCATCCATCCATCTCTGTCTGTCTGTTCATTCACACATTTATCAATCTGATCTTCTCTGTGTGGTTGATAGAGTCTATCTGCAGAGTTGACTTCTTTGAGTGCCATATTGACCTCCCAAGGGTCAGAGGCCATAAAGTCGCTAGGTTCGGATTCAGTGGTATCAGAGTCCTCTGTGTGCCTGGATATGCTGATGCAGCATGTGTGTGATGTTCAAAAGACTCTCACTGAGAAACAGGAACTGCTACTGGACCGCATGAAACACACAACTCAGCTGCAGGTCAGATTTCCAACTGCTTCTATTCACTTATTATTACCAACACTGATTTATAAAAGGATGTGCAGTCAATGAAGTGTCTCCTGCCATTAGTAGACTAAACTACACAGTAAAGGGCCTTTTCACACAGGAAATGTTCTTGCATTTCATCTGCAATATTTCTTAATTGTTCTATGTACACATGCATCAGATGGATATATCCGGCCATTCTGTTATGCCTTGTTTTGTTTTCTCTGTGCATCTTATTTAAAATAGTTAAACTTTTAAAAACTCATCTCAAGACCCCTAAAGTTTCATTCTGTTGCAATGCATCTAGCGTTTTTTTAATATAAGACTTTGTCCAGTGTGAATGGTTCCTAACAGTTTTTGATATACTATACAAAACCTGCATACACATAAAAACAGAAACAAACACTTAATAGTTTAGAAAACTGATGCTTATGTGTTTACAGTGTTTATATGTCAGCAGTGTGAAATAAGAAGCTTTTAACACAAGGTCTCACCCTCATAACTGTCATGAATACTCACACTTGTTCCTTATGAAATAGCAGAACAAAACATGTCATCATAATGTCATGTTCCCTCTGACTCAGTTTATTCCCATAATATGTTCAATTTGATGTGATTATATAAATTATTTTACAATTTTAAAACCATAATTTCTTTGTTCAATTCAATCCTGTTAAATGCCTTTTGTTTCTTAATGCTGAAGTGTGTCATTTCTTTCAAAAAAGAATGATTATATTCTGACAGGACAAACACACTCCCTTGTCTCACGTCATAAACTCACACCATTGTTTATGGTCGGCATGTTCATACATACAATGCAATGTTTTGATAGTGCCACAGTGCTACAATATTAGCTGAAATCAACTTACAAATGGCTTACATTAGATGTCCCTACGTATTAATCTGGGATAGGAGACAGCTTTTTCAGTTTTTCATCAAAAATCTTATTTAAATTTTATTTAACAATTTTTCCTTTGAAATTTTTGACCAGTGTTACCAGAAATAACCTTTCCTTGTGTATGTTAAACACTGCAGATAAGAGTGAAAGACCTGCATGACTCGGTACTAACTAGCACGTCACCCCTTTACCCAACAACTCATGGAGAAACCCGGCATGACCTTCACACACAGCTTCAGGTAAGCACACGCACCTGTGAATTACACCACCTGTAACACCTAGGGATGAGTGTGTAAAGATTTGTTAAACAGAACTGAAAAATGTCTGCATTCTAAATATATAAATTAATTGAGTTTTAAATGTGTCTCAGGAATTATCAAGTTCAAGTACAATAGCATGGCTTTGTGCCAATGGCCAGGTTGATTTTGCTACTGTAATATTTGAATGTAATACAGTAATGACCTGTATTATGACTGACTAACCTCTGCGTACAGTGTAGTTCAGACTGTCATTTACCAGACGAAACGAGTTTCTGAAAACGAAATAGGAGTTAATGAGATAACGGCTGTAATACTGTATGTTAATGTACTATCTGCATGGTTGTGTCATCACAACCATGAAGATTACTGAATTACCCATTTTTACAGCTTTGACCTGTTTTTCAATAAATGGTCTGGGTGGACTGGCAAATGAGTTTTACTTCGTGGATATTATATTATGTCTACACGGACCTTTGAAGTCCATAATTTCAGAAGATCATGATGTTTCCCCTTCAAAGGAATAGTTCACCCAAAATTCAAAATTCTCATCATTTACTCACCCTCATGCCATCCCAGATGTGTATGAAGATTTTAGAAGAATATCTCAGCTCCAAAAATCACATAAAGGCAGTATAAAAGTAATCCATAATACTCCAGTGGTTTAATCCATGTCTTCTGAAGTGATCCAATCAGTTTTGATTGAAAACAGTCCAGAATGTAACTCCTTTTTCACTATAAATGTTGACATCAGAAGTCTCCAAGGCGTGATCATGATTTCAAGCTTGATTACACTTCCTTGCGCCATCTAGCGCTCTGCACATGCATCAATCACTAGGAAGTGTAATCAAGCTTGAAATCATGATCATGTCTTTGAGACTGCTGATGTCTGTTCTCACCCAAAGTCAATTGGATCACTTCAGAAGACATGGATTAAACCACTGGAGACATATGGATTATTTTTATGCTGACTTTATCTCCTTTTTGGAGCTTCAAAGACCATATCACTATTCACTTGCTTTGTATGGACCTACAGAGCTGAAATATTCTGCAGAAGTCATACACATTTGGGATGGCATGAGGGTGAGTATACTGTATGATGATAGAATTTTCATTTTGGGGTGAATTATTCAATGAATTATTTGTGGTCATTATTTCAAAAACGATAATGAAACAATAGCGGTATTTTCGACAACTATAGCTGTTTTTCATATTTCATAACTCGACCTTTGTTATGCACAATACAGAAAGATGATTGACTTTGTGTGTTCTCGGTGTTAGTTATAATTTTTTTAACTGTTTAAGTTCTGCCGGTGTCTATGGCACCAGTAGGAAAGGCACAGCCCACTTCCAGAAAGGGTGTGGGGAGCAGAAGCTCCTTTGAATTTAAAGCTATAGACACTAAAACAGCCAGGGCAGCGAAAAGGGCTATAAAACAGGGGTATAAAGGCATAGTAGAATAAACGATCTGTGAGGTATTTTGAGCTGAAACTTGAAAGACACATTCTGGGGACTTATATTACATAGTGCTAAAAAGGGGCATATATGTCCCCTTTAAATGCCTTAGACATGAAGGTCAGGTTGTAGGTTAACATAGTAAGATGGCTTACAGTCAGAGGTAGAAAGACACAACCGGGTCTATTTAATGTTAAGTGTTGTTAGGTGTCTTGTTAGATGTTCATTGTGCTTAAATTCAAGTTTAGTTGACATCTGCGTCTTTGAACTTTGTTGTACCTGTGTTCCCATGTGCAGGCTGTCACTAGGCAGAAACAGGAAGTGGAGCAGACCACAAGAGAGCTGGCAGAAATCAGAAAGGAGACAGGGAGCGAGAGTCAACCCTCATCCCTCACGCAGGAGATCAGCACAATGGAGGTATGAGTCTGTGTGTTTGTGTACATACTTATCTATAGCTTGAGGACCAATTTGTCCCCAGAACTGAGCTAAATCTAACTAAATCTCCCTTTGTGTACATCTAAGGACATCCTCAATTGGATAAACAATCTAAACACAAAGTAAAAATATGTTTATTTGTTTGTTTGTTTGTTTATTTTTGAAGTCTAAATATTCAAAAAGTAGGAGTAGGGAGTGGCTTTACATAAAAACAATAGAGATATAAACTTTTTTTAGCAAATGTGAAAAAATAGAAAATAGTTGACACGAAAATTTATTTTATCAATATACATAATTTTTTTTATTAAGAAAAACTTTTTTATTAAGTTATCAACATTCCATTTTAAATTCAGATTCATTTTGAAATAGGTTATATTTTTTCAAAACATTTCAAACGTCTTTCTTTTTGAAACATATTGTGAACACATACTTTGCAAGACATTTTTACCACATTCAAGCAATTGGGAAACTGTTAAAATTGTCTTCTGAACAGAATCCTCCAATGCCAAAAAACTAAACAAAGTATACTCAACAGCTCTATAACCTAAGAGCAAACAAAATCAGACAGAACGAAATCAGCACGATGGACAGCTCTATTTTCTGATCACTGAACTGATAACCCTCAACGGTCAAATAACTAAACTGAAAACATGTTCATTAACAGCCACAGGCTACTAACGTTATCTCAATTGAATAAGAGCTATTTTGAAGATTTTAGTCTACTTAAGCCAATTCAACTTTGAAAAAAACATCAGACATCAAACAACATCAGCAAGATGGCTGTTTTGTCACAGTATCAAATGCGTAAAAATCACTTCAGTATTAATAGGCCTACGTTAAAAAAAAGGAAAGAAAATATAAAAATCTGATTGCCGTTTTTGCCTCTTCATTTTCAATGCGGGAACAATGAGTCCGACATTTTGATGCGCACAGGTGATCGATGCGGGGGCTGCACGGTAGAAAGGAATAAATGTAAATCGTCATCCACCTGCAGCCTTGATCGGTATTTGCTTTTAAGCAGGGTCAAAGTGGAAAACCCGGACTCACATCAGTAAGTGGAGTTGAAGAGGATGAGGACTTTCATAGCCTTTCGAGAGAGGTGGGGAAACTAAGTCCTATATGTAAAGCAAGTAATATGATGCTTCAGTCGCCTTAGTATTAACAGAGCTAAAAGTCTGGATTACTTTCTTTTGTGTTTGCAATTCTTTCAGCTTTCTGTCAAAAATTCCAGTGGCTTGGCCATCAGACTAGAGTGCTTGGCCTCAATGTGAAGCTGAAGCTTACAGGGTCTCATACTATCATTTGCTAGCACCTCTTTGCAAATAACACACTGTGGCAGCGGCGCATCATCGGAACCGGTCCACGAAAATCCCAACTTTAAATATTTGTGATCATACTTCCTCCGTTTTTTGCTTGGCCCAGAATCTGCCTCATTTCCTGTAGACTTTTGTATTGTAGACACTACAAAGTGATCCATTTTGCAACACGCATATGCATAACACGCACTTTAACACGCAAGCTAGCAGGACATATGTGTACAGACGTGAACCATTATGTTTTTTTTTCCTCCGATCTGCACTTCCCCTGGGGCTCTCTGGCGCCCCCCAGGGGGACCGCGCCTCACCAATTGAAAACCTCTGGCATAAGGAATTTACTTAAGGTTAATTCTGATTGGGTGGTCAACAGCACTCAGAGTAGGGGCATGACATAGTTACTAATGTATGAAAACTTTTTAAAGAACAATTTTGGGGGTAAAAGTTGAGACCATAGTACGGTCATTAAAAAGCAGTGGATTTAGTACCAATAACATAATTAATATACATTAATATTCACTCTCTGTAGGCGGTATTGGACAGTGTGTGGAGTGATTTAGAGCAGCGCTGTGGAGCTGTGCAGTGGAGTCTAGATCAGCAGAAGATGAATGAAAGGATACTGAAGGGTCTACAGATACTGCTGGATCTGGGCAGAGAGAAACTAACCTGCACCTCTCACCTGGAGCTCAGCAAAGCAACACAACTACAGACACACCTCAATACACACAAGGTAAACATACCACATACCACATCCCTATAAACAAGTTAATCAGCTACGTAAATGCTCCTAAAAAGAAACTGTAAAAACAAATGTACTGTACTTTGTGTATAAAACATGCACACAGGCTTGGGGAGTAACGGATTACTTGTAACGATGTTAGGTAATCAGGGTACAATATTTAGGCAACTGTAATCCGTCACAATTACATAAAAACCATTGTAATCAGATTAAAATTAGTTGTTCTACATTTTTCTTGGTAGGGTGCAGTGCACTTGTTTCTTTTCCTTAGATATAATAACATCTGCAACAGTACTCATAATATTACTCAAACATGTTCTGTTTACATTCAAGGCATAATTTAAGGTTTTAGAGATCATATTGATTTTATGTTGACTTTATTTATAAATGTGCCTTTGTGGAAATCCAAAAGTAATGAAAAGTAATCTGATAACAGTCCTTCCAAATGGCTGTATTTGGATTATGGTACTGATTACATTTATTATTAAGTAATCTATAATGTGTTACATTAAAGTAGTAACCCTCCCAACCCTGTATGCACACTATAGCAGAATTAAACTTTTAGGCAGTGCGGCAATTAATTCAGGCCATCATCTGTGACCTTGTGAATCTACACAGAAGTTTTTCCTGTCTTTGGGCTCCCACCTACGGAGACTGCAGCAATTGAGTGTGCGGATGCCAGACAGCGCCCCCTCTGGCTGGGAGTCTGCAGTGTCTGAGCTTGAATGCAAAGTGTCCAGTGTATTGCAGCAGGCTCAGGCTGTAGGGGCAGTACTGCAGTCAGCACTGCAGGTACAATTGAGGAATGGATAAATGGATGACAGATCAATGAACAATGAAAGGATAAAGGAATTAATAATATATGAATAACCAATAGGAGCTTTAAAATTAATTAAAGTTAAATTCCTATGCCGTTGATAAAGACATTGGTGTGTTTCAGGTTTCAACTCAAAGGGAAGAAAATCATTTGTGGTTAGAAACACTGCTGCAGAGGTTAGAAACTCAACTTCCCTTAATGCTTCTGCGGGACCAATCCGAGACGCAGCTCAGCAAAAATATTTCTGTATATCAGGTAATACTTAAAACTTACTTCTGTATTCAGTATACTGACCCACATATACCTTAAAACCAGGACACAGGTATTCATTCCTCTATTGTCTCTTTGGTTTGTGATAGGGTGTGCAGAATGTTCTGGAGGAGAACAGAGCTCGGATTAGTCTGGTTCTGGATGAGGGCTGCAAAAAGCAGGAGCAGATTTCTATTAGTGAAGTGGGTGTCCCTATACATATAGTGGGCGTGTCTACACTAAGGCTGGAGCAGCGATTGGCTGCACTTCAGAGTAAGGTGAAACAGGGACTGGACTCCACACACCAGCTGAAGAAACTCTGGAACAGGTAAAAATAAATGATGTGAGACTTTAAAATCGTTCCATTTACCCTAATTTTAAAGGACTGAGGCAGTGGTTCTCAACCATTTTTGATGAATGCCCCCTTACTTCATACTCGTATACCTTTTAAAGTTTTGTTAATAAAATCAGCAGGCTTACGCTCATGAATGTGAGACCAAACCTTGTGTTCTTTAATTTAAGCAGATGGAGGGCTAAATCTGGGGCCTATCAAATGAAAATGCAAAGACAGAAACGAATAATAAAAATGATATTGTTAAAATATTTTTAAAATACATTAATTTTAATTTATTCATTAATTAATTATTTTATAGTTCTAACAGTGATATTTGTAGCAAGACCATAGTAAACACAATGAAGCATAGATCTTCTTCACTACCATGGTTAGATGTAACATGATTTCTATAAAACAAACTATGGCATTTTTGTAATTATAAACAGTAGACCTACTCTAAACACATGTAAAAACAATAAATACAAAATATAAATATTTATAAGTTGTAACAAAAATGTATTATATTCCCTCACTCCCTTAATGTAGCCTATGACAAATGTAATAGAGCTGAAGTAGTGATATGATAATATTTATTATTAATCTATTTCTGCCTGAAGTACAGTTAGTGTTACTATAGTAAATTCAAGGGTGGTGATGTAGAATTCTGTGCCGAATTCAAATGGTTTCTGCTCTTCGTGCCTTGCTTTTCACTGATTCTCGCAAAGCTGCGAGTTTAAGAGCTCGAGATTTACGAGCTGCGTGCTAGTGCTACTCTGTCCATTGAGACGTATCCATCTACAGAGTCAAACAGGTGCATTAGCTGAGGTTGTGCCTCCACCTTATTTGACGCTGCAAAACCAGATACTTCAGATGCATCGCTAGACTTCAAAATCAGATGAACCATGGTACAAATGCAAACCAACCGATATAATTGAGAACCAACTGATGTACTCCAAGTCTAAATAAACCTTTTAATGCAAAGAGGAACTTGATGATAGATTTGATTATTATGATAGATAAACACTCCCCATTTGTAACCTAACCTCTACTAATTTGCTCTCAGCGCCCCCTGGCATTCTTTCAATACCCCCTGGTGGGTGGTACCACCCCTGTTGAGAACCCCTGGACTAAGGGATTGAAATAGACAGAGTGGAAATAAACATCACTGCTGCACTTTATTTTTAGGTTTCGAAGTGATTCTGGGGCTCTCAATGAGTGGATGGGCGGAGCCAAGGAACAGCTTCTCACCTTTAGAGATCACAGGATCTCAGCTCAACAGGAAACGGACCACACCCTCTCCCACTTCCAGCACTTCACAGTCAGTCAACCAGTGATTCTAATCAATAGATGTTATTTTCAGTGTCACATGCTATACTCAATCTAAAACTATTTTAAGAAGCATTTCCTTTTTATACATATTATTATTATTATTCATGCATATTTTGAAAGAAAATATGGAATATTTGCACTTGTGTATATTTGTTATACTGCATGGCTATTTAAGTGAACTGCAAAAGGCTAAAAGGCGATTATAAATTGTGAGAACTTCTAAACAGCATCACAAATGTATGTTTTCCTTTTTACTTACAGGAGTTTATTAAGGAGCTAGAGGTGAAATCTGCCCTTAAGGCATCAGTGATCAGTTCTGGATCTTTAATACTTCTGCTTGGTGAAAGAGAGCAGAACAGTGAGGCGCAGAACATTAGCAGAACCAGTACTACTCTAAGAACATCTAGAACATCCGCTGAAGACCTGCAACCAACTGAAACTAGAAACCTTACCTCTGTTGTCCTAGAAAATAACCATGAAGACTCGTCATCTTTAGATGTCACCTTTCCTTCATCCGCTGAGGATGCTTTAGATACCGATTTGTCCGCTGTTCAGAACATTTCTTCAGAGGAATCTCATTCTACCATGGAAAGATCAGACACAAATGTTGCCAAATGCAGTTCTGATCAAGGAAATATCCCAAACATACCTCCAGCAGATGGCATTACTACAGCTAAAGACATTTTGTCAATCGACAACATCACAAATGAAGATTTGAGGATTATGGAACCAGTCACATCAGTACTGGGTTTGTCTGTAAAACAGGAAATGTTTCTGTCTCCTGTTCTGCTGTCTCTCCAGTCCCAGTTATCCCAGGTGGAGCAGGACTGGGAAGAGATACAGACACAAATACCTGCCGTCCAACAGAAACTGCATCAGGTATGATAAGGACTTGGACCAATCCTATCTTAGCAACTGTTGCTGTCTGTCATATTATCAGACAAGCGTTTGCTCTTTTTAAATGTCCATGGGAGTGGATAGTTTTAAACAGAATTTCACAGAAAAATATGCAAAGATATGGTAAAACGTCGTACCAAGGCACATTCACTCATTTTTTTTTTTTTTCAAATATTTAAAGGGTCATGTCATGCCTTTTTTATTTGAATATGTTGTTTGAGGTTCACTTATAATATTAGTTACATTTTATGCACAAAACCAGTCAAAGAATTTATAAAGCATGATTATTTTCCAACCTCATTCTGACCCTCTGTCAGAAACACTGACTGAGGAAGTGACTAAAAGTAAAGTAGGCGTTAATGTGTTGTTGTAGAGACGTTCAGATGCAAATATCTACCACAGTGTGAAATCACAATGTGGAGGAATTAGAAAACGAGTCGTTCTGGCAGCTTGGATTCAACAAATGCTCTTTTTGCTGCGAGGAAGTTTTGAGTTCTGAAACTTACAGGATGTTTTTATAGTACAATGACCTCTTATATGTCAAAAAATCAAGGAAAAATATATTCCTCATGCCTTGACCCCTTTAAATAAATATTAAGATGTGGATGCTGTGGATTAAACTGTTTAAGGATGCCTACATGCGTTCCAAGGAAAATAATTGTAATATCTCTTCACATGTAATTTGTTCAACAACCTGTCAGTTCTTTGATGTTCTCCAGTTTGAAGCATTGTCTCTCTGGAAGAGAATCGCAAAGTTGTAAAAGACTGTAAGTTTGTTATGAAGGTCAGGTAGCAGGGAGCCATGCCAGCATGATTTCCTTTATCACCCAGTAGCTAATGAGATCTGTGAAGAAGTCTTTTTCCTTTTTTCATCCATTATCAGGCCTCTTTCTTTTTGGTTCTCACCCCCTTTTCTTTTTTGATTACTAGTATCACCCACCACCTGATGTTTTCCACCTTCCACTGTTTTGTTCATCCTCTCCTGTTTTTTTGTTCTCTGTTCTCGCACCTCATTTTGTCATCCATTTTTAATCACAACTCTCTGTTCTCTCTCTCTCTCTCTCTCTTTCTCTCACTGTCAGACTGTGGTGGAGAGGCTGTCTCCCGAAGGACTGCTGGCTAATGTGTGTGACTGGATTACAGGTGCTGAGAGCAGATTACAGGCAGCAGAGCAAAAGGGTCACAACACCTGTAATGCCACAGAGCTCACACAACTGCTCAAAACATATCAGGTACAATCTCTCACTCACTCTCCCTTAATAAATTAAAATATTAATCAAATTATGAAGTGTAAACTTAGAAAGTAACAATCAGTGAATCTAACAAAAAAGGAAAAAATTATTAGGTAACATACAGTTGAAGTCAGAAGTTTACATACACTCAGGTTGAAGTCATTAAAAAAATATTTTAACCACGCCACAGATTTAATGTTAGCAAACTATAGTTTTGGCAAGTCGTTTAGGACAGCTACTTTGTGCATGACATGAGTCATTTTTCCAACAATTGTTTACAGACAGATTTTTTAGTTGACTATTATCACAATTCCAGTAGGTCAGAAGTTTACATACACTAAGTTAACTGTGCCTTTAAGCAGCTTTGGAAAATTCTAGAAATTATGTCAAGCCTTTAGACAATTAGCCAGTCAGCTTCTGATAGGAGATGTACTGAATTGGAGGTGTACCTGTGGATGTATTTTTAGGCCTACCTTCAAACTCAGTGCATCTTTGCTTGACATCATGGGGAAATCAAAAGAAATCAGCCAAGGCCTCAGAAAATAAATTGTGGACCTCCACAAGTCTGGTTCATCCTTGGGAGCAATTTAAAAACATCTGAAGGTACCACGTTCATCTGTACAAACAATAATACAAAAGTATAAACAACATGGGACCACGCAGCCAGCATACTGCTCAGGAACAAGACACATTCTGTCTCCTAGAGATTAATATATTTTGGTGTGAAAAGTGTGAATCAATCCCAGAACAACAGCAAAGGACCTTGTGAAGATGCTGGAGGAGACAGGAAGACATGTATCTATATCCACAGTAAAACGAGTCCTATATCGACATAACATGAAAGGCTGCTCAGCAAGGAAGAAGCCACTGCTCAAAAAAACACCTTAAAAAATCCCGACGACAGTTCGGAAGTGCACATGGGGGCAAAGATCTTACTTTTTGGAGAAATGGCCTCTGGTCTGATGAAACAAAAGATGAATCGAAGTGTTTGGCCATAATGACCAACATTATGTTTGGAGGAAAAAGGGTGAGGCTTGCAAGCTGAAGAACACCATCCCAACCGTGAAGCATGTGGGTGGCGGCATCATGTTGTGGGGGTGCTTTGCTTCAGGAGGGACTGGTGCAATTCACAAAATAGATGGAATCATTAGGAAGGAAAATTATGTTAATATATTGAAGCAACATCTCAAGACATTAGCCATGAATTTAAATCTTGGTCACAAATGGGTCTTCCAAATGGACAATGTCAAGCATTCCTCCAAAGTTGTGGCAAAATGGCTTAAGGACAACAAAGTCAAGGTTTTGGAGTGGCCATCACAAAGACCTGACATCAGTCCGATTTGTGGTCAGAACTGAAAAAGCATGTGCGAGCAAGGAGGCCTACAATCCTGACTCAGTTACACCAGTTCTGTCTGGAGGAATGGGACAAAATTCCAGCAATTGACATTTCACATTTTAAGTCCTCGTGGTGGCGTAGTTACTCAATCCGGGTGGCGGAGGACGAATCTCAGTTGCCTCCGCATCTGAGACGTCAATCCACACATCTTATCTTGGCTTGATGAGCGAGTTTCCATGGAGACATAGCGTGTGTGGAGGCTTCACGCTATTCCCCGCAACATCCACGCACAACTCACCACGCGCCCCTCCGAGAGCGAGAATCACATTATAGCGACCACTATGAGGTTAAACCAACGTGACTCTGCCCTCCCTAGCAACCGGGCCAATTTGGTTGCTTAGGAGACCTGGCTAGAGTCACTTATCACACCCTGGATTCAAACTTGTGACTCCAGGGGTGGTAGTCAGCAACTTTACTGGCTGAGCTACCCAGTCCCCTGATATTCCACATTCTTAAAATAAAGTAGTGATCCTAACTGACCTAAGACAGGGAATGTTTTCTACAATTAAATGTCAGGAATTGTGAAAAATGTATTTAGCTAAGGTGTATGTAGAAAGCTTTTTCACAGTTTTATTGATTTTATTGATGCTAACTTTTTTCTTTTTAGTAAAAAAATAAATACAAATTTGGCTTTACTTTTTGTTTCTCTTTTTCTTCATTTTTCAGGAGCTAAAGAGAGAGATAGGCTGTCAGCAGATGTCAGTTGAGTTTATTAATCAGTGTGAGCTGAAGCAGGTGGGGTTCGACTCCCAGACCAACAGGTACAGACACACTGAGTTTGATGAACGCTTGGGACACGTCAATCTGCGCTGGCTCACACTTCAGGCTCACCTCAACAGACAGGTAAGTGTTATCAATGAAACTCATTTTGTTATCAGTAGACTTGGAATGCAACTTACAAAGTCTATAATAATTGTAATGATTATTGTGGGGTGGGGTTGGTCTAAATGCTGTGGCACAAATCACCCATTCACATCTTCAAGTTTGGTCAGAACAATTCAGTTGATCTTTCCACAGATCATAAAACTGAAAATTCTGTAATCATCTACCTACAGTACCCTCATGTTACTCATATGACTTGTAAATACTGTTTATTTTCACACAACAAAGTAGTGATCACTGACTGCCAAGTTCATTTGCAATTTTGCTTGGTTTATTTATTTATTTATTTTTTTATTACGTTAGGTTGAGTGCCCCCTTAAAAAAATTAAAATAGGTACATGACACCCACAGAGGCAGACACAAAAACTATTTAATGCTTCCATCCTGTGTTTATTAGATCCAACAAACTGAAGAACAGGTGATGATATGCTCAGAACGAGAGAACAAGCTAAAATTCCTGCAGCGATGGGTCAGAGGTAAAAAAACATGGATGCGATTGACTGCAAGACCTGTCAGTCGCTCATTTGCTGAAAGGAGCCTAAAGGACTGTGATGTGAGTTGCGCTCAATTAATCATAAATTACTATGTTGATGTTCACACGTCTGAAAAATGTTCAAAAGAAATGTATTTACCGGTACTTAAAATTTTAAATCGATTTTACTGGTCCCGCTCCAATTTTTTAGGAGATGAGGGAAAAGTTGAAGGCCAAATTCTCAGAACTTGCTGAGCTGAGAAAGAGAAGACTTTCTCCTGATGAAGAAGACAGGGATAAGGAATTCCTCACAATTGCTGACAACATCTCTCAATCTTTAATGGAACTTTCGCAACAGGTGGAGAATCTCCTGAAAACATGGAGTCACATATACCTGTGATTCTGTACTTTGTACAAAATAAAAATCTGATTTGTAGCTTGTTAAACGTTATTGCATCTTCTTTAAATAAGATCTGTTTGGGTTTATTCATGTTAGCAAGGAAACAAGGAAGCAATAAATGATTTTTCAATTACGTAATTTAACAATAGATTTTCATTTTCTAGAATTTAGCCCTAGGGAATACTCTGCAGCAGCTGTGTAACGTGTGGTCACAGTTTGAAAGTGGGAGGAGTCAGGCAGTTCTGAACACAATGAAGATCCGTCAATCACTAGAGTACTTCCAAACCCCTCTGCCCTCTCTCTCTGCCCTCCAGAGCAACATTGTTAAGCTACAGGTGCTGTCAATCAATCGCTCAGTTTCTGATTGGTCACAAATATCTTTGTCCTTGATCTTCATATTTGACAGATTTTTAGGCAATTGTAATGTAGTTAGTTTATTTTCAATTTTTTTACTTTTAATTGTTTGACTTGAAAGAGGTGCTTGTTATGATGTATAGTCACATAATATTACAAACTCATTATTGATGGCTAATTTTGTGTTTGCAGGTCTTTAAAGATGAGGCTGACAAGATTGAAAGGCAATGGGAGGATCTTAGCGAAACAATGTCAAGCTTGAATGTTGGGATTAGCTCAGACTCGACCCAGATATTATCTGAACAACTAGAAAAAGAGAAAGCAATGTTAGTCTTCACACATGCCAATTAATAATACAGTAAGCATGCCTGTATATGCATGTGTGTTTTTGAGCTTAAACACTTTTGTGTCCTCTAGGTGGTCAGAGGTGAAGGAAAAGGTTACACACGGCTTGCAGAGGTCACATAGTGTTCTGCAGGTGTGGCAGAGGTACTCTGATTTGAGACACACCTGCTCAGAGTGGCTCCAGCATCACAGAGAGCAGCTTATCACCCACACCAAAATACCTGCTGACCACGAACAACTTGCACACAACATCGAGGAGCTAAAGTCTGTGAGTACAGCACAAATACACTCACACACACTTGAGCATGCATACTGTTTACTGTAAATACTTGTGGCAGGGCGGAGGGCGGGGCCGGGTCGTGATGATACACACCCAGTCCCGTATCAGGGACCGGGTGTGTATCATCACGACCCGGCCCTGCCCTCCGCCCTGCCACAATACTGTATGCCGTATCTATTTTCGAGATGATTATTGAAATCAATGTAGCATGCTACTGTTAGAAACATTTATTTTTGTACTGTTTGTACTGTTTAGTACTGTTTCATTTCCTATTTTTTAAATAGATTAGACAGTATGCAGTAAATATACTTTGTAGTAAGCAGTACAGTAGTATTCATTCCAGAGACTTCCTCTTTTTGTTGTCACTCTCTTTAGGTATTACAGAGAAGTTCTGATACTCAACAAACTGATGTGGATAAAATGCTTGAAGCATCAAAAGATCTGACTGAACAGATGGAAGATGAAGATGCTGTTTTCATCAGATCAGAGTGCCGTTTGTTAGCACGCAGTTTCCTGCAGTTAGACCAGACACTGAGAGGAAGAATTCAACACATGCAGGTAAGACTCGTACAGACCTGTGTGTAAAAGTGTTTAATAATATGTGTGTATTTAAATTATGTGTGTGTGTTTAGGAGGATCTTGAGCAGTGTAAGGAGTTTGAAAGATTATTCCAGACACTTGAAACACAATTACAACAGTGGGAAAGCAAGCAAGAAATGGACTGCCAGTACACAGATATATCTGAGGTGATACACACATGCACATTTAACTAACATCACAAAATTCTTATCCTAACCTATCCTATTCTTTCCTATAATTTCCTATACTATCCTATCCTATCCTATCCTAGACTACACTACTCTATACTATCCTAGCCTAGCCTAACCTAGCTTGTCCTATTCTAGCCTATCCCATCCTATACCTTCCAATCCTGTACTATTCTATCCTATCCTCTGCTATCCTTTCCTATCCTATCCTACCCTTTCCTATCCTATCCTATCCTATCCTATCCTATCCTATTCTATTCTATCCTATCCTCGCCTAGCATAGCCTACCCTATTCTAGACTACTCTATCCTATCCTAGCCTAGCTGTCCTAGTCTAGCCTAACGTAGCCTTTCGTATTCTGTCCTATCCCATTCTATCCCATGCTATCCCTTCATATCCTGTCCTATCCTTTACTTTTCTATCGTATCCCATCCCATCCCATCCTATCCTATCCTATCCTATCCTAAAATCAACATGAAAGGGCATTAGCATTATATTTTACTTCCATTATGTTACATATTTCATGGTGAATTATCCATCAGAAATGTATTGTATTGTGTAAAGTGGGTGTTTCATATCAGAACTGAGCTAGTTGATTGGTTGATTTGTTTTTGGAATAATTTGTACAATACAACCAGGATGTGTATTAATAAAGTAAAAGATGTCAGTTTTGATTTCATGCTTTCATGTTTTTTTGTGTTTGCAGTCAGGTCTAATGGAGGTCAGTTATCTCTCTCCTGATCTGGATCTCCTAAACACAATAAGTTACAGACTGACCCTCAGTGACCCCATGACACAGAGGCTGCAGAACCTCAACAGGAAGTGGGCACAGGCCTCTGCACATGCTCAGGAGAGATGCAGGTGATTGGCACAACTCTCTTATGTGTTCTTTATCTCTCACATTCTCAGATCTTTATGTGGTGTACTTTATACATGCTGATGGTATGATATGTATGCACAAATATAATGTGTTTGTGTGTTTGTAGTGAGTTGCAGGCAACCTCTCTCCAGCAGCAGAGCTTTGAGCAGAGGTGCGAGAGCTGGCTGGCTTTCCTACAGCGCATGGAGGATGGTTTGGCTGTAGAAATCTCAACAACTTACACTGGACTAAGGGAACAACAGCGCACACACCAGGTAACAGACAAACACAAACAAGTTTTAAGAAGCATTGCACATATGGATCCCAGCATCATCCCTTAAATTCCTCAATTTTTTACAGTGTTTTCAGGCTGAGTTGTCTTTAGGCCATCAGATCCTTCATTCTGTGATCAGTGAATCTCTGCTCCTATTGCAGAAGGGAGAGGTGGATGACAGGTATCATTTTCCGACATGCCTTTTTAGATCTACTTGTGATATAATATTGCATTTTATAATTTCATAAAAAAAATCTGTTTTTTTATTTAAATGACCTACTCTCATATTTATCAAGTCTATAGTTAAAAATTTTAGCTTTATCTTTGGAATTGTAATTTTGTTAACTGCCTTGTGTGTTCCCTCAGGAGTGACTTCCTGTTAAAGCTGGCGCAGCTGAGAGAACACTGGCAAGGGGCAGTGCAGAGAGTAGCTCAACGGCGCAATCTAGTGGAAGGGCTCGTACAACACTGGCATCTTTTCACACACACACTGCAGAAACTCCGCAAACTTCTCACACTTGCACACACACTTCTGTCTCCCGCCGGACCCACACACTGCAGTGTCCTGCAACTGCGCCTTTCATTGGATGATCTGAAGGTAACAAGATTATTTTAAATTGTTTCAAGTAGAAGTGTGTAATTTCTGCGCCAAAAGCAGCACAGAAATGATACAGTTCACCTGTAATTTGACCGCCTTCAATCATGATGCACCGTTGAAGCATTGCGAAAATATATGATTTTATACCCTTTGAAAAGCTAATGTGCAATTGTTGCCTTAAAGAGGTAATTTTACCTGACCTAACCTTTAAAAATAGTTGTTTGGTGTAACCTAAAATAGGTTCAATTTATTTTATTTGTTTATTTTTTGTAAAAACTGCATGTATAATTTTACAAGAATTTATTAAATGTTTAAAGTAGTTTAGATGAAGTATGTCACATGAAGTATGTCATACTAAAGGACGGTAATACATATCATGGCAACTTTCTAACAAGTAAATTACCCACCTAAACATTGTTATTGATATTATAAATATTTCCAATAATTAATGGCAACTTGGTGTCAGTAATATAAATGTATAGAGAATTATAATTTGCTTTGATATTAATGACCAATAATTGAATCTGCTGAACCTAGTTAGCATGTAGTTATTATTAGTATCCCAGAGACATCTGCCATTGTTGTTATATTTAGTTACAGCTGGCAAAACTCTATTTGTTTTGTATTTCTGCTTGATCATCTCACTATCTTCATCACTCTCTCATTTTCTCTCTTTAACTCTTTTTTCTCTGTTCTCTTCAATCACTCCCTCTCTCTCTCTCTCTCTCTCTCTCTCTCTCTCTCTCTGTCCCTCTGTGAAGGGTACGGAGCTGTTGTTTCAAAGGTCAGTGTCTGCTTATCTGTGCGTTATGGAGGTAGGCAGGCAGCTGTTCTCTGTGAGTGACACGCAGACACAAACACAGCTGCAGACAGACCTGGCAGCCCTGCAAGAAGACTGGGAGCAATGTCAGTGCATGATGGGAAAGAGGAAGACTCTCACAGCTGACATCATCAAGGTAAGAGGGTTTGATTGGCCTTGAAATGGGACCCATTTATTATAGTTATGTCTGTTAATTGTCTTATGGCTTGTTTCTATAGACTTGCTTTTACAAGATAGATTTACAAGATAATCTGAACTACATTTACTATATACTGATCCATTTGGGCACTTGTGAAATCAATAAAGCCATGTAAGGAAGTTTGTGTGATCATATTTTTTGAAAACCGGAAAATGACAGGAAAATGACAGGAATTTTAAAACAATTCAGACCAGAATAGAATACAATTCTAAAAAAGGAATGGAAAAGCTAAAGAAAATTCAATTGTAATTATAAATGTTTCTACACGTGCTCAGCTATAAAATATTTCATCAGCTAAAACATTGCTGTCTTTGAGTGCAATCTTAAAAATAATTTTACAAATCCTTATTCAGAAGTCACAAACAACTGGAAAAGTCATGGGAATGAATTGGTGAAAAGGTGTTGGAACGCTACAGAAAGTAGTAGAGTTTTAGATATCTCATTCCTATCTACATATCAGCATTTATGATTGTAAAGTTTATATACAGTAACTAAACAGTTACGCCAAAGTGTAATTCAGCCCTGGAATTTTGGATGTTATAAAGATGGAAATAGGAGATTATGACTTTTATCCCCGATGGAGGTGAACACCTGCTTAACACTACTCTGCAGCTAAACACAAATAACTGTCTGTCTGGACACGTCTAAAATTGTTTCACCTTATCTCAGAATTAACTCTGCCATTAGAACAGAAATTTAGTCCAGAATGTTACAGGACAACAAAAAGTTTGTGTATGTTTATTTAGAATACAGAGATATTGTATTATGGCAGTTTATTGCAGGAATGAGTCCAGCTGAGTTTGACCTACATTCACTCTGATTTCAGTGTGTTACACAGCTGGACTAATCCAGATCAGACCATTACACACACTAATACACATACAAACACACACTCTCCAAAGGGAGGTTTCATCCAATTTAGCTCACGTTTTGATGCAAATCTGTCTATCTGTCTGTCTGTCTGTCTGTCTGTCTGTCTATCTATCTATCTATCTATCTATCTATCTATCTATCTATCTATCTATCTATCATCTATCATCTATCTATCTATCTATCTATCTATCTAGCACCTGTCTATCTATCTATCTATCTATCTATCTATCTATCTATCTATCTATCTATCTATCTATCTATCTATCTATCTATCATGTGTCTATCTGTCTGTCACACATTATTGACCATGATTGTAGTGTAGAATATATGAAATGTTCATTAATGTGTTCACAAATGTCTGCTTTAACACACATACACACAATCAGTGAGGGTTTTGTGTTTGTGTTCATATGTGCATGCAGTTGTCATGTACTTAAGGGTTTAAAGTAAAGCCTGTCTAGAGATTTATATTTCTGTCTCTCTCTCTCTGTTTCTCTCTGCCCTGCTATCTTTCTCATAGTACTGCCTTAATTTATGGCAGTGTTAATGTTACTGTTAATGTTACTAAATAAGCTTGCATGTGTAATACTGTATGTGTGAATTGTGGCATCTCATTGATATGTGTCTATGATGGCACAGATTGACTGAAGAATCCTCGGCAATATAGAGTACAGTATCTGTAGTTTTGTGTGGTGGCACAGCTCTCTCTTGCTTTGATTCCAGTGTAAAACAGTATTGCAGTACTGTATTACAATTTAGACCTGTGCATGTGTGTGTGCTGTCATAGCCCTTATCATTGTCTTAAGCTTTCATCTGGATCTGAGATGCTTGTCTGATAGGCATTCACCTTCCACACTGGACATCTGAACATCTGGAGTGTTTGCATATGCCTCGTGATTTGATATTTTGTTATATACGCACTGAAATTCAGTGGCTTAAGTGTCCAACATTGTATGTTTGTATAGCCACTGTATGTTTGTGTGTATAGATCTACCTTCATATGTCCATAAGCTCTCTGTGTTTTCTCTACATTATTTTTGACTTTCTTTTCTTTTTCCCGACTGATGAGAACACTAGTCCCAAGTCCACCCTTAAATAAAGATCAGATATTGCATCTAGAACATGTCGGAGCATTGTAGCAGCTGACAGCATCCTTTTATTTGCAGAAGTGGGAGACCTGTGAGACCAGACTAACTGATCAGGCCCAGCGCCTGAAGGAGCTGCAAGCCAGACTGAAGCAGTCAATACCTGATCAACAGGAGGAGATGGAGGAGGAACACCTCTTAGTGAAGGTATACTAACTCCAGGGTTGGGCTGGAACAGAATACATGCAACAGTGTTACATATTCAGAATACAAAAATGAAGTAACTGTATTCATATCCAATTAAGTTTCAAGCACCTGTATTCAGAATACAGTTATAACAGAATACTTCTCTCATAATGACCACAAAAAAAACAAAATACAAAATAAACTTGTATATCAATCAAATGAGAAACTTGATTTTTCTGAACAGCACAGATGCGCACGCTGTCACTCTCTCTTCTCCAAATCAGCTGGATCACATGAGCAGTGTTGCCAGGTTCTCACTTTCATGCCAAATTGGGCTTTTTAGAAAACACTAAGATACAAAAAAAAAATATTTACATTTATAATGTTGAGGGTTGTGGTTTTTTGGATATTTTAAAAATTAAAAACAGTCACCAAAAGGTTTGATGGTAGACACTAGGAAATGAAAATACAATGTCTTATTCATGTAAAAATTTTCTGGGATTGAATATCTGTCAAAAACACAAATATTACATTCAAGTGCATGATACATTGTTTCCAGTGATTGTAATTGCTGTGTTAATACATTTATTTATTTACATTTATCTCTTACAAACTGATAAAAAAATAAATCTAAGGAGGAGAAAGGAGGAGTAAATTCATTTAAAGAACCCAAAAATAAAAGTGTCAGTAATACAATTAATAATTAGGCCTAAATATGAAAGCAAGCCTAGTTTAAGTCGTTCATATACTACATTGTTGTCACAAGTGGTAAATCTGCATTTTGTATCCAATTTTGTGCCAATATGTTTTAATCTTTGTCAGTCCATTCAAATGATGTTTTAAGAAGAAGATTAAAAATATAAAAATGGTTACAACAGTTAAAAATGCCATTCTGAACATTCCCAAACATCCCTGCTTGGTAGCAATAATGTAACAGCTATAAGGGCTTTTGAGTCTTGAATGTACAGGGCAGGCAGTATTTTTCTTATAATGTATGTTGGAAATAGGACAAGATGCAAGCTGCCTTCTATTTACCCTGTGCCTTCACTAAAGAAAATCATCAGAGTCAAACTTCTCATTTAATTTAAATTAAATTAAATTTGCTGAAAAATATCTAGCTAGCTGTTTAGGCTCACTTAGATGTTAATAGAGAGATGTAGCGGTTCAGATTAGATAACACTGATATATCACACATAATTCTTTCAGTTTTGCCTTGCATTTATAAATATGTATTCTAGAAGTACTCTGAATATGTTACTTTTTATGTGATGTATCAGAATACATTACTGTATACATTTAAGAGAGAGTATTTAGTATTCAGCCCAGAATTCTTGCTTTGAAGTATTCTGCTCTACACTGACTAACTCACACAGATGAACTGCTTTGTTCCATCCCTTGCTCTGCAGCAGCAGTCTATCAGATTATTCTAGAAATAACTGTAGAATTATAAAAGCAAGTAGTAGAGGGCAAAAAGGCCATACATTTAAATAATATATTAATAACAATCACCAACACTCCTCTGGCATGGCTGGCATGTTTCTGCTATTTATTCTATTGTAATAATATAATTTCAACTCAGATCAATATTTCATTATTTTTTATGCAGACATGTAATCGGCAGAATAATATACAGTCAGGCAGTCATTATCGTGAAATTAAACTAACTAATATAATGACCCATTGACTGTACATTATACACAATTATGGACCGTTAAATGCATTTGAGGTAAAAGGTTGCAGTTAGTGTGCACAAAAATCATTGCAACACAAACAACAGCTTTCTGTTGACACATTTGGATTTCCTTTCCTCTCTGCATAGGCTTATTCAGCTATGATTCTTCTCTCTTTCTTTCTCTCTCCCTCTCTCTCTCTCTCCCTCCCTCTCTCTCTCCCTCTCCCCCGCTCTCTCTCCTCTCCTCTGCCCTCCCCCTTTGTCCTAAAGGCTTTAATCTTGTTGGACCAGAGGGTGAGAGAGAGATTGTGAGTCAGAGAAGGGACGTATAGCCGTGTTTTTCAGTGAGCGTGTGACAGTGTGACAGGTGTGTTATGTTATGCAGGAGGTTCAGGATTGTTTGGAGGACTGGGCGGTCAGTTTGTCCGAGCTCAGCACGATGAAGACGGATCTGTCCCAGTACATCCTCACCGATGATGTCCTCCTCCTGCAGGAGCAAGTGGACCATCTGCACTGCCAGTGGGAAGAACTCTGCCTCAAAGTAAGGCACTCACATCTACATGTTACTTGGCTATCTAAATGAAGACATACCATAAACTGTTTTTATATAAAGCTAATTATAATTTCTACAGACTAACTTCTCTACCATTTAAAAAATACATTAACCATTGATGGCTATTTTTAACTCACTAAGCTAATAAACCTTTGCGTGTGTGTGTGTGTGTGTAATGTAAGTCAAAGAAAAATATCTGGATGTATATTTTAAGATGTTGTAAAGTGTTGATAGTTAATAACATTATGAATGCAACATCAAGATTCTAAACAGTCTCTCTCACATCCTGAAGTATTTTAACACAAATGTTTACCCCTTAGGGAGGTTTTATCATATAGTATCTAACCTGTGGGGACAGTTTTGTCCCTGAACTAATAACTGAGGAAACATTGACAACATGTTCACAGAAATTTCTGGCATTTTAAAGACAGTGTGTTAAGAGACTTTCAACACTAAAGAAGCAAATATGATGGTTTGTTTGATGTTTTTGTCATCAGTGTATACTGATTCAGTTGAAGCTATTGTTTCTTTGAATTGTCTTGATGCTAGTTTGATTTTTGTTCAGAATGAGCTCTCGCTGCTTTATTTAATGAATGTTGTGCTGGATCAGTCAGCTGGAGTCTCCTGGGGTTATGTTTTGGGGGGCCTGGTATAAGTTTTGGAGTGGGGTGTCGTCTTTGACACAAGAATGAGAGAACAGATGGTGGGGAAAGTGAAGGACTTAAGGAAAAGACATAGAGGACTGAATAGAGGCAGGAGCCTTTGGCTCTTTGTTTTGGAAATCACATTGTGTGCGTTTCTGTCACACGTTGGAGTGTGAGTGTGTGTGTGTGTGTGGGGGGGGGGGGGGGGGGGGGTGTTGTTGCTTGGTAACAGTAAAGTCCACATGTGGCAGCTGTTAAGTTAGTTTAGGTTTTAAAACTTTCTAGTGACGGTTCATAGTGATGTTAAAGGGATAGTTCACACCAAAATGAAAATTCTGTCATCATTTACTCACCCTCATGCATCCAAGATGTGTTTGATGTTCTTTTCTTCAGCTGAACACAAATGAAGATTTCAGCACTATAGGTCCATTCAATGCAAGTGAATGGTGACCAGACCTTTATAGCTCCAAAAATCACATAAAGGCATCAAAAAGGTAATCCATATGACTCTAGTGGTTTAATCCATATCTTCAGAGGCAATCTGATAGGTGTGGGTGAGAAACACATCAATATTTAAGTAATTTTTTATTATAAATATCCATTCTAAAAGTGAAAGTGAATCTGAATGTGAACGTTGAGATTTATTGTAAAAAGGAAATAAATATTGATCTGTTTCTCACCCAAAGTGATTGCATCGCTTCAGAAGACACATATTAAACCAATGAAGTTGTATGTAATACTTTTATGCTGCCTTTATGTTATTGTTGGAGCTTGAAAGGTCTGGTCACCATTCACTTGCATTGTATGGACCATCAGAGCTGAGATATTCTTCTAAAAAAAGAAAGAAAGAAAGAAAATCAATTTTCCTCTATGAATGTTTTTCTTAAATGAAATTTAGTCTCTGATTTATGATTGTGAACCTGTAAGTTCTGAGTAGATATTAAGTTTTTATAGCACTTTAATGTGAGCTTAACATATTAAGGCAAATTTTATTACCTCATTATTATCTAATTATTTCTTAAATGTGTTTGGGTGTACGTATCTCACGATAACATGTCCATGAGAAATTTCTGTCAAATGTCTTCCGTATTATTTCCATTTCTCTCTCTCTGTGTGCAGGTGTCTCTGCGTAAGCAGGAGATTGCTGACCGGCTAAATGCCTGGATCATTTTCAATGAGAAGAACCGTGAGCTGTGTGAATGGCTGACACAGATGGAAAACAAAGTGGCGCACAGCGCCGAGCTCAGCATTGAGGAGATGGTGGAGAAACTCAAGAAGGTGAGCTGAATCTCATCCATCACACAGCGCAATTGAACATCAACCCCATTAGAGGTCGACCGGTAGTGGATTTTACTGATACCGATACCGATAACTAAGTTGGGAAGGACCTGCTGATAGCGATAAAATCTACCGATAGTTTTTATAATTAAATCTGAATGAAAAATAACACTCAAAGTAAAATAGTGCTGAACTTTATTACAAAAATAAACAGTACTGACTGCACCATGAAAATGTTCATCTTTTCAATGAAATTGCAGTTGAAAGTGACTAATTTTAAAGCTTATAAAGCACCCAAAAGTTACATTAATGTAGTACACATCTGTAGGGATGCATCTGAATCAAAAGTATTTAAATTCAGAAGAAATTAAAGTTAAAATGTAAGACTGAACTTTGCTCTAAAGATTCATGTGAAGTGCCCTATAAATATATAGACTGTAAAGATATTAATCACTATTACTTCTTCCACCCTTTACACACACACACACACACACTGCAGGACTGCATGGAGGAGATCAACCTCTTCAGTGAGAATAAAACACACCTGAAACAGCTTGGAGAACAACTCATCTCTGCCAGCAACAAGACCAAAGAGACAGAAATCAACGAAAAGATCAAGGATATCAATGACCGCTGGCAGCATCTATTTGATCACATTGAAGTCAGGTGAGACCACAAATTATAAAATAAATCATGCATTACAACTATATTATATACATATACTCCTAGAACACAAACATAAAGTGGTCATACATTTTTCAGTATTTGATATTTTTACAAGAAGTTCACATATAAGCTCTCATAATGTAGTTTTTCCATCCTCTCTCTGACCTTTAGAGTTAAACAGGCTTTACTACTTAACATTTAAGACCTTAATGGATTAATGTCCTCTGTTATGATTGGCTAACCTCTTTGAATGTGAATTTAATAATAACTATTTAAAGGATGCAATATAGTTTGCACTGCATCATCCTTTAATAGCAGCCTCTATTGTAAAGCCTGCATTGCATTGTGATTTAGGATATGGTTTTTTATGATATGACCTGTTTATGTTTGTGTTTCTGTTCTCTGTTTGCTCTCACCGGTAGTTTATGAAGAGTTACTTGAGTATAATGCCATATTTTTACAAGCTAGTCATGGAACATGGACTGTTTGCAATGTATTTTCTAAGATGTGTCAGAGACAATGCAGAGATGAATGTGAACATTAATCTGACATTGATCTGATTCTTCTCAGTCCTCGGACCAGTAGAGCTGTCCTATTTGCACATTATAGAGTATTGCCATGCCAACACAGAATATATTCAATACAGAATCTCAGCAGATTTCCACATAATTGAAACGGCCTTCATTCACTAAGTTGGTTAAAGCATGTTATTTGGGGCTTGGGTAGCTCAAGCGAGTATTGTCGCTGATGACCACCCCTGGAGTTTGCGAGTTCGAGTGACTCCAGCCAGGTCTCCTAAGCAACCGAATTGGCCCGGTTGCTAGGGAGGGTAGTGTCACATGGGGTAACCTTCTTGTGGTTGTGATTAGTGGTTCTCGCTCTCAATGGGGCATGTGGTAAGTTGTGCATGGATCGTGGAGAGTGGCATGAGCCTCCACATGCTGTGAGTCTCTGTGGTGTCATACACAACAAGCCACATGATAAGATAGATGCACAGATTGACGTCTCAGAAGTGGAGGCAACTGAGACTTGTCCTCCATAGTAAGAATTGGGCATTCCAAATTGGGAAAAAAGGGAATACATTTTTATATAAAAAACATTTATTAAAATGTTTTGTTAATTATCCTGGTAGCTACCAATAAGGGTGTACTACTCTTTGCTTAGCTTAAAACAATTTTTACTGTTTAAAATATATTTCAAGCCAGCATGCAGAATTCAGCAGATTATCCCCAAAAATTTACAGAAAATGCAAAAAAGAGAGTCTGCAGATTCTGTCTGGGCCTGAGTATTCCTTATATAACAAACAGGACATGCTGTTTGTCCCATTCAATGTAACTAAGAAACAGCTCCACTGAGGGGGGGTTGGCAACAAGAAAAGAATGGACATTTATATGTGGTACGTGCATGTAGCATCAGTCCAGATGGGCAGTATCAGGGTGGAACGTGGAGAGGGGAGTGAGGTGAGAGTGCTTTGTTTATCCTGTCCTTCGTTTGATTGACAGCTCTTTGATTTGGCAGATGGTGACTGTAGCTTCATGTCACGTTGACGGCCTGCTTGTTGTCTTCCTGTCTCTGTCTCTTTCTTTCTCCTCATCCTGCCTTTTCTCTATTTTTCTCTTTCTCCATTGGGTCTCTTGGAAATTTTCATCATAATTAGCATTTATTCACCTAAATTTCACTCCGTACCACTAATCATTTTATTTATCCTATTTGTTCCCTGGATCGCTTTGTCTAATCTCCATCATGTTCAGGTTATGGATTCATAGCTGCAATTTGGGCCAATTGTCCCTAGGCAATTCATAAAGTGTATTGCAGTCAGTGCATCTGTATGTGTTTTATCATCATTATACCAACATATAGTAGACAGACATATGTGTAAGTTGTGGTCCATAATCATTGATTCTAAAGGTTATGAACATTTGGTTACATTTATTCACAGTGTAAGAGATTTATCGGCTCCAAAAAAATATATAAGTATCAGCTAACATTTTGACAGAGACCTCTCTTGCGTTTTTCTAAAATTAATTCCTGTAGCTTCAAAATAAAGCTCCAGTGTTACGACGGACGTATGATGATCAGCTTATGGAATGTCATTTCATGTAATTGTGTTGCTTAAACAAGCCTCTTATGAGAGGAAGAGGTCAGGGTAGGGGGTTTAGAAGTCAACCGAAAAGAGCCAGTGACTTGTTACTCTCCTCACCTGCTGATCACTGTTGCCTAGCAACAGCAGGTGTGCTCACCTTTAGAGCTTTAGACCTAAGGATCTGCAATCCTGGAACATTTGCTGTTAAAATGCATAATGCACATTTCATTTGTGGTTAATATCTGGTTTTGTCAAATCTGACTGGGATCAAGTGCAACACTGTGTCATAAACATTAGTGTAATCAGTAACTTTCCAGTAATAATATCTAAAAATCCTTAAAACAAGATTACTTTAATTGAGAAGCCAAATTTACAGGCCAAACTATTAAAAGCATGGCTGGATTATTGCATTAGTAGCAAGTTTGCTTCTTTTTTTTTTTTGCTTGTGGGTTGACAAAATGAAGGCTTGCTGTAGGCATTTTTATTATAGTTCCTAGCTGAGCTGTTTCCTGAGTGTCTACAGTGGGAGACTTTAATGTAAACACTGGCTTTGTGCCACTAATGTCAAGGTTTAAGGGCTGAAACAGGCTTTGCAGGTGCAGGTAGACACTAAAAGTAGCTTTGTGGATCAGTAGGTAACCAGGCACGAGACTGCTTATTTGTCTGCCTGTCACCTTGAGCTGGAACTTTGTGCCTGTCAACATTCCTTCCCAGCTGTCAAACCAGTAGACATAAAGAGATTTATAATTAAGTGGAATTGACAGATAGTGGACGTGTGTTTACTGTAAGAACATTAAAGAGATAGTTCTGTAATCATTTTCTCACCTTCATGTCATTCCAAACCCAAATTTAAACTTGATGTGTTTAGATCGTTTACAACACAACATGAGAACCAATGGCTTTTGCCATCTTTGATGTGAAATCTGGCATATCACATCTTCATGTGCCAAGTTTGAAAATGCACAAATTATATTTGACAGATTACGATTTTCATTAAATAATGACTTTTATATTTATTTGGATTTTCGCTCTGTTTCTTCCACATATAAGTCATATGGACTAATTTTTAAGTGTTTTTATGGTGCTTTTTGGAGATTCACAGTCTGATCACTTAATTCTTTAAAAAAGTCGTAAGGTTTTGTAATAGGGGTTGACTAATTTATATGTTAGACGGATTAATCAGAGCTGATAGTTGCTTTTTAGAACAATCACTTATCTGCAAAAATCTATGCCAACAGTTGCAGATAGCTTTTTTATTTATTTTATTTTTTATTTATTTTTTTTTATTCCTGCTTGTTTGATTGTTTATAATTAAAAGTCCCACGTTATGCCCCAGATTGTAAATTTTCTGGTTATTATAGGGATTTGTGTTGCACAGTACAACTGCTTTTGGGATTTTATTCATTTTGGACTCTTGTAATCTCAATATCTGTGCCTTTCATATTAAGGAAAGACTAAGAGTTTTAGCATTCTATAGATCGCTTTAAAAAAAATATCGGCCGATTAATCGGTTATCTGCCTCTTCCACCACCTTAATTATCGTACTGGAAAAATCCACAATCAATCGACTTTCAGTTTGTAATGACATCCATTTTTTCATTTTCTTTTTATTTTCATTTAAATCTGTTGAAGTCATTTGTTTTCTTTCTGTGTCTAGGGTCAAAGTTCACAGCCGTGACTCAGACATGCCTGAGCCTGTCTCAGCTGGCTTCTGCTTCCTGTGTTTTCTCTATCAATTAATCCGAGATTATTTTTAATGTATGTTTATTTAAGCCATTTGAGGAGAAATGTTACTGTAAAAGGTGTATATATTTGTATAGGTCATTAGCTGTGACTTGCAAAAAGGAATGTGTGATTGAGACAAAATCTCTAGGATTACAGAAGTTGACAGAGACCCGTCCAACTCTTTTGTCGCTTAAAATCACAGTGGAGTTCAGCTCGGAGTTCCAGCATCTGCACACACACACACACACACACACACACACACACACACATACGAGGCAGCTGCTTCCTGCCAACTCTGGCCTTTGTATCCACCCATTGTCCCATAAGTCTTCTGTCTTTTAGCCAATCAACTTCAAAGCTCTGGGCTTCTGCTCATCATCTATTGGCTGAATGATGGCAGCAATTATATTCTTGAAACCTTTGCATGTTAAAAAACTTACAAGGGGCAACATGGGGAAGATGTTGTGTTTAAAACACCCCCACTGAACATACCCACACACACTCCAACAAATGTGGACTCTATGTCTGAAACATATTGAAAAAGTTGCCCACATTGGATAGTTCCTAAAACACACTTGCTTAGTCACTGTTTTAAGGACCAACTAATAATACGGTGTGAATCTTTATGTACATAGAATTATATAAAAACAATGTACTGTAAGTCTATTTTATGTGCCCACTTAGCTAAGTAAACATGTCTTTGTGTTTGATGTTGACTGAAGTGTTTTTGCTGGAAATTAGTCTTCCGTTGTTTGTCAAGACATTGGTTGCTCTGGCAATGCAGTTTTATATAAAGAAGTTCAGACAACTGTTGCTAGAACTGTTGCTATAGTAGCAAATTTATCTTAAACAGGGAGTGTGACAGCTTTGTGTTTGTCTATACTGTATACAATAAGATTCCACAATTCAATGTAATCTTTATCCACCATGACTATCATTCTGAATGGAGATCTCTTTGAGTGAAGAACAGCAGAATATTGACTACCCGTGAGGTGGGATGATTGAATTAAACCCTTTAGAGGCCTGAAGTGTGCTTGAATCTTCCCAACACCCATGAATTACCCTCTTCTCAAGTAAGAAAGACTTTGACAAGCAGCTCTATCTCTGCGAGGCCCACCAACGTTGTTCCCTCTAGCCCAGATCCATCGACTCATTTAGCTGAACTGTTGAAATTTAATAGAGGTCGCTTAAGAGGTCACAATAGCTTCTGAAGAGCATGCAATGGGTGCTTGCCCATGCAAAAGTTGCCAATGCTTGTGGTTGTGTTGGTGGTTGGTAGGATGTTGTTGCTAGGTGGTTGCTTACAGATCCAGGTCAAAAGAACCCACTACCATGATATTCTGGTCCTTCGATATGGCTCGGCTCCTTATCGGAGCATTTCTTTGTCCATTTTATCATCATATGTTTTGAGGTATCATTCCTGTTCTATATATATATATATAAATCCTGTTTTATATATCTAAATATATATATATATATTATTTTTTTTTTCATTTTCCTCACTGTGGGCTTCATTGTTTTACTGGTCATTGGTTTTAGCGTGTGTATATTTCTGTGTATTGTTGATGGTGCAAGTACTTGTGCTCAGTGAGTACTGTTGCAGGACATTGCGTCAGTTTGTTCCTGTTCCTTGTTTCCAATTATTACTAAAGTTCCCCCACCTATTGCTGTTGTTGAAGAGACAACACAGGTCTGGCATTCTTCTGGGATTGATAATCTGCTCAGGTTAGGTTTAGATTTAATTACCTTTAGCCCATGGAACATAATCTCAGACCACAGAGGACCGCAACACATGTAGATGTCCTTGGTTGAACTCACACACACATGCACGTTAACTCTTTTCACTACTAAGGTGTCCTGAGTCTCATTTGAGAAAGAAAATTTGACTTTCAAAAGTACATGAGGCTTCTCTGTGCATGTAAGGGAATTACTGTTTGTTCAGGGCTCAACAACAAGGAATTTTACTCCCAGATTGGTCAGGCCAGTAGTTGAGGTTTTTACTTGCCTTGTCAATATTTCCAGCTGGCCCATCACCATTATATTTTTCAATAAACTTTTTTCTTTATAAAGAAATGTGATAAAAACCTAATTTTTTATGTTTTAAAATTTCAATAGTAGCTGAGATTTATGAAACTATAATGTAACTCCAATATTAACAAATGTAAGTTCATTCATACACTAGAAAATTTGATCTTTTTTCTGGAGAAAAGTTTTAAAGGAGTATTCTGGGTTCAATACAAGTTTAGCTCAGTGATTACCTTAAGCTGTTGATTAAAACAAAAATGTATTTAGACTCTATAGTGTTATAGAGCACATACAATGGAAGTAAATGGGACCCAATTTTAGAAGGTTTAAATGCAGAAATGTGAAGCTTCTAATTTTATTAAAGTGCCTGAATTAATTCTTCTGTTTAAACGTGTGTATTATTTAAGCTGTAATGATGTTTAAATCATTTTAGGGTTTACGGTGTTACATCGTCATGGCAACGAAGTTGTAAAATTGAATATAACTTTACACAGAAAAGGTTAGTAAGAGATTTTATCACACAAAATCATGTTAACATGCATATTTTTTACATCTCATGGCATTACTTTTAAAATAATTCGTATTTTAACATTTACGGATTGGCCCCATTTGCTTCCATTGTAAGTGCCTCACTGGAACACAGGTTTGAGCTTTTTTAATCAAATATACTACTTATACCAAAATGATACCACAACTACTGTCGATTAAACTCAGCTTGTTGTAATTAACCTGGATTGTTCCTTTAAGAAGCAGGAGACTAAATGTTCTGTCCATTCTCCATGTAAGTTCATCACTGTCTAAGAGAAACAATTGAGATATTAAAGAGATTTCCTTTTTGATGTTTCTTACCTTTGGGTAATTTCAAATATGTGTTCAGTGTTCTGCAGTCCAACGGAAATCTCCACTCTACCTGTACCTGCTGCTCATGAGAAAGCCATTGCATGCTAATGCTGAATGCTCTTGGTCATACAGGGAGAGGGAGAGACAGGGGTTGAATAATGAGAGAGGGGAGGCAGGGGGCTGGGAGAGACGTAAACGGTAGCTCACAATCTCTAAAACGAGTGTGCGTGTGTATGTTATCAGCCTCAGCCATTCAGACACAGACATGCTAACATTAACACGCGAGAGTCTTGGAGCAGCCTCACCGGTCTGTGAGTAAGTGTTTCCTAATTGCACATAAGCATGCATATGTGTGTGTATGTGTGTGAGTTAGGTGGACGGACAGTGCTTTTGTCAGCGTGTGTGTGAACAGACAGCTGCAATGAGCGTTACACTAGCCTAGATTGCAAGACTGATCAAATCCTGCTTTGCGTGGACAAGCTTGTTTCTATGGATGACATGCACTATGTGCTTGCTGTTCTAAACAGACATGCACCAAAAGCAGTACATGCAACCAGACTGCAAAAAGGATTAAACAAAAATGCATCAGTCATCCATGTATATCAATGCATTGAAAATAATATGCAACAGCAATTATTTTTATTGCATATCTCTCTGTATTTCTTCATCTTAAACCTATATTGTTAATAAAGTTTTATTGCCATTTCTGTTTTTTTGGTATCTGCCTTCACCATAGCTATTAGAATAGTTCTAGAGATTACATGCATTTTAGTTATGTTGTGTATTAGTCATATTATGTATTTAAAAATATGGAAAGCACTGTTTCATTTGTGTATTGCAACACTGCATTATCACTTGCAGTCGAGTTGTTGTGTGATGTCACTTCTTCCACATCATCTGTTTGTTTTGGTTGGTCTTCCATTATAATGATCATGTGACCATGGAGGAAAGTCATCATCCTCTTAATCACATGACGTCACTGAGCGGTGTGAAAGCCATTTACCCGCTCAGACTTGAATATAGCGCAGCGGACAGACAAGAAATGGGTCACTGCACACTCTGAGCAAAAAGGCTTTTGCCTTCAATGTGTCTTTGTGAAATTCAGCTGGACATACTCGCTGTATAGTAATGATAGTTTGGTATATGACTGCAGCAATGTAAATCATGCAATGCTAACTTTTTGTGTGATGCAGAGCAAAGGTCATATACCTTTCACAGGAAGGCAAATGTCAAACCAATCAGAACTCTCAGAAACTACTGAGAAGAGTTGTTGTGATGTTAGGAAAATGCATAGGTGCAGAGTTGACTGATAAATTGACAGACAGAGAATAAGGATGTAATTTCATCAGGTTTTGAAGCTCTTTATGTCTTTGTTAGTGTGTACAAGGGTGATTTACTTGAATGACTGAGTGAGGGATTGATTGATTTATTCATTTATAGGTTAGTTGCATTGATTGATTGATTGATTGATTGATTTTCAGGGTAAGGAAGCTGAAGGAGACATTGGTGACAGTACAACAGCTGGATAAGAACATGAGTAATCTCCGCTCATGGCTGTCCCGCATTGAGGGTGAGCTAGCTAAACCCATCGTCTACAGCATCTGCCACAGTGAGGAAATACAGCGTAAACTAGCAGAGCATCAGGTAAACAGCGCATTCAACAAAACCACTATACATCTGTCTTTCATGTCTCATAGACGATGCTCCTTTGTTGGGGGAGAGGGGTTGAGAAAGTAAGAATTACATGACATCAGCAGAAAGGGAAAGTCTTTTCAGGTGTAAAGCAGAAGTTATTACATTTTAATAAAAGATTACACATAAATTTGATGATTCATGCACAATAAGACTCCCTGGTCTTATTGTGCATGATTCATCAATTTATGTGTAATCTTTTAAGACTCCCTGGTCTTATTGTGGATGAATCATTCATTTATTTCTAATTAACCCTTTAAGCTCAGATGAGAAAGAAATATAAAAATGTTAGTAACTACAGTCTTGACCAACACAAAATAGTTATTATAGCATCATGGAATGCTAAACCATTCAGATTGGGTTCAGATTGCTCCAACCAGTGGTGATAGTCCTTCATATTTGTGCAGAGAGTTATGTGATCAATCACTCAAATTACATATGGCCACTGGGAGATTGTGCCAAGTACCTGACACAGAATAAATGATGACCCAAATGGCACAGAATGAAACTCATTCTGTGAAATCTCATTACTAAAATCATGTATGCATGCTATGAACAATGAATCAGAATCCTTTATTTTGGTCACATATTATACACACAGTTTTTTGCATATATACAGTGAAATTTATTAGTTTCCACATATCCCAGCTAAGCTGGGGTCAGAGTGCAGGGTCAGCCATGATACAGCACCCCTGGAGCAGATAGCCTTGCTCAAGAGCCCAATCAGTGGCATCTTGGTGGTGCTGGGGCCTGAACCCCCGACCTTCTGGTCAGTAACCCTGAGCCTCAACCACTGAGCCACCACTTTTAATATCATGTTGACTTAAATTTTATATTTAACTAAGTTACACTAGCATATTATTAAGCTATATAAGTATATATATGACATTTAGAAGCATATTGTTTTTATTTTTATGTATCTGAAAAGTACAATGCTTTATTACTGATATTGTTAAATCTTAACAAATCTTAGGACACAAGCTAACTTTAACACAAACTTGATTGGATGATTGCAAGTTCTTTCAGTTTGTGTTATATATTAGTTCTATAATGTGATTTTGTTTATATTGACCAGGACCTTCAAAGGGACATTGAACAGCACACAGAGGGTGTGGCATCTGTCCTGACCCTGTGTGATGTTTTGCTGCATGATGTGGATGCTTGTGGCAGTGATGGCGAAAATGACTCCATTCAGCAGACCACACTAAGTCTGGACCGTCGCTGGAGGAACATATGTGCCATGTCCATGGAAAGGAGAATGAGGTCAATACAAACACAATTACAGACATGTACACACATTTGGTTGCATTAGATACACACTCACTCTTTAAAATCTATTCAACTTTTATCATTTTCTCTGATCCCTCTGCTATCTGGTGCCCCTTGTAGGATTGAGGAGACATGGCGTCTGTGGTGCAAGTTCCTGGACGACTATGCACGCTTTGAGGAGTGGCTTAATACAGCAGAACGCACAGCGGCCAATCCCGCCACCAAAGACGTGCTCTACACCTGTGCTAAAGAGGAACTCAAAAAGTTTGAGGTCTGTCAATGCACTGATGTTTTACCAACATTGGGAATAAAATGTAACATTAAAAGAAGAAAAATAGCATTAGAACAGTGGTGGTGGCGTAGTGGGCTAAAGCACATAACTGGTAATCAGAAGGTCATTGGTTCGAACCCACAGCCACCACCATTGTGTCCTTGAGCAAGGCACTTAACTCCAGGTTGCTCCGGGGGGATTGTCCTCCGGGGGGATTGTCCCTGTAATAAGTGCACTGTAAGTCGCTTTGGATTAAAGCGTCTGCCAAATGCATAAATGTAAATGTCATGCAGATTAAAATGTATTTGCACACAATTAAAACACTGTACTAGCTTTAGTGGTGGGTGTAACATTGGCAGCATTATTTTTGCTGTAATGTATATACTGTAGGGCCTGGTAAAGATTATTGGACAATTATTAAACTTGTGTTTTACATGCTCACATTCAGGCATTCCAGCGGCAGGTCCATGAGCGTCTGACACAACTGGAGCTGGTAAATAAACAATATCGCCGTTTGGCACGAGAGAACCGAACTGACGGTGCCAGTAAGCTGAAATTGATGGTACACAAGGGAAACCAGCGCTGGGATACACTACAGAAAAGAGTGGCCGCTGTGCTCCGCAGATTAAAAGTCAGACTTGGGTCATTTATTATGTTATATATCTATCCATCTGTCCATACCTAGATCCATCCGTCTACATATCTGTCTGTCCATCCATCCATCTGAACCCTTCTCTTATGTGCAGCATTTCACATCTCAGCGTGAAGACTTCGAGGGTACGAGGGAGGGGATTCTGGTGTGGTTAACTGAGATGGATCTTCAACTCACTAATGTGGAGCATTTTTCAGAGAGTGATATCCACGAGAAGATGCGTCAACTCAACGTCAGTACACTCTGATATATCTGCATTTTTTTCCAATGTAATATAAAAGGTTTGAACAGGTTAAATAGGTCCGAACAGCTCAGAATGAAGAATAATGAGGCTTTTTACTTTCTGCAGGCATTTCAGGAGGAGATCACTCTAAACACGAATAAGATCGATGCTCTGATCGTGTTTGGAGAGAACCTGATCCAGAAAAGTGCTCCACTGGATGCTGTTCTCATTGAAGATGAGCTAGAGGAGCTGCACTCATACTGCCAAGAAGTGTTTGGTAGGGTGGCCCGATTCCACCATCGCCTCATCAGCAGATTCCCGGTCAGTTTTAAAACACACATCACAAAGCAAATGCTCATTAAACAAATACATAATTGTGTTATTATTATTATTATCTAAAATTTGAGTACTCACTAGTGTTGGATTGAAAAAAAAATGTTGGCATCGGCATGATATATATACAATACATATGTAACAGATTTTTTTGTACCTGTATATTGCATGACCCTAGTACTGACTAAGCCCTTCCCACTCTGCCCTTGTCTTAGGTACTGGAGGAGGAAAGAGTTTTCTCAGACAGAGACACAGATCCGGAGGACTCCGCTGAATTCAGTGGGGTGTGGGAGAGGGAAAGAGAGGAGGAGGAAGCTGCTATGAGTTCTGATGTTTCTCTGACGGTACGACAAGCTGTGTGCCACCTGTTACCACCTGCTCTGGAGTGCTCGGGGCGTGAGACGCCCACCAGTGTGGATTCCATCCCACTGGAGTGGGACCACACAGTCGATGTGGGGGGATCTTCATCTCCAGAGGATGATGAGGAGTTAACTTACTATAGTGCCCTATCAGGTAACTACTCACTGCTCACTGACCACAAGATATTTTGTAGAATCAAGGCAAACTGAATTAAAGATAAGATACTTTAAAGGAGACCTATTATGCCCCCTTTTTCAAGATGTAATATAAGTCTCAGGTGTCTCCAGAATGTGTCTGTAAAGTTTCAGATCAAAATACCCTACAGGTAATTTATTATACCATGTTGTAAATGCCTCTTTTTGGGTGGAATCAAAAACACGCTGTTTTCGTTTGTCTCTTTAAATGCAAATGAGCTGCTGCTCCCCACCCACAACATAGCTCTGGTCTTGCTGAATACAATCAGAGACAATGGTAACTTTAGCTGTATTAGCCATGGAATCAGCTAACAAGCACATTAGGAAAGGCGATTTGCAAACATCCTGTTTTATATTGACACTCATTCACAAAGGAGTCCCGTGTAAAAAGATTTGCACAAACATACACAAATTTTTGTATGTTTTGGGGCACATTTCCTTCAAAAACAAAATTGTCCACTGTGTCTTCAGTGGCTCTGATGCCGGGGGTACATAAAAACTCCAACAACAGAACACTTATGATGCTAACGAAGCTGAGACATTATTCTTCTCACTGTATCTGCTCCAGCACAGAAAAAAATGGTGGACTGTGTGTAGATCACTCAGGGGAGGATCTATGCTATTAGGGTGGAGTCTGTCACCAGTCATGGGCGAGGCCTGCTCTAACATAACGTCACGTTAGAGCAGAAACAAAAAACATTAATTTTGAAATACTGTTTTTGATTAATAGAAATATAAGAAAGTGGGTGGACTTTTAACATTGTAGGGTGGTTGTGTACACACTGTCTACTCACATTTATGTACAAACACCATGTAAAAGTTCATTTTGCATAATAGGTCCCCTTTAATGGTATGGAAACAACAATTTAAACAACTGATCAGACAATTCCACAAATCCATGCAGTCCCAAATAACATTTGCTGCATAAAGCATTTCATTCTAAGCCTTCTCTGGTTATTCTGTAAAATAACTTCTATCTCTATCTCTAGAGTTTATCTAGATCTCTGTTTACTGATGCTCTGTTAGAGTGTTTCTAGACCTCACCGTCGTTTATCTGACAATCTTTTAGTGTATCTAGATCTTTCTGTCTGTTTTTTGTCGCTCTTTTAGATTAGGTGCCCTATTAGATTGTATCTAGATTTCTGTTGACTGACACTCTGTTAGTGCCTCTAGATCTTGCAGACTGTTTACTGATGCTCAGTCAGTGTATTTAGATTTCTCTGTCTGTTGTGTTTGTAGTTTACTGTTATTTGATGATTTCAGAGTATATCTACAGTAGATCTCTCATGTCATTTTTCTGATTCTTTGTAAGAGTTTTTTTTAGATCCCATCCGTCTATTTTCTAAAGCTCTATTAGTATATCTAGATCTCTATGTTATTTGCCACTCTATTAAAGTTTAAGTACATTTCTTTGTTATCTGATGCTCTTTTAGAGTGTGTCTAGATATCTCTGTTTTCTCAACCTCTGTTAATGTGTTTCTAGATCATGCTGCCTGATATTTAAAGCTCTATTAGTAGGTCTCTCTGGCTGTTATTTGCCACTCTATGAAAGTGTATTTAGATCTCTGTTTTATCGGATGCTCTGTTAGAATGCATCTGAATCTGTCCGTTTTATGACTTTCTGTTAGAGTGCTTCTAGATCTCTCCATCAGTTGTCTGATGCTCTATTTGTAAACCTAGGTCTCTCTGTCTAATAGTTGCCACACTAATAAAGTGTTTGTAGATTTCTGTGTTACCTGATGCTCTTTTGGAATGTATCTAGATCTCTGTCTGATTTCTAATGCTCTGTTAAAATGTATCTAGATTTTGCCGTCTGCTATTTAGTATGGCATACAAACGCTTTGTTAGTATATCTAGGTCTCTCTGTCATTTGACTTCTTAAAGTACAGTATGTGTAGATATCTGTGATATTTGGTGCTCTAAAAGAGTGTATCTAGAGATCTATCTGTCTGTTTTTATGCTCTGTTAGAGTGTTTCTAGATATTGCCATCTTATGCTCTATTAGTGTCTATAGGTCTCTGGCTGTTATTTGACACTCTATTAAAGTGTATGTAGATACCTGGGTTATCTGATGCTCTATTAGTGTATCTAGATCTCTTTTCTGATGCTCTGTTGGAGGTTTTCTAGATCTCGCCATCTGTTATCTGATGCTCTATAAGCGTCTCTAGGTCTCTGTCTGTTATTTGCTGGTCTAATACAGTCTTTGTAGATTTCTGTGTTATCTGATGCCCTATTAGAGTGGATCTAGATCTCTCTGTCTGATTTATAATGCTCTGTTAAAGTTCATCTAGATCATGCTGATATTTAAAGCACTGTTAGTTTATCTAGGTCACTCTGGCTGTTATTTGGCACTCTATGAAAGTGTATTTAGATCTCTTTTGTATTGGATGCTCTATTAGTGTGCATCTAGATCTCTCTGTATTTTTGACGCTTTGTTAGAGTGATTCTAGATCTTACACCATCTGATTTATAACGCTCTGTTAAAGTGGATCTAGATCTTGCCGTCTACTGTCTGATGCTCTATTAGTATATCTAGGTCTCTCTGTCTGTTATGTGCTGCTTTATTAAAGTCTAGATCTATCTGTCTTTTTCTGATGTTCTGTTAGAGTTTTCCCTAAGAAGTTTTTCTGGATCTTGCCACCTAGTATCTGATGCTTTATTAGTGTCTCTATGTTGGCACTCTATTAAAGTGTATCTAGATCTCTGTCTGATTTCGAACACTCTCTTAGAGTGTTTCTAGATCTTGACGTCTTATATCTGATGCTCTATTAGTGTCTCTAGGGCAATCTATTAAAGTGTATGTAGATATCTGATGCTCTATTAGAGTGTATCTAATACCTTTTTTTAAGCTGTATTACAGTGTTTCTAGATCTCACTGTCTGTTATCTTACACTCTTAAAGAGTTTATCTAGACCTCTTTCTTTTTTGCTGCTCTGTTAAGGTGAATCTAGATCTTTCTGTCTATTATCTGCCGATCTGTTAGAGTGTATCTATATCTTTCTGTCTGCTGTCTGCCCCTCCGTTAGAGTGTATCTAGATCTCTGTGTCTGTCTGCCACTCTTCTTTTGCAGATGTAGAGATCACTGAGAGCTCTGAGTCATATGTTAAAGCTACAGCAAAGGTTTTGAAGGCTGTGACTGGTAGGCATCAGCCTGCTGCATGTTAGCATGCTCACTGATCATTACATAATTATGTGTGTTTCTAGTGTTTCAGCATAGGCCTGTATTACATATCAACTGCATCAACATGACCATGTTTCCTTCATTCCCACCAAACCCAGTTACATTCCCTGCTCTTTATCTCTAAAGAGAATATATAGAAATAAATATTAAATATAAATATTATAGAAAAGTTATGCTTAAAGCTCACTGCCTGCTGGTTAACCCATTCCTCTTCTAAGCAGCTGCCCTTGTCACACTCTTAATGGCTCCTTATATTTTGTTTTTGTTTTGTCTTTTTCTGTATGTGTTGGAGCATGAGTGCATGTATGATGCAAACAAGTTCACACACACACACGTATATATTTCATAATCTGTGTGTTTTTTTGTTTTTTGTGGCATGACCTGCAACTGAGTGTTGACTTTTGACTATTGGTATGTTCTTATTGAAAAATATTGAAATTATCTTTCTCTGTTTCTTGCACAGGGGGAAGATCAGTGGTTGAGACATGGCATTCTCCCGATGTGCCAGACAGGAATCGAGTAAACAGAGAGATCATCACTTCTTCCCCATCTGACACCACCACAACATACCAACCACAGGCCTATGTGTGTACACATGCAGTACACACTCATGCTCACACACTTTTACTAAACTCTAGCCTATTGTACCACCCAAAGGGCTGCAAACATAAAAACACAGTTTGTTCTCTTTGTTCTCTCTAGGATAAGCTCATGTCTGAGTGTGCTGGCAGTATAGACAGTATAAAGCGAGTGAAACTGATTATGAATGAGGAAGATCAAATGGAGGATCAAGGACTGACATCCCTCTCGGCAGCAGATAAGACAGGTACTACACACACATACACTTCTGCACACATGCTTAAACATCAGTTGAGTTTCAAAGATTGCTGACCTTTGCCCTCTTCTGATTTGTGTCATAGGGGTGATCGAGCGATGGGAGCTCCTGCAGGTGCAGTCGTGCAGCATGCCGCAGGATCTTCAGCAGTGGCACAAACTGAACTCTGACCTCTGTGATGTCATGGCTTGGCTCAATGGTGTGCTGCCTGAGCTGAAGAAACTACAAACGCTAGAGCCAAAAACCAACATAACAGACATGGAGAGCAATATCCATAAATTAAAGGTAGTGAGAGAGACATGTATTGAGCGATAGAGACAGTTTCACAAGTTAATGAGGCATGAAGCCACTCAAGGCCATAAGTTGCATTGATTTTTACCACGGTAAATGTTGTTCTTAGGCACAATATGTTGTGAACTGCCCAAAACCCCTGTAACACATAACCTTGAGTGGCTATATTACAACAGCAGCAAGTGCAATATTATAAAAGATGGCAATGTTCAATAAATTATTATGTTTATTAATGATAATAATTATCATAGCCGTGCTGATATTCAGAACAACAACACTCTTACTCATGTGATATTTGTTCATTAGCTTAACTGTTGGCTGGCCAAGAAATATAGCACATTAATATACAATGTGCGTTCACATGTGTTAGTTTATTCACTTCAAGCTAATTTTCTGGTCTATTCATCAATTATTATTATTTAGATAGACGTTATGAATGACAATTTTCCTTGTAGGTTTATGATGTTGTTTTTCTCTCATTAGGAAATGCAGAGAACCTTTAATGGCTACAAATCGGTGATGATTGGTGTTAATCTAAGTGGGCAGAGCTTCCAGAATGGAGACAGCACTGAACTACAGGAACTGCGTGAGAATCTGCAGTCCGCCAATCACAAATGGGCACAGGCCTGTGCGGCCCTGGACAGCTGGGAGCACCGACTGCACAAAGCACTCATGGAGTGTCAGGTAAAAAAAGTGACGTACTGACAGTAGATTTAATTGGAAGGGTTGAGACAATACAGTAATGTACCATGAGAGTTTTTTTTAGCCATGATCACCTTTGAACAGCAATTCTGCATGCATTAAGCAAAGCCAAATTTCTGTGCTTTCACACGCTTGTGCTTCCTCTTCATAATAATACAGAACACTTGATTCAAGGGTTAACCGCTACTAAGGGTTTTTGATTGTTTGTTTCAAAAGGTTGCCAGAATGCTTGGTACAGGTTGTTCTTAAAGCCACAGCGTACCATGTCGGAGTCATCTTAGTCTCTTAATAAACCTGTTGACAGTGTCTCAATTCTGTTAAAAATAAAAAAAACATACCTAAATTCTCTCTCTTTAACTAAGCTGCTTAGAAGAGGAGGCAGGGAGCTTTAAGCATAACTTTTCTATAATATTTATAACATTTTGAGTTATTGGCATGACTGATGTTTAAGAATGTGCTACATTGTATGCCATACAACTTTCTGTAAGGCTTCTTTAAAGTGCTTTTACCGTTAAGTATGATATTGTAAACCAAGTACAAGCAGACACTCATGTGATGTTCTGTTTTTCTCAGGAGTTCCACGAGACACTTCACTCTCTACTGCTGTGGTTGGCTAAAGCAGAGAGCCAGCGTTACATGGTCAACATCCATGACCAAAACACAGATCTCAACATCCTGCAAGAGCATCAAGACACACTCAAGGTATGTGTGTGTGGGCATGTTCTGCTATACTTAATAAAATATACACACAAAAATAACAAAACCTAATAAAACCATCTACATAAAAAAACAAAACAAAAAATAATAATGACTAAATAATGACTCAATTCATATTTAAATATGTCAGAAGTTGACTTTTAGGGTTAATAGTTAGTTTAGTGTTAAATGTTAGTCTTAGGCGGTTACTGTCAGTGTTAGGTTTAGGATTACTTGTTGCTGTTGGGGTATTTTTTGCTTAGAACTTCTGTGCCATTGAAATTTTTTTTGATAATTGTTTAGTAATTTGGTCTTTCTTTTCATTACATAGAAAGTTCAACAGGACTTGCAGTCTCGTGAGAAGGAGGTGCACTCCCTGCAGGAGATCTCATCTCAGATCCTGCTACAGGACCAGGGAGAAGATACCCTGGAGGCCAAAGAGAAGGTGCACGTCATCAGCAACAAGTTACGGCTGCTGATTAGACAGATTGCTCATGACCTACACACACTGCAGACCAGAATGGTATGTTTCATTCAAACACACACACACACACACACACACACACACACACACACACACACACACTCACTGCAGGTCAGGGGGTTCCATTTCACATCCAAAACATGCTGATTTGCTGATGTCTGTTGTTCTGTTGCAGGACTTATCGAGTCCTGATGTGGGCGGGACAGTGGCGACACTGCACAAGGTACAGAACTGGTCAACTAAATTGTTGGGGTTATTTACAAAGTCTAGTTCATTTCAATAATAATATAAAAACACATTGTTTCAGTTCTGGATGCTAATTGGTCAACACAGCGTTCCAGCTGTGCTAAATTCCGTGATACAGAACGCAAAACACCTGATCACCGTATCACTGCACAGCAGTGCATAACAGATCGTTAGAGGTGGAAGAATGGCACTTAATTAATTTGCTTAGTAAAATAAATATGCTTTAATGAGAAATTTTGTCATCAATATTTTTTATTATGTGTATAGCCATGCTATATTTTGAATATAGTCTCCTGTACATTGTGCCTAACAAAGCCCTTTAGCCATGATTATATTCAAAATATAGCATTGCCACTTATAGCTTAAATAATGCGTATTAAATGGGGTAAATAATCCTCTAGTGAGGTAAATATTCACAAAAATGTAGTTTTCATCTTGTAACGTTGCTCTTGGAGACTGGAGAGTCTGACATTGGCAGTAAATAGAAGTTTTCAAAGAACAGCTAGAGCCCTATTTTAAGAGCACTAGCACTAAGCACTGTGCTATGCCATAAGTCATAAACACAAAGTCAGTGGGTATTGGCTATTAAGTTTTGGTATTTTCATGCAAGGAGTCTTGTGTAAATGGACTGTATGCAATGAATTAGGAGAATAGAAACATGAACTTACATTCTTTTGTGCATTCACTGCATCCTTGTTAAATGTCTAGTCTAGTGACATGCTTTTATATGTATGGAAAATGTGCTTCTCATAAGGATTTGGATTCATGCTGTGTTAATTTATAGAGAATGTAAATATTATTAATAATTTTCATCTGACACACAACTCATGGCTAGTATTAACTGTGATTTTATGTGGTAAAAAAACTAAATTATACCAAATCCAAACATTTTACCCTTTCCAACTTCGTCCACCGGCCCCTTTTTTCAATGAAAACAAATCACTCTACGACAACAGGTGGAAAATACCAATACAAATTAGATCATAAATACAAATGTAAATATAAATATAGCCTAATAATAATAACTGAAAAAGAAACCATGACCTATAGATAGTTTAACACAAATCTCATTAAAAAAAAAGTCATAAAACGGTTACAGCAGTGATCGTCAGGGACATACTTGATGTTCTACTGTATTTTCAAAGTTTGGACATTAACTTTATTCCCACCTGCTTGTGGCATCTCCAAACTGCAAATGTAGGAACTGAATTTAGACTTTGTGCTGAAGACATGGTTCTGAAACATAGTTCTAGCACAGTGACTGATTTCTCAGGAAAATAGCAAATTGTTTTTTGCACCACGTCATTTATATATAATGCACCAACAATTTGCGCACATGCACCCACAGATAGTGCAAAAACTCCCACCTATGACCATTTGTGCTTTGCACCGGCACGAAAATTGTACTAAAAATTTGCGTTCTCAAGAAAATTGGATCTAACATTGCATGTGGTGCTGTGCTTAGTGCACTTACGAAAGTAGAGCCCCCAGTATGATTTTATCTCGTTACTCAATCCTCTACTCTTCCTCTGTCTCTATCTAGGAAAGCACAGGACGTGTTTCACAGGGATCTCCTGCAAGTGTCAGGTAGGCACTGATAGTGTTTCTGTGTGTATCTGTGTTCACTGGTGTGTTTTTGTGGCCTTAAGTGACCTAGCTGAAGCTGACGTCTCCTAGTGCTTTCTACACACTCCCTAGTTCTTCTCACATTTACACACACACACACACACACACATACACACCTTTGATCCACTTTCACCTATTGAGAGTTTTAACATGTTCCTCACAATTCAATTTTATTGCACGTTAATGGTAACCATTTCTTTTATGTTTTTCAAAAACGTATTCACCATTTAGCCTTTTACAATTTCACATACTGGTTATGTGTGTAATACATTTATTTTATAATTTTCTAATACAGTATTTTACATTTTTCAATGTAAAATACTTTCTCTTATGCCAACTGAATGTGCAGAGGCAATAATCAACCAATAATAGCTTGATTGCTCTGAAAAGTGTTAACACTCGGGCTAGTGCTGCAAAAAACTCCACACTCCACCTTTAAATAGTCATGAATTTTGTAAATGAAAAATATTCCATGTAGTGTCTCAATTTATGCTGTCTCTAAATCTTTGAAACTAAGCAAGTGTTTTAGCCTAGAAATCATTCTGAGCTGGTAAAAGCTGTTTTTAACAACAGAATTGATCTGATTCTCAAAGCAAAGTACTGAATCAATTATTTAAAATTTTTAAATTCTTTCACAGTTACCACCAAGGGAGCAAGAATACTGGATATCCTCTCAGTATATTTAAGAGGCCCAAATATAATAATAATATCCGACTTGTTTTCATATAGCTGGAGAAAATGATTAGACAACCAGCCTTTAACATCTTCCAGACAGACTGGCATGGAAATTAGTAAAATCTTTAAAAGTCATGGAAATTCCTATAGGCAGTATCATTTTTCCTTGCTGTGCTCGGCTGAAATGTGCTCTTTTTGGGTTCAGTCTATATAAAATTATGTTTAAAAAAAAAAAAACATATTCGTAAGTCAACTTTTTAAAATATATATAATATATTTAGAAACAACTGGAGAAGTCATGGAAATCAAGCAGTCAAAAAAATGTGAACCCTCATAATTATGCAAGAATATAAAAAAAAACATTATTAACATAGTTTTAGATTAATTATAGAATATCATGCTGCAGGACACTGTTAATGCTTGACATTTTCATGGCAACTACCCTTAAAGTTCACCCAAAAATGATAATTCTCTCATCATTTACTTAATATTATTATGCCGTCTCAAACTTGAGAAACACAAAAGAAGATATTTTCATAGATGTATGATGTGTTTAAATCCACACAATGGAGTCCAACAAATCCAATTCCAAAAAACATAAAAGGTTTTTAAACACATTAAATCCATGCAGTGGAGTAGTTTAATCCGAGTCTTCCAAAGTGATCCGATTGGTTTTAGGTGAGAACAAACCAAAATGTAACTCCTTTTTCACTATAAATCTTGACATCTGCAGTCTCCTTAGCAATCCTTAGATCTCCTTATATTTTAAGCTTGATTACACTTCCACCCAAAACCAATCGTATTTCTTCAGAGGACGGATTAAACCACTCAAATTATATGGATTACTTTTATGCTGCCTTTATTTCCTTTTTGGAGCTCAGAAGAGTTGGGCCCCATTGACTTGCATAGTACGGATATAATCACATCATATCGCCATCAAAATATAATGTTTTGTGTTCCTCAGAAGAAATAGTCAAATGAGTTTGAGACAGCATAAGAGTGAGTAAATGATGAGAGAAATTTCATGTTTGGTTGAACTATTAGTTAAATAAGTTATTTTATGTATAAAAATGCAACTGACCTCTCCTTCCTGCAGGGCTGCCAAGGCTGATTCATCTCATGCAAGGCCATTCCTATATCGTGTCTTGCGAGCTGCTTTGCCCCTTCACGTCCTCTTCCTGTTGTTACTGGTTTTGGCCTGCCTAGTGCCTCTCTCAGAAGATGACTACAGCTGCACTCTGTCCAACAACTTTGCCCGATCCTTTTACCCCATGCTCCTCTACACCAACGGACCCCCGCCGACATGAGAACGGACACTCGTCAACATACTGCTTCGGTAGAATTAGAGAGAGAAATAGGATGTATTAAGTCAATGGTCACAGAGAAGGATTGTTCTGAAACTTCCCTCGAGAGATATGTACTGTATATATGTATTCTTAAAGAGCTTTTTGGGGGAAAAAATACAGGCTCTGTGACTCATCAACGGTGCACTCAAAACAGTTTCTAACTAGTATGTAGCACAATAGAACTCATGGAGTCATGGAAACACTGAAATTGTCCTTTACACAAAAACAAATGTATTTATTTTTACTCATATCTGTATTTTTTAAATAGAAACCCTGTTGATACATCACCTGAGTGACTGGACTCGCCTGAAAATTAGGGAATATGTTCATACATATTGACTGAACGAGTTGTATAATTTCTGGTAATCAAAGTCAATGTGCAAAGACTTGTATTGATACAAATATTTTATTTGTTGCTCTTTTAAATGCTGTTTCCTAAGTCAATGCCATGAAGGAGAGAAATTAATAGAAAGAGAGTTGTCAGGGTGTGTGCTAATTTAAGTCTTTAAAATTTTAGTCCTTTACATTTAAATGTATTCAGCCTAAAGTTTGATGGCTGCGTTTGTTTTCCTGTGTGCGTGTGTGAATAATGTAAAACTACTGAAGTTGTTAAATTATCTAATGGTTAAATGATCTGAACAAAGATAGGGTACATGATATTGATTTCTCTGAATGTGTTCTATGGCTTTGTAGTCAATTGCTAGAAGACTTCTGGCAGTAGACTCCAGTGTCCAGTTGTTTATTTAATTTTTTGCTTGGTTTTTCTTTTGGCTTTTTTGGTCAGTTGGATGTTTAAGGTGTCTCATAAACACTGATTTCAAAGCCATTTCGAAAGAACTCGCATTAATGCATTTGGTTTTTATTGATGCACAGAGCAGAAAAGCTGTCTATTGACATTTAATATTGCAGTTCTGAAAAACCACACTTTGAAATTCAGTTATGATGGTAATAATTTGGTAAAAAGCCAACTAGTTTCACTTTCGCTCTTACTGCCAGAGAGACAGATACTTTGTTTCATTCTTAAAGGTTACCGTAAGAATGCTGTTTCTCTTGTTCGTTTTGTGGGTTTATAATTTAAGCAATTGTTATAGTATGGATTACATATTGGGTCAATTGACATAGGCCATGATTTAAAAAGCCATTAATCACAGCAAAACATACATTTTATTACAAATGTATTTTTCAGCAAACCTTGCACTGCCAATGTGAGCTACTGGAAAGAGAGAATATTGAATTAGGTGTGCAGTTTGTGCTTTATTTTTGGAGTTTTAAGTACATTTTACTACAAATAAACATAATGTACAACTATGCACACGTGTTCTCTAATTTTTTTTCAACATATTATTTGTGTACAGTTTTGCCAATAAATGTTTTTATACGTTCAAAAGGGGCCCCTGGTCAGACATTCAAGGGGTTGGACCCCCTAGTTGTACACATTCCTAGGATGCATGTGTCAGCTGAGCAACTGCCTTTGAGATGAATGGTAATTCTAACGGAGCTCTTTCCTGGTGTAAGCCAGACTTTATGAGCACTAATGACAGTGACATCAGTATTCACACAATTCATAAACATGTAACATTTACTGCCATAGTGTTAACAATCAGCAAGCGCATCAGCAAATACAAGCACTCCGTCTTAATTAAACACAGACAAGGTGTTGAAAATAGTTCACAGACATGAACATGTTTGTATTTATGTAGTAGTTTAAAAGAGAGGAGCAAATAAGCTTTGATTCACTAAACCTCATCACTGGCCATCACTTGTCAGCATAAATTCATGCTGTCATTTAAGCAATAGGGAGACATACTAAACACTAAGATTTTTTAAATTCAACTTTTCACAAAATTGTTAGGCTGAAAATATATTTCTGATGTAAGATGTTGTACTAAACTAGACAAGAAATGCTAAATTTGATATGTCAAATATCTATGTCTTACCCTGACCCCAACCTATACCTGACCCTAATGCTAACCTATATGCAGGGTTAGGGGAATACATTTAACAGGATTACATATTTAAAATACAAAGTATAAGTAACTGTATTTCACTACAGTTACAATTTAAATAATTGGTCATTAGAATACTGTTACATTCAAAAAGTATTTTGATTACTGAAGAGATTACTTTGCATTTTATTGTCATTTGTTTCATTTAATATTTAGTCCTTTCAGATATAAAACATTTATACATATAAATGATGTGATCCAAAGTGCATTTGAACAGCGGTGAAACACTTTCTTATGATGTGATAAATTCATACGAGCAGACAGAGAAGTAAGTTTGAAGTTTGGAGCAGAAGAAATAGAAATAAAACTTGTGTAAATTGTCAGCTTTACACTAAGCATAAATGCTATTTCTAGCCATTTTACATCCACATGTTACCAGTCACGATCATATTTTTATCAAGAAAATTCACGTTGGATAATAATTTCTTCTTTTCTAGTAAGACCTTTGATATTAGGGCAAAAATCATATTTATGATAATAATTTAAAAAATGTCTAAAATCTGAAAAAGCAAGAGACGGGCCCTCTCTCCCCAGATCCAGCTGATACTTCTTGTAAGCCTGAAGCGCGCTTCGGCGCCTCTTCAGTTCACGAGGGGGATGCTGAACCTCTGAACATTCCACGCACAATAATAAAGTGGCTGAGGAATTACTCGAGGTGGTTACTCGTGCTGTGGCCAGACTACAGTTAAACTGGCCACGCGAACAAGAGACCCCCAAATGCTCCAAACTAGAAGACAGATTTCTGTCTGGTAGCCAAAAAAAAAAAAAAAGAGACACTTGCGGGTTATCTCACACCTGACTCGACATCATCACTAAAGAGACACACTCTCCCAACAAAGTCATGCAGAACCACCTCCACGCTTGTGGGGAAGGCTTATCAGGCAGCAGGTCAGGCTGGTGCTGCCCTGCCCACTATGGCAGCGTTACAGGGTACCAGGCTGATCTGTTGAGGGACCTGAGTGCTGGCACCACGGTCGACGAAGTGGCTTTCTCTGAGCTTCGTCGAGCCACAGATCTGTCTCTCCGTGCGACCAAGCAGACGGCTCACACCACTGGCCGGTCTATGTCTGCTTTAGTCAGCACGGAGAGACACTTATGGCTCAACCTTTTGGGCATCAGAGACAAGGACACATTTTTCCTTCTCGATGCCCCGGTTTCGCCTTCTGGCTTATTTGGTGACGCTATGAATGTAGTTATCACCAGGTTCCAGGAGGCAAAGAGTCATGAGGAAGCCTTCGGGCAATTCCTTCCTAGCAACACTCAGGAGGAGGGGCCGTCGGCCACCCAGCCCCACCCCGGTCCTTCTAGAAGGGAGGCTAAAAAACAAAGCGTGGCGAGTCGTGCTCCCCCTCATAGAGACTGGGGGCCGACTCGTCGCCCTCAGCAGCCCCCAAAGCAAGACATCAGGGCAGTCATTTCTAAGAATAAAAAACCCTGAAGGTCTTGTGCCCAGCCTTGTGGGGGTAGCCCCCCTTTGGGTTGGGGCACATGAAGCATTCACCTGTACCTTCCCAATACCCCCACAAAACCTCTCCATTCCCGCCGCCTCTGGTGTTTCTGGAGTTAGAGTTTTCCAGCAAAATGTTGGGTGTTCTGTTGCTTCCTGCCTTAGTCCACAATGCAGAATACTCGACATCCCCTCAACAGGAAGTGTTAAAATTGATACCCATCTCAGAGAACCTTGCAACGTGGAAGCTACTGCCAGGTGTTTCTATTCACTACCGTGAAACTGGAACAAGCATGTCTACTGTGGAAAGAACTGCAAAATCTCTTAGTCAAAGGGGCCATAGAACATGTTCCCCTTCCAGAGAAAGAGTCAGGTTACTACAGCAGATACTTCCTGGTTCCCAAGAATGGTGGGGGGTTGCATCCGATTTTAGACATTAAAGGCTTGAATCGCTCAATCAGGATGTCCAAGTTCAAGATGCCAACAGTCAAAACAGTCGTGTCTCAAATCCAACATCACGATTTATTGGTCACGATCGATCTCATGGACGCATATTTTCATATAGAAATTCTGCCACAACACAGTTCCTGAGGTTCGCTTTCGGGGGCGAAGCTTCCCAATATCGGGTTCTTCCATTCGGCCTAGCTATATCATGCATCATGGATGCAGCACTGGCTCCTTTGCGACTCCGGGGCATCCGCATTCTCAATTACTTAGACGACTGGCTGATACTAGCACAGTCACAAGAACTGGCAGTTCAGCACAGGGATATCTGTCTTATCTAATCTGGTTTCTCTGGGTCTGAGACTCAACGTCAAAAAGAGCATTCTCTCTCCCACTCAGGAAATTACCTATCTGGGCATTGTATGGAATTCGATCATAATGCAGGCACATTTGTCTCCCATTTGAATCATGTCCATTCAGAACACCCTGAGCAAAGTCAGGCTAGGCCAAGGTTGCACTGTTCATCAGTATCAAAGAATACTAGGTCTCATGGCATCTACGTCCACGGTGATCCCTTTGGGCCTTCTGCACATGAGACTGTTTCAGTTGTGGCTCAAAGCCAGGGGATTTCATCCAAGGGTCAGTCCCCTAAGGCAGATAAGGGTTACGCGCCACGCACTTCGTAACCTTTCTATGTGGTTCAGACCCCGGTTCCTCACTTTTTTTTCTCAAATCAAATCAAATCTCTTTATTGTCACACTACCATGTACACAATTGCAACAGTAGGTGAAAGTCTTGTGTGCAGTTCCGAGCAACATAGCAGTCATGATAGTGACGAGACATATACCAATTACAATCGACATCCTTTGGGTCCCATCCTTTGGGTCCCAATCTAGGTGCTAATGGTGCTAGGTGCAAATTGCTAATGGCAGATGCCTCCCTGACAGGCTGGGGTGCGGTCTTAAGTGGTCGTCCAGCTCAAGGGGAATGGGAGGGTCATCAGTTCGATTGGCACATCAACTGCCTCGAGATGATGGCGGTATTTCTGGCTCTGAAATACTTCCTCCAGTATTTGAGAGGCTGCCATGTCCTGGTGCAGGTGACAACACAGCAGTATTCTCTTACATAAACCATCAAGGAGGCCTACGTTCACGCCAGCTCAACATACTGGCATGGCAGATTCTCCTTTGGGCCCAGGGCAAGCTCCTGTCAATCAGAGCTGTTTATATCCCTGGATGCCTGAATGTGGGAGCAGATTTACTGTCCAGACAGAAAATACTGACGGGGGAGTGGAAACTCCACCCTGAGGTAGCGGAACAGATCTGGGTGAGATTTTACAGAGCGGAAGTGGACCTCTTCACCTCCCAATAGACAGAGCAATGTCCCCTCTACTTCTCTCTGTGTCACCCAGCCCCCCCTGGGTCTGGACACAATGGCACATACATGGCCCAGAATGCGCCTGTATGCATTTCCTCCAGTTTCTCTGCTCCCAGGAATCTTGGCCAGAGTTCACAGCAAGGGTCTTGCCTGTTACTGATAGTGCCGCATTGGCCGAACAGGGTATGGTTCTTGGAGATAATGTCTCTCCTCGACGGCTCGCCTTGGGCGATTCCGGATAGGAGGGACCTTCTCCTTCTCCTGCACAGGGGACAATATTTCATCCCCGGCCCAAGCTGTGGAACCTTCATGTTTGAGCCCTGAAGGGTACCAACTGAGGGACACTGGGCTTTCACCTGAAGTTATCAAGACCATTCGAAGTGCTAGGGCTCCCTCTATTAGAAGTTACACCAATAAATGGGGTGTCTTTGAAAGATGGTGCAGTGCACATAATGCGGATCCTGTTAACTGCCAGATTGCTTCAGTTCTGGAGACGTTTTGTCTTACTGTACTGGCAGAGTTTCATAGTCAAAACAAGTGAAAAAATCTTCCAGTGCTGAAAAAGTAATCCAAAGTATTTCAAATATGTTACTGACCTTGAGTAATCTCACAAAATACTTCACAAATTACATTTTACAGGATGTATTCTGTAATCTGTAGTGGAATACATTTCAAAAGTAACCCTCCCAACCCTGCCTATATGTAACCCTACCAGCAACCCAGTTCACCTAGGATATGGGCTTACAATCTAAATTGTTGATTATGTATGTGTCACACAGACATCTTTGCTGCCAAACTATTTGATTGGACAATCCATGGCTTTCAGTGCAACAGTCAGAGCACACAAGGATAGAATGCTGCAAAATGCACCTGCTCTTTCATTGAAAAACTGAAATTTTCCTCTCAAAAGGATGTGTGTGTGTGTGTGTGTGTGTGTGTGTGTGTGTGTGTGTGTGTGTGTGTGTGTGTGTGTGTGTGTAAATCTACATTAATTTAACATGTAACTTGCTAATAGACTTTGAGGTCAGTACATTTTCACCAATAAACATTTAATAAATCCAATCTTTTGTGTCATCATATTTACAGTACCATCATAATTTCCTCTCGTTTAATGCAGTCAACATTCCCATGATACTTTTTTTTCTCATCGTCAATTGCAGTTGATGAAGTGATTGCACAGAGAATTTCCTCTGGATGCAGATACCAATGTTACTAAAACTTCAAGCACTTAGAAAACTTGTGCCACTTGTCAGTATTATTTCACAAACTAAGTATGATGCACCTGAAATTACACATTCCAGCAGTCATGTTTCCAGTATAGGATACAAGATTTTCTGTGCTGAATGTGTGTAAGCCAGTATTGTAGTCAGCTTTCAAAACTTTGTTCCCTTAGTTTGAGTGACATGTCAACTTCTGACTCAACCAATTCATTACTTTGGGGCGAGAGCACCTTTAATATGCTGTCTAGCTGTGAATTTAATAATTTTGCAAACAACAGCAGACTAAGAGCATTCCGAAAAACTGCTAAGACTTAATTATTTTTTTACAGGCGCTGCCGAAATTACACAATTCATATTTGATCTCATGTGCATGGGCCCAAGACCATTTTCAATGGACTTGTCATGGACTCGTGAGCAATTTGACCTGGACTTGACTCGAACTTGAACCAACATCTCTGGCATGGCTTCACGGCTACAGCCCCTGGTGCACATCTTGAGGCCAGGGGAGTGAGATTTACAGACTACACAGCTGCCTTCCAGCTTGCTACCATTACACTCACCCCCCTAAACCTCACTCCCATCCGGGTCACGGCACCACTGTAACCAGTCCTGCTCAACCAGCTTCAAATGGGATTTTTACCGGCATGGGAGGTGTGGGAGGCAGGCGCACTGACCAGGAGGATAAAGATTACAGCCTCTAGCGTCAGTCACTAGTGCGCCTCATTCAGTCATTGGCTATTCAGTCCGATTCGTTCGTTGGATAAAGTGGATATTTGCCAAAATATACAAAAGACTGCTTTTTTGAGAGGTAATTTTGAGAAACTTCCATTGCTGCTGTGTCATTATTAGGGGTTCTTCACACCAAACGCGTTATGGCGTCCACCCATGCTGTTTTGAATGTAAACATGATAAACAGATGTCTTTGACTGTTGCAATACACATAGCTGTCTTTTTGGCATCTCGTGCAGGAGCGCCACAATTTTTTAAAGTTCTTTTGTCAAATTAAACTCTTAAAAACATGTCTCAAGACACTCTTTTCCCTGATAGCTCATGCACAATACCGAGGTGTCTATTTGATGTGTGTTTACATCTGGAAGATGACTATTTTAACTTGTTTGATAATCTGCAATACGCTTATAAGACGTATGTCAATAAATATGTCTCGGATGTCAATAAGACATTCCGCAAATGAGACGTTTATGATTTAGAATGATTGTAAATATGATGCTTTGAAGATGTTTAGCAGATGTTAGATGATTTCCTGATGAAAAGATCTAAAGCAGACATCTCAGAGACGTACATGTGCTATCTAGGTGCGTTGCACTGCGTTGGTCTGAAATGTCTCTAGTATTTTAGAAATGCCGTAGCCATTAGTTACATGAATGCCACACATACTGAAGAAAAAGTAAAAATACTTCTCTCAATGTCATCAGAATTGAATGGTTTTCAGTAGGCTAATGTTAACAAACTGAATATAAATGTTTGTATCACTTTCTGCATAAACACTGTCATATTTAATACATTATTGTTTGGTTTTAGGCCCATTTTAGTTATTGTACAGTTATACTGTATTTTGTAAAGCATAAATTGTAAATGTTAAAATAATAAATGGTCAGCACTTATATAGCGCCTTTTTAACCTTAGCAGTATTCAAAGCGCTTTACACTGCGTCTCATTCACCCATTCACACACCAATGATGGCAGAGCTGCCATGCGAGGCACTAGCCTGCCATTGGGAGCAACTTGGGGTTCAGTGTCTTGCCCAAGGACACTTAGGCATGTGGAGTCATGTGGGCTGGGAATCAAACCACCAACCCTGCAATTGGTGGACAACCCGCTCTACCACCTGAGCCACAGCCGCCCCAAATGAGGTTTATTTGATAAATTCGCCAATAGTTCATTAAACTATTTAATACATTCGAACAAATATCTTGTTTTAGGCTTAGACTTTTCTGGTCTCAGTCTTGACTCAAAATCGACCTACTCTGGTCTTGGACTCGGATGAGCTGCAACACTGGTGTAAGCCAGGATTTACATGAATCATTCAGACAGATAAAATATTTACACAACTTGCAGACGATTTTAACAAAGTCTCACATTTACTGTCAAGAACAAGTACTTTATAAACCACGCAAGGTTTACAATCAGGGAGCACCACAGGACAGCAAATACAACCAACATCTTACAAATAGACAGACAATGTGCAGATAATGCATAATGTATTATGTATGACCCATTTCATTTAGCAAATAGTTTGGCCAGTCTTCAGAAAAAGAGAGGAACATGAGTCAGCATTTTTTCGGAGATCTTTGATACACTAAACTTAATCTAATCACTGGCAGTCTTTTGCCATTGCTTAACTGGTGTATTTGCTAAAGAGCAGGAACAGCGGCAGTATGTGATTTCTGTGCCACTATTGCAAACGGTTTACAATCACATTACAACATTGGCTCAACAAATGGCATGAGATTGGGGCAGGACTCTTATATGTTGAACAATGGTAAAAGGGGGAGTGTGTGAAACTTGTTTGAACACAGTCATTATTTTTGCAATTCCGATTTGTGCCACCAGTGGCACCAAATTTACACACATCACACTTAAATGAACCAGCTGTATCTATAAAAAGATTTAGCAGTAGAACATATGTGATTTCTTGATCATTGAACACTTGGCATGTATTATGATTGTATGACGAAAGCTCCTTTTTCGGGTTGACATGTTGTCAGAAAAGAAAATGTGAAATAATGCAGTTCAAATTTTGTTTTGTTGAAGCAAGATTGAGAGTTGTATGTAAGCCCTGTTTGGTTCAGGTTGTCATTTGTCATTAAGTTCCATTCTGCCAAGTCCAAATCCAGTTCTGGATCCAAGGAGGTTATTACCCACAAAAGGGATATTGACAGTCTGTGCCCATGTCCTCTCGGTTCAGCCTAGCACGCAACGTCTCTTCCACTCACTACTCGGGTCTAGAGAGATGGAGACAATATGTAAAAACAATGTTACCTTAGATTTGAAAACCTTTTGTAAAACATTACATTTTAAAATGTTATTGTTTTTGAAAGAGAAACATTTTTAAGTTATTGAAAGAGTTATTATTACCACCGAAATCATTTTGACTCATGCCTCAAGTTTGTAAAAGCAAATGCATTTACAGTAATTGATTTACAATACAAATCTATGGGGCAAGGCATTCTTCAAATTACAAAAAGAACAATGATGCTTGTATTTTTGTGCTCATATTAATTCTTCCATAAAAATGTGTAAGTTAAGTCTTGTGGCTATAATAAAAAAAAAGTGTATTTTATTGTTTATCATTACAATGCCATAGACCTTCATAAACGCAACAAATATATATTTTTTCTGTGGTAATAGATTGCTAACTTCCGTTAACTTCCTAAAAATGCTAATTAATTATGAATGATTGAACACTCATTTGTAGGTTCCTCAAAACCATGACATCACAACACATAATTTTTAGGAAACGTTTGAAGCTGGCTCACTCCACAATTCAACACAAGCGTGTCTGAGAATGTATGTCTGAGCATTCACTCACTGTGAACTTTGGAGGATCATTGGGTCGCTCTCTTTCAGTGCAGGCTGCTGTCTGTATGTGTGGTGGGTTTCGGGGGTCTGTTGAGTGTCTGGCCGGGTGAAGGTGTCTGCGTGAGCAGGAAGCATGTGGCTGCTCTGAGATGTGTTCGCGTCCAGCATCTCCAGCAGAAGATCATACAGAAGCACTACGTTTTTTCTCTTCATGCTCGACAAATGCTCAATACCTTTGTTGCTACAGACAACAGAAGAAGAAGTGTGAGTGGCTAAATCTGTATGATCTTGAAGACCAAACTAATCAATCAGGAAAGTCATGGGATAATTATGGGATGGATTTAGAATTGTGGCCTAGCAATGCATCTTGTTTGAAATATCTTTTAGAACACACACTCTCTCTTAGTGGTACCTGAGGTGTCGTATATGTGACAGCAGCATCAGCAGGTGGGCGAGCCGAATGGATTGCTGCTGTTTGGACAGTCCGGTTTTGGAAATGGCCCAAACCAGAGCATCAGTCACAGAGTCCAGCAGCCTCAGAACCTTCCCACGACTCTCCACATCATCAGGGGTCTGTGGTGAGCTTGAACAGTTATCTGTTCATAAAAAATAAATTTAAAAAAAAAACAGGCAGAGATCTGAGACAGTGAAAGAGAAAATACATTCACATATATCTGTGGATTAATACAGTGTACATTATGCTTCATGTCCAAGGCTGGTTTCTCATTTAAGAAATAGTTTACTTTTTTCTCCCCAATTTGGAATGCCCGATTCCCAATGTGCTCTAAGTCCTCATGGTGGCGTAGTGACTCGCCTCAATTCAGGTGGCGGAGGATGTTGCCTCCGTCTGAGACCGTCAAACCACGCATCTTATCATGTGTATTGTTGAGCGAGTTACTGCGGAGACATACCGCATGTGGAGGCTTCACGCCATCCATGCACAACTCACCAACCGCCCCACCGAGAGCAAACCACATTATAGCAACCACGAGGAGGTTACCCCATGTGACTGTACCCTCCCTAGCAACCGGGCCAATTTATAGTCACTCAGCACTCCCTGGCTTAGAACTCACAAACTCTGACCAGCCAAAAAAATGAACACATTCTAATATAAAATAGTCACAAAGTCTTTTTGAATAGCATGCCCAAAAGAGTGGTTTCTATACTATGTATCCCCACGGTCCTACAGTTATGTACAAAAAAAAAATTACATTTATATTATCTCTATAGACAAGATAATTTACATTTAAATGTATTCAATTAGTAGATGCTTTTAAGGGGATAAAACACACACAAAGACAGAACTGTCATACAGGAGTTTAGAAGGATTACGGCTTTGAGACAGACGTATTCCTCTCTTTGCAGCTTCAGTTCTCTGAATCTGGAGGTGGTAGCCAGCAGCATGTCAAAGATTTCCATGATGCCTTCAACACAGTTGCCCTCATCCCTGAAAGAGATAGAAAGTGTGTCAAGCAGACATAGGAGGAGGAGAGTGCAGAGTTTCTTTATTTCTTTGTTCTGTTGAAACATATACCACTTTTACACAGCAGCAGAATACGGATGTCAGACCTGTTTTGAGTGTTTAAAGGGTCAAGAAAGCCTTAAAAAAAATTTTTATGAAATTTGAAATTTGACACACCTGTAAGTAAATTCGGTTGTCACTCCCAAACACTGACCATGTGAACGTAGCCATACATTTTCAATGCTAACATCGGTCAAAAACTTAATTGCTAAGACAATTCACAATTTTCTCAATTTTAAATAAACCTCAAACTTCCACATCAAAATCTAATATTTCACTTAAAAACATATTCACTTCTGTCAAAATTAAACATTGATTTTAAATGATACACAAACCCAACAAACACGAACAATTGCACTGCTATATCACACACATCAGTTGGATCAATTCACTGCTATAAACCCTCTATCAAACAAGGAGAATTTTGCAAGTCAAGCTCTATATATTTTGCAGTTATAGCACATAATACTATCAAACTGTACGTAAGAGTAGGCACAATTTTTTTTTTTACTATACGCTGCATTGTACACTCATCAGTTCTGCAGAAATACAGCACATTACATATCTCACAATACAGTGAATTTTTCTTTAAAATCAATAAAAATGGTTTATAACCATATTGTAATATAATGTAAATAACCATATTGTAATATATAATTTTCGATAAACCAGTCGGTGAATTAAATACATGAAACTACTTTCTCTTTTATATTTTTATCTTAATTAGGAACTTGATAAACACTCACACAAAAAAAACAACACAACTTGGTTTTAAATTAAGATTCAACTTTATTGTCATTGTGCAGAGTACAGGTACAGAGCCAATGAAATGCAGTTTTTTCACATATTCCAGCTAAGCTGGGGTCAGAGCGCAGGGTCAGCCATGAAACAGCACCCCTGGAGCAGATAGGGCCTTGCTCAAGGGCCCAACAGTGGTATCTTGACAGTGCTGGGGCTTGAACCCCCGACCTTTTGGTCAGTAACCCAGAGCCTAGCTGCTGAGCTGGTCTAATCAGCCTAACCATATGGAACTCGACAAACTTAGCCAAAAAACATCAACAAAAAAAACTTGGCTTAAAAAAAGCTTTAACATTATGCTAAATTTCACATTATGCCACATTTCCATCTATGTTGTTGACCAATATTATTATAATTATAAACTTTCCTCAAGAAACTCAAGATCTTCTCAAAGAAATGAAACAAAGATAATACATAGGTAAAAAAACTATGATTTAAGTCATCTCTATAGAGTATATAGTATGAATATTTCAAGGCAAACTATTTGATTTCTAATATCTACTGTAACATCATTCAAACAGAATTTTAGTAATGGTGATTGTTTAGTTTAAAAAACGTTTAATTTGGCGCATGACCCAGTGTTGTAGCTGTCTTTCTGGTCAGTGGTGGTTAGAATGTTGAGCTGTCTAGCCGTATATGACTTCCTCCATAATGCTTTAAGGTAAAAAACAAACAAAAAAAAACAGTAGAAATCAAATGGGTCACGTAAGTTTTGTGGTCCGCATCACAATTTTGGGTAGTGTGAGTGATCCTGCTCTTTGCTCTCCTGTCTCTGGAGCACAAATATGGGGAAGCCTGCTGGAGTCGCGTGCACTTGAGTGCTCCAGAGATAGAGCATGCAACACTCACGTGAAACACAGATGTGCGTGTCAGATGAGAAGCATATTTAATGCTTTTGAAGAAATTTTCACTAAATAATACAATAGATTTCAATTTGTTTCTCGCCAAACCTTAATCGCATTCCTTCAAAACAAGGCATGAGTCTTACAATAATTGATTAGACCTCTCCTTTTGAAGCTTGAAGAGGTGGTCACCATAAGCTTCCATTGTATGACATCACTGAACACAAAATATTTAATATGGGGTAATAACAACACAGGGGTGAGTAAACAATGACTGAATTTGTATTTTTGGGTGAACTCTCTCTTTAACCGATAATCGGGATGCAAATAATAAAATGACATCATCACTGTAAATTACGTAGATACAGTGTAAGTTAACAAGAGATTTTCAAACTTTACTCTTTAATTTCTTAAATAGTACATAAAAAAACATTTTAAAAAAAAAACAAGGGCATAATGTTAGGCTAAAATTATCTACAAGACAAAGTCTGATTATATACATATACAGTATGTATAAAATGTATATACAGAACTAATTAATTAGACTGAATTAATTGCAGATGTTTAACGTAAGGGTTCGGGGTTTAGAACAAAGCCTAACCAAGAAGTTTGGAACATCAACAGAGCTCTCTCTCGCACACAAACTTCCTTAACCCTGTGTGAGAAATGAAAAGTACAAACTAAGCTTGTGTTATGAGAACGTACCAAGGTTAGTTAAAACCCTAGTGATAATCACCAAGGAAGAAGAGTCTTCAATTCTGCAAACAAACACATGAACACGTATACACACGCACACACACACACACACACACATAGACATTATAAGAAAACAGACAGGTCACAACAATGTTTAGTTGTTAAGCATTCAGTTTCCCTAATTGGACAACACACCACAACTCGCACATATACACACAGAAAGAACCCTACACACACAACAGGAGATTATCCAAAGGTCTGGTCACGGTGGCAGCATACTAAGCAAAGTAGCCCATATGTCCTTTTCCCCGGCCACATCCTCCAACTCATTCTAAACTCAAAATCATAGAACTTATTCACGCTAGCGCCATTTTTCATCTCTTCACCATACACGAATGGTATAAAACTGTATTAAGCTTCTAGATCACATCTGGAGTTCTTTGTATACTGAATGTTCTTGGACAGATATTTGATCAATGTTTTGTCCACGGAACAATCCAAAAATACTTAAAACTGCAGTACATCCCACTAAAGAGACTGTAAGCCTATCCCTCACAGCCTTGTTTTCATTCCCATTAAAAATCAAAGATGGCGCTAGCGTGAACAAGGTCTATAGATGATAGGTATATGTTCCAACCCTCAGCTCATCTACTTCACCACCACAGTCCAGTACAGCAACCGCATTACTGCAGATGCTGCACTGATCCACCTGTCAATCTCATGCTCCAACTTTTCCTCACTCATGAACAAGATCTCGAGATACTTGAACTCCTCCACTTGGGGCAGCTTCTCTCTCTCTCTCTCTCTCTCTCTCTACCTGAAGCGAGCAATCCACCCTTTTCCAGCAGATAACCATGGCCTCAGACTTGGAGGTGCTGACCCTCATCCCAACCACTTCACACTCAGTCGAAAACCTCCCAAGGGCGCGCTTGAGGTCACAACATGATGATGCCAATAGGACCACATCACATGCAAATAGTAGGGATGCAATTCTGAGGCCCCCAAACTGGATACACTCCACACCTCGACTGCACCTTGAGATCCTATCCATGAATATTACAAATAGGATCGGTGATAAGGGACAGCCCTGTCAGAGTCCAACGCCCACTGTGAACAAGCTTGAATTAATGCCGGAGATGCATTCTGAGATTCGACAATCGGTTGGAATCTCCTCCCAGACTTTCCCAGGTAGGCTAAGAAGTGTGATCCCTCGATAGTTGGAACACACCCTCCGGTCCACCTTTTTAAAAATGGGAACCACCCCACCTGTCTGCCTATGTACCACTCCAGATGTCCACGCAATGCTGAAATGGCACGTCAGCCATGACAGCCCACCAACATCCAGGGCCTTCAGCATCTCAGGGCAAATCTCATCCACCACTGGCACCTTGCCATTTTGGTTTCTATGACTACCTCAGCGACTTCTGCCAGGGAAATGGGTGTCACTATGTCTGTTATGGCCAATCCATGACTAGCAAAGAAGTCCAATAACAGAACACCACTTGGGTCCAAATCAGGCAGGCCGTTCCTCCCAATCACTCCCCTCCATGTATCTACATAGTTGCCAACATGGGCACTGAAGTCACCCATCAGAACTATGGAGTCCCCAGCTGGCACCCCTTCCAGGGCCCCTCCTGGGTTCTCCAAGAAGGCTGAATAATCTGGACAGCAGTTCAGTGCATAAGCACAGACCACTGTCAGAACTTTTCCTCTTGCAACATTAAGTCGCAATGAGGCAACCCTCTCATCTACTGGGCTAAACTCCAAGATCGTAGCACCAAGCCATGGGCTTGTGTGTATACCCACACCTGCTCGACGCCTTTCCCCCTGAGCAATTCCGGAGAAGGATAGAGTCCAACCCATATCCAAGAGTTTGGTTCCAGAGCCAGAAAAGTGTGTAGAGGAGAGTCCAAATATATAGCTGGTATCTCTCAACCTCACACACTAATTCTGGCTCCTTCCTTAACAGTTACAGGTCACATTCAATGTTCCAAAAGCCATTTTCTGTAATCAAGGTCCAGTCCGCACAAGCCCCACCTTCGGCTGCTACCTGTTGGGCATCAATCCGCAAATCCAACAAACCCCAAAATGATACCATCAAGCAAGATATGAGCAAACCTCTCCCACTAAAGGAGGACGCATGGAGGTTTCTTAACTAGGCATGGGCATTATGTAGTCATATTTTGTAATCGAGTACTCTAACACATATTAAAAAAAAATAGTAATCGATAAATACAAATTCAGAATATAAGCTAGTAAATAAAGAATATGACACACTCGTGAAATGTATAGCCTATTGGTGTTTCCACAATTGTTGGTTCCTGGTTCATGTTGCTTCAACAACCTTTGAACCTGTTTTTCTTATGAAGAAAATGTACACTATGTATGAGCAACCAGATCTAGATTAAAAAAAGAAAAAAAAAATATTTGCACTCACACAGAAACATACATTCCAATTCTTCCAAAGTGATACAATCACTTTAAATAATGACAGAATTTTGCCTTTTGGGGGAATTTTTCCATTAAAGCTGCACTACGTAAGATTTTTCACAACAAATGGGCATTATTGATCGAGTACATAAACAACAGTGCTGGGTAGTAACAGTTTACATGTAATTTCTATTATGTAATCCAATTACAAATATCAAATATTTGTAATTTGATTAAATAACATTATAAAATGGTCATAATTAGACTAGTTACTTTTTCATAGAATACATGATTACATATTAACAATGGCAGATCAAGATTTATTGATCATTTTCTTATATCATCATATTCTTACCCTGAAGCCCAATAGGCTCACAGATGAATATTTTCAGCATGTGCTCATTTTACGTTACAACAGTAAGATATGCACCTCGGCTAAGGAATAGTTGATGGACTATTACTAAGTAGTAAGGGTTAAAAGTAAGTGTGTCAGAGTTTTGAGTTGTTATCTTTGACCTACCAATGTCATTGCTGTTGATTATTTCTTATTCTTAATTGCTCACATATTGAACCTAATTTCTTCAAACAATCCAGTGGGTGGGCCTGGTTAGCTCAGTGAGTAAATATGCTGACTACCACCCCTGGAGACATGAGTTCGAATCCAGGGCATGCTGAGTGACTCCAGCCAGGTCTCCTAAGCAACCAAATTGACCCAGTTGCTCTTGTAGCTCCTCTGTTGGTAACCTCCTCATGGTTGCTACGGTCTCCAGGGTAAATGTAAGCGCAGCGTAGGTCTAGCGGGAAGACTAGCAGCTGTACATCATTTCACCATTATCTGGGTAATTCCTAGCCAATCACATGTAAGCCGCTGCTTTATAAGTCTGCTCACAATCCATCACATTGCTGTTTCAGTGTGCAAACACGGCAACCTGCACCACAACCAGTTGAGTCCCTTACCTTATATTCATCAAATAAATGTCAACCTAAATTTCACTTAAGTCTGCGAGTCTTCCTGATAGAAAGCGCTCAACATGCCGTGTGATAAGATCACCGGGTTGACGGTCTCAGACAAGGAGGCAACTGAGGGTATAGGGAATTGGGCACTCCAAATTGGAGAAAAAAAACAATCTAGTGGATGCCATCTCTAACGCTTCTGCCTGCAAGGGTTAGTTCAAAGAATGGAATACATTTTCTTCCTCTTTCTTCCTCTGACATAAAATAAAATAGAATTTGGTTTAAAGTAGTCCAATAGTAATCGTATTAGATTACCCCAAAAATGTAATCTCAGATTAAGTTACTGATTGTGTTTTTTGTCATGTAATTTGTAATCAGGTACTCACAAGTAATCCACCCAGCACTGATGAACTATCAGTGTTCAAAACAATGTCCTTCCCTTACCCAGATTCACTATAGTAAGCATTTACAAATTATTTGTATTTTGAGCTGTCAAGTCGGATTTGGTGCGGAAATGCTGGTTTATGACATACATCCTTGCGTCATTACGTTATGTCTGTAAACACTGAAAAGAAGAACCGACTTTTTCATGTTTGGGCTGGAGAAACTACATTCAGTTCAGCCAGTCACATTCACATAGCTCAGGACAGATCGCAGCAATCTGGATGGATGTTTATCTGTTATCCTTTTGATGAAGTTGTTTACCTCTATATTGCTTGGATATATTGTCTGATAGGGTTGTTGAAGCTTATATTGCTTGTCATACTTGTATTAATCAACATTACTCGTGTGTTAACCGATCATGATGTATCTACGTTGTCGGGGAAGTTACTGTGACATGTTTATTAATATTTATGACATCATGTAACAGTTAGACTGCATATTTAAGCATGTTTATTTCATGTTTAATAAAGAATATTTTGTCCCCATCATTATTGAATCTTTGTTTTATGTTTTAGTTTACAATGTTTGTGCATTGCATAGACATACTATTGTAGTATTACGATTCACTTGCTTTATCAACCTAGGCGATACAACATAATATAAAAAAAAGTCTTCCATTGAACTCATATTAGCCAAGTTTCACCTGTTAAATTGATAAGAATAGTAAAATACAAACAATAATAGCAGATAAAACTACTAGAAAAAATCATATAAAAATATATTGGTAACTGGAGGTGATTGAGTCCCTATGTCACCATGTAAAAGTGCTTTGAGTGAAGTGTCTGAAAATTAATTTATTAAAAATATGTAAATAGGAGTGTTTTTTATCTTCATCAAATCAAGTAATACTTCACTTTTAAATGTTTAATTGTATAACATAATATCAACATAGAAATAGCACGTTATGATCACACAGGCGATGTCCAGATAAACTCAAATCATGAGATTAATCTGCCAGAAGAGCAGTGCTGAAACACGACTCAAGTAATATGTTATTCTGCAAATTGCTAAATTAAAAGAAATGAGGACATATTTTATTAAGCATATAAACAGGTGAAAGCATCGTAAATCTATATCAGAAAGTTTGATGGTAGGCTACACTCTAGGCTTATTTTGCGTGAACATTTTAACAATCTGGAGGACATAATTGTTTAGTTAAAATTACATGTGCAAAATTAGCTAAATGCTGTGGAATAAATAGCAAGAGTGAGCCTCTATATTTTTAGAAGAGAAAAGCAGGAAAAAGTGCCTGCTTTGGTTTCTCCTCAGTCCTCTGTGTGCAGGAATATTCTCAATAGATTCACAAGTATTTAAACCTCTTTTGGGCATCTAAACTGTTTGGGGGATAAAGGCTAAACCATGCGATATGAATGTAAATGTGGTCAGCTTTAAGAGACGTGCACCTCTATAAAATCATCACTTCTCTGTTCAGGAATTCAACATAAGAGTTGATTTATGAATCCTTATGTGTGAATTGTGTGAAATATTTGGTGTTTATGTATTAACAGGCATTTTAAAAAGTGGACATTGTGTATAATACATTATCTTAGTTAATATCACTAATGACAAGATTACATTTCTGAGATGCGCACAATTAATGGAGACTGAAACGAGTTGAGACCGCGGCCATCCAATGAACTTGAAATCACACCGTGAGCATTTTCATTTATAAGGTATACACTGTAGTAATCAGGCTTCACAGACTCATCATTGTTTTGTTATTTTCGATTAGTTTATTTAAAAAAGCACTTAAATCCTGTGCTCGTTGTATGATCAGACTTCTGAATATTTATTCTATTATTCGGATTAATTAGTTATTCATTTTGAAGTCATTATTCGTGACTTTCCGAATAAGGTATTTGGCTTAGGGTACATCCCTGCACGGATGGCCTTTTTCACACTGACAGCACACATCAAATTTTTGGATGTCTGGTTAAAATTGGATAGTTTTATGCCATCTGAACAACAAATAACAGATAGAATCTGATTTTCACACATCCAATTCAAACCACAATTGTAAGCAGTTCAAGGTGAGAAACAAAATCTGATTCAGGATTTCTGGATATGGGGAGCCAGATAATTAAAATTCAGATAATGCAGCAAACTGTCTAAGGACTGGAGAGAGGGCATTTTACCTTTTATGTCAACATTTGCATCCAAGTGAAACAAGATTTTTAAATGAGAAAAAAAAGCAAGGCAGGACATGATTTTACTCATTAGCCAGATATCTGCTCAATTTTTTGCAGAAAAGGTAAATTGGCATCGTGCTGAACCCTACATCATTACTATAGCAACCAAGGTACTGTAGGTAAGCTGGAATATGACTGCCTTAATGCACCTATCTGATCTGAGCACTTGAAACAGTGTACAATCAGCCCAAATGATTGGATTTGGAAAAATAAATCAGACTGTGTAAACAGAATCATGGTTTAATTTGATTTCAAGAAAGTGCTTTAAGTAAATAATTGTGCAGTTTATGATCATTTCTCCTAAATAAACAAATTTCTTTTCATATAAATAGTGTCTAAAAAAACTGTCTGATATTTTACCAAAATATACTGTACTATATGTCTACACCGAAGAGCCAAAACATTACAACCACCTGTCTAATATGCTGTTGGTCCTCCTTGTGCCACCAAAACAGTGAGGGAAAAAAAATAAAAATAATTTTATATATATAGAATTATTATTTATATATATATATATATATATATATATATATATATAATTTTTTTCCACCGGAGCACCAGCTGAGTCTCATCCCATCTACCGGTGACGCTTGATTCAACTTCTCGCGTCTACAGCCTGCGCAGATTTCAACAGCGCAAATGGATTTTTGTTGCCAGGTTGAGGTCACAAATGGGTTGAAATTTGTATGTGTCGATTGTGTGAGTTTGATGCGTTTCATACAAGATCTGGCAACTGGACAACCTTGGAATAATATATTGATGTGATTATTCATATAACGTGGTTTGGGCCATACAAATTACGGGAGTTTCCCGGGAGAAATAACAAAACGGGAGGGGGGTGGGAGATGGGTGTGAAATACGGGAGACTCCCGGGAAAAACGGGGGTGAGTGACGACAAGCCGATCCCGAAGCAGCAATCAGTTTTACCTCTGATATTTGGTATCTAACGTACGCTTAATGTCAATGTTGAGCGTATTGGACACTTCAGTTTTGTTCATAGGCTTGTAATATTTGGAATTGTTTTGTTATACGAGAAAAAGGTCCATTTATAAAAATAGTGGATAATGACATCTGTTTTGTTATATAAAGCAACTAATTTGCAGTTAATTGTTATTTCTACCACTTTCCAGTCACAGAGCACTTTATATATCAGAAGTCAGATAAGATCATGTAACTTTGTTTGGGGGAAATTGTAATGTTTAATAATTTATTTTATTATGAAACTAATTGAAGAAAGGTAGATTTTGTTTGTATATGCGGTCAAAAGTTCTTAGAAAGAAAATTGGAATCAGAAAAAAAAAAAAATAAATAATCGGTATCGGCAGGTCACACTTGGAGAAAAATCCAAAAATTGAAAATCGGTGCATCTCTATTTAACTCTTTATAATGTTCTTCAAACTATTCCTGAACAATGTGTGCAGTGTGAAAATGTACATAATCCTGCTGCAAGAATTCCATTGCCATGAAGAGGTGTATCTGGTCTGCAACAATGTTTAAGTAGATGACACGTGTCAAATTGACATCAACATGAATGGCCGGACCCAGGGTTTCCCAGAACATTGCCAAGAGCATCACACTTTCCATCTTCCCACAGTGCATCCTGGTGCCATCACTTACACGTGCATCCTGTGCACACATTCATCGCCGTCCACATGATGTACAATAAAATGGGACTCATTGTACCAGATGTCCTTCCTCCACTGCTCCAAGGTTCAGTTCAGATGCTCGCATTTCCATTGAAGGCACTTTCGATGGTGACAGTGGTAATCATGGGCACTCTGACCAGTCTGTGGCTACGCAGCCCCATACGCAGTAGGGTTAGATGCACTGTTTGTTGTGGCACATTCCTCCCATAACATCACAAAAAATGTCTGTGACGTGCCACAGTAGAGCTTTTGTTTTGTTGGGACCAGATGGGATAGCCTTCATTTCTCTCAGGCATTGATGAGCCTTGGGCACCCAACATCCTGTAACCAATTTGTGGTTTGTCCCTCCTCAAACCACTGTTGGTATGTACTCACCACTGCTGACCGGGACCACACGAGCCTTGCCTTTTCAGAGATTCTCTGAACCAGTCATCTGGCTGTAACAATTTGGCACTTGTCAAAGTCGCTCATGACTTTAATCCTGCCCCTTTCTCCTGCATTCAACACATTGACTACGCAAACTGATTGTTTGCTAACCATCTAATCAACACAGACCTTGAAATGTGGCCTTGTTAGGAGATGATCAATGTTATTTGCTTCACCTGTGAGTGGTCACAATATTTTGACTCAGTTATGTGTTATGTTTGCTCAATTGATGTGGGAGTTTTTACCGGTTGAGTTTGAGGTCTGGTGAGAAGATGAGTTTCCCGGGATGATCCACAGATCTCCACATTAATCCCAACATAAGAATATCCAGCCAGCAGCATTCCAACAGATGCACCTGATCTGACAAACTCAGCTCCACAAAACCTGTGAGAGCAGATGCAAACACATAAACACCTTATATCCTGGCTGCTCTATTCTATATATTCAAAGTGAATGAAGACTATGTCTGTCAAGCTCCAAAATGACAAATAAGCACCATAAAGTTCATGTCATGTGACTCCTTCACATTATTCCAAGTCTTCTGAAGCCATACAATATGCTTGTGTGAGGAACACACCAAAATTGTATTTAATTTTTTAAATTTTTAATTTAATTAATTTAATAAATATGCAAAAGCTTTGAAAAGGACTATAAAAGAGTATACACTATAAAATCTACAGGTACTAAAAATAGGGCATTGAAGGCAAAACCCTTTGGCTCCCGTGTGTGTTGTGACCAAATGTCATTGATGTCATGGCGCTATTTTTATTTGAGAGCTACAGCAGAAGGTAAATGCCAAATAACCTGAATTTTAGTCTTGTTGTCACAAAAAGCTATCAAATGGCTTCATATCATGGCTTGGATTACAGTACATGAGTTGTATGGACAACTTTTATTATACATTTATTGTGCTTTTTGGCATTTCACATCACCAGTTCCCATTCACTTTCATTACATTGAAAAGAACATCCATGACATACAGTAAATACAAAATTCACAGTTTGTCATGAACGTCATACGGGATAAAAAAAAACATGAGGATGAGCAAATTATGCCTGAATTTTCATTTGTGGCTGAACTATTCCTTTTCCTTTAACCTGGTGCGCCCCCGTGTCCACATGCATGGACGTTCTATTTTAGCTTTGCTTTATACAAAGCATAATTTAATTTAAACTGACTAATCTCCCTTCAGGAGGCTCTGTACTGTCTGTTAAGGGATAAACATTTGATGCACGGATGAACTTTCATATGACCAAACAACATGGCGTTGATCACAGCAGAGTTTGTCTTTGGGAGAAACGCCAACAAAACTACATCTTGTAAGAAACCTAATTAAGTTTTTACATTGAAACATTTGAGTCAAAAGATTAGTGTCTCCAGATGCATCCAATATGCCATTTGTTTTTAAATTTGTGACCACATAAGTGGACTGAATGCCCATTTTCATTTAAAATATCCTAGATTCACTATGCATTATCACATTGAGAATCAATGGATGCATCCAAAAGCTGAAAAATTTTGCTTTTAGGGCTGTAATCGGAGTTAGGATGAAAATAAGGTGTATTTCAATCTGTTCTGAGACCAGTGCAGACAGACAGCACACTGGAGGTCAAGTTATTCACTAAATATGGTCTAGTTACAAATCAATAAGAGGAATGGGAAATGTACAGAGCAGTCACATTCTGGTCTCAGGAGGTTCAGAAATCAAAATACATTTTAACTGGAACACCCCTAATTAACAAAGTTCTACACAATCGGATGAATAAGAGCAAAGTTTTCAGATATCTATACAAAAAGCACACACCTGGTATCTTCTTAGCCCAGCTGATCATGAGCACCAACTCCTTGTCAGCGAGGTTGGTTAGGGACATCATCATGCTGGCCTCTGTGTACGGCTTCTTTACTGGATCTCGCAGGTAAATCTGAGGAGGCTCCGCCTCCATAATACGATTTACCAACTGCTCAGGGGAGAGGTTTAGGCCACGCTGCTCAACTTCACCCCCTGAAGGGAAAAGGTGGTGAGGGGGGTTGAGGGGAAACTCTAGATGATGCTGGGAGCGACATTTGACCCCTATTGCTCCACCAGAGCTGTCTCTGATTTGGGGGGTACGCCGATGTCGAGAACCACGGTAACTGCAGCGTTCCCGCCTTACACCTGTTCACAAACAACAATTACACACATGCATAATAAACACACACTCAGCACTGTACACACTGTCCAAAACATTAACATACTTATTATAACAACTTTTCAATTACAGTGCGACAGATTCAAACCTTTTTTTTACTTTTAGTAGCACTTCACTGTTACAGACACTGCATAACATCTGCATCACGTCAACAGTCAAACAATGGTGACAGCCAACACAAGCGCGGAGATTTCAAATTCAGAGAATTAAATACACCTGCATACCACACTTCATCATGCCCACTTCATAACACTTGCGAAGTCGACAGGCCTGGCAGCTCTTGCGTCTGCTCTTGTCGATAGTGCACTGGTTGGTGGCTGGACAAATGTAGTCATTGTGTCCTGAAGAAGATGAGAAAAAAACCCAAATCGAACTCACTTTCTTGAGTGTGTGTGGGGTACAACTGGACTTTACAAATATACAGGGCTATGGTTGGTTAAAAGGATACTTCTCCCAAAAAAGAAAATTCTGTAATTGTTTACTCACTTTCATGTTGTTTCAAACCCATATTACTTTCTTTCTTCAAAAGGAGTTGTTAGGAGTTGTTAAGCCTCAGTCACTATTCACTTTCATTGCATATTTTTTTCCATAGGAGTGAAAGTGAATGGTTACTGAGGCTGTCAGTAACTAACATCCTGCCTAACGTCTTCCACAAAAAAAAAGAAAGTCATAGAGGTTTGGAATGACATGAGGGTGAGTAAATGGATAGAATTAAAACATTTTGGGTGAACTATCCCTTTAAATTCAGCTTATTTGTCATTTCAATCCATTATCTAAAATCAGATATTCTTATTATTTTATCTAATGTTTGCAAAAGCAAAATTACAACATATTCTACTATGAATTATTGTTTTGACTGAAAACAACCAATAGTAACATTTGCAGTAACATCATAAACTGACCTGGTATGAAACTTTAGACTGGTAAAAAAAAGACCTCTATGATAAGAGAGCACATACATGTCCTTCAAAAAAAATTAAGTTCACTATTCTAATGTATTTTGACATATATGTCCTTTGAGAAGCTTCTATTAATTGAGAGGTCAAAACAAACGTTTTAAATCCTTCCAGGATAACACAATGCACTGACCTTGACATACCCAACGGTATCTGAGCAAAAACATGTGGGAAGCAGATTCAAGAAAAAAAGACGGTGCTAAAGATTTAAGACTTAATAAAACTCAAAACCTAAAATGTTTGCATCAAAGGCGCTAACAATTACTGTGGCATTTCAAAAAAAGAGAAAAGCATTTGTTAAAATGGTTCGAAGTGTAACCTTTACTGTGTTACCTTGAATGCTCCGTTTGAAGAAAGCCTTGCACCCCTCACATGACCAGACACCATAGTGATACCCAGAAGCGTAGTCATGACACACAGCACAGAACTGTTTGTCTCCTTTACTCACAATCCCTGGCAAAGGATTCAAGCCATCATCAACTTCCAGCTGCTGCCCTAACAACTTTGCATGAGCAAGGACAGAACTATAAAAAAGACAAAGGAATAGATATCAATAGATATTTTTTCTATTGTCTGCCATGCAAATCATAAGTCCAGTTGCTTAGAAAAGCAATAACACACTTCTTTCCAAAAAGCAGCACACAACATGGCTACCACTTTGATGGTGCAAAATATTTGTATTGTGACACAAACAATAATTCAATACTTTGTAGAGCAACCTTTTGCTGCAATTACAGCTGCAAGTCTCTCGGGGTAGGTCTCTATTAGCTTAGCACATCTAGCACTGGGATTTTTACCCATTCTTCAATGCAAAATTGTTCCAGCTTCTTCAAGTTAGATGGGTTGCGTTGGTGTACAGCAATATTCAAGTCATGCCACAGATTCTCAATTGGATTTAGGTCTGGGTTTTGACTAGGCCATTCCAAAACATTTCAAAATGGGGGGGCTGTGGCTCAGGTGGGAGAGCAGGTTGGCCACTAATCGCAGGGTTGATGGTTTGAGGCTAGCGCCTTGCATGGCAGCTTTGCCATCATTGGTGTGTGTGTGAATGGGTGAATGAAACGCAATGTAAAGTGCTTTGAACACAGCTAAGGTTAAAATGGCGCTATATAAGTGCAGACTATTTAAATGTTTCCCTTTAAACCACTCCAGTGTAAATTTAGCAGTATGTTTAGGGTCCTGCTGGAAGGTGAACCACCATCCCAATCTCAAATCTCTGGCAGACTGAAACAGGATTTCCTCAAGAATTGCCCTGTATTCCATCCATCTTTCCTTCAATCCTAACCAGTTTTCTAGTCCCTGCCGATTAAAAGCATCGTCACAGCATGATGCTGCCACCACCATGATTCACCATGGGAATAGTGTTCTCGGGGTGATGGAAACTGCTGGGTTTGCGCCACACATAGCATTTCCCATGATGGCGAAAAAGTAAAAGCTTAGTCTCATCTGACCAGAGAACATTCTTCCATGTGTTTGGGGAGTCTGCCACATGCTGTTTGACGAACTCCAAACGTGTTTGAATTTATTTATTTTTTTACCAATTTTTTCTGGCCACTCTTCCATAAAGCCCCACTCTTAAGTGGTCCTATGGACAGATACTCCCATCTCCGCAGTGGATCTTTGCAGCTCCTTCAGTGCTATCTTTGGTGTTTTGTTGAATCTCTGATTAATGCCCTCCTTGTCTGTGAGTTTTTGTTGGCAGCCTTCTCTTGTCAGGTTTGTAATGGTGCCATTTTCTATCCCATTTTGTTATAATGAATTTAATAGTGCTCCGTGGGATTTTCAAAGTTTGGGATATTTCTTTTATAACCCAACCCTGATCTATACTTCTCCAAAACTTTGTTTCTGACATGTTTGGAGAGCTCCTTGGTCTTCATGTTGCTTGCTTAGTGGTGTTGTAGATACAGGGGCATTTCAGAACATGTGTATTTATACTGACATCATGTGACAGATCATGTGACACTTTGATTGCACAGAGGTGGACATTAATCAACTAATTATGTGACTTCTGAAGTTAATTGGTTGGACCAGATCTTATTTAGGGGTTTCATAGCAAAGGGGGTGAATACATATGCACTCACAACTTTTCAGTTTAAAATATATATATATATATATATATATATATATATATATATATATATTTTTTTTTTTTTTTTTTAACAAGGTATTTGTTTTTCATTCCACTTCAACAATTTCAACAATTTTTTTAGGTTCATTGCATAAAATATAAATAAAAATAAATTTTAATTCCAGGTTGTAATGCAAAACAAAAACAGTATTTTTCTTTAGTTTTATATATATATATATATATTAGGGCTGCACAATTAATTGAAAAACTAATCACGATTACGGCTGCCACAATTATGTAATCGTGAAAATTGACGATTACAGCGTTCAATTTAAGTCTGTTCCTGTTACGTCAATGGTTTCTATTTACACCGTGTTTTGCAGTGGTTGAGTATTAAGCAATGAAACGGCAATGGCCAATCAGAGCCGCTTAGATTTGTCCTCCGTCCTATCTGTAATAACAGCTGATCCTAATGCGCAAGTTTTAAACCATCTGAATGCACAGATGCTTGCTTTATGTTGTTGCTCTGTTCGTGCAGCACATGAAAATTAATACTGAAGAAACACCACCTGAAACTTGAAAAGAAGCTCTAGAACAAGAGCAAAAAGCACTTTGTAATTATTATGGATTCATTGCACATTGCACCGCTTAAACGTAAGTGTTAAATACACTGCAAATGAGTAACAAGACAAATCTAAAATGCTCCCGTTCTAATCAAGGCACAGACGCGGTGTAAATAATGGATTTATTATGCTGATTAGACAGCTTTGTTTTTAATGAGAGCATTCGCGAGAGTGCAGAACATTGTGCGGAGTGTCATGAGCTTGCGTCGAAATGCAGGTCTCAATCAGTATAAACCTGCAGTGAGTGACAGCAGTCATTGTAATGGGAGAGTTTGTCGTGGAGCTCGATTTCTGTGTACAATTTATTAAAAATGTTATAACAGTTTTGTTTTGTCATGTTAATAAGTAGAGGCCAATGTGAATTTTATTTGTACAAAATAGCAATAAAATAATTCAGCTTAAATGTTCTAACTGTGTTTGAGGTGTAGCCAACATAAAGAATGTGGCACGAATTGCATATTTCAGGAATCACCGTCATTGTTATCGCGTCTGCACTTATAAGACCCCTTTGCCACGCAGCTGGTATTGGTAGATTTTACATTTTCACGAATCGCACAAACTCCGATTGCAAATGACTGTTTTTCATTTCCAAAATGCAACCACTGAGGCCAAAAATTATCTATCGATGATCTTACATGAACAAGATCACCACTGAAGATCTAACAGGATGAACTGTCCCCTGTCCCGCCACTAAAGGGCTTACTGAACGCAGTAACTCGGCTGTTAATAAGTTTGAATATTGAATATGCCACATTATTTACTTTACGTGGACTAATAATTTAAGCACTAATTTTGCAATAATTACATTTATTTTATACCATAGGTATCAATTTACAATCCTTTTCATTTGCCTTACCTTAACAAACATAATTATAATATAAAATACAATACAATATAATGCTTAAAAGAAACTGGAGCGCAACTCATATCAACCATTGAATTCTGCTACTCTTAAGAACCACACGGTTGCTTACTTTGTGATGTCACGTAATTAAAAATGTTACTCTACATTAATAATCGTGATTACAATATCAAGAGCAATAATCACCAATTATTATTTTTGCTATAATCGTACAGCCCTAATATAAATATTAAATTCGCAATGCTTCATGGTACAGTAGTTCACTCCTCATTAAAAAATGTTAGGTCCACAGTCTAAAAATGTTTTGTTTCAAATCAAGCATTTAATCTTGTGATTCACCTCAGGTTGGTTTAATTCATGGCTTAGAACTCTTTTATGAAGAATTTTATGAAATCACTATGGAAAAAATAAAAGGGGAAAATACTTTTAGAACCAAAACGTCTGAAAACGTGGGAAGGCACTGTTATGCTCTATAATGGTGCTTGCCTAAGACAGAACAGAACAACAGAACGACCCTTTTACCAGTTGCTACATGGACACTATTTTTATTCAGAATATATTAGTTATTAGGGGCTAGGGCTAGTTTAATTATGTCTATGCACTGCTTTCTCACCTGCTCTGGTTAAGGCTGATTGTCTTGGCATCTTCCCATCCGTTGTGTGCGTGAATTTCACTGTAATTCAGTGGATGTGGGTGGTGTAGAGAGATTGCGTTGTGTGTGGTATGGGGAGGCCAGAAGATTGTCGGACTGAGTGGGACCAGGCTTTCGGACACAGGAGGATGGGTGTACCCTAGCGCTGTGTAGGACATTGGGCTGTAGCGTGTTAGGGCTCCGTGGTTGAACTCTCCCCCGTGTGGTGGTGAGTAATCCTGACTGGCCTCCACATATGGAGATGGAATGCAGATGGTATGGTTGTAGAGCGGGGAGGAGTAGACAGAGGAGGAAAGGGGAGGTGAGTCCCCTCGACTGGCCTTGCCAGAGTACAGCTCCTGCTGCAGGGTAGGGGAGGCTGGCTCGGGGACTGGCCCAGGGGAGGAGCTCATTCTATGGATGAGAACTCAAGCGAGGTCCTGGCTTTACACACTACAGCATCACAGGCCCAACTGATTTAGAGGACGTTTGTGCTGAAGAACAAAAAAGGAAGTCAAATCCTGAAGGATATCAATATAACACACACCGCCTATAGGCTATTTGAACCACATACATATTGCACAAGGGTTTTGAAAGGGTTAAATATTTCCTGGAAGTGGTCATTATAATACATAAGCGTTGCATGCATTTCAATTAATGCTTCAATTAATGTTTTTCATTTTCATGATTTCCAGACATTAGTTTTGGCAGACTACATAAAGACAATAATGCATTCTGAAATAGACTGAGCAAAGATCTCTAGTAGGGCTTTTTTTATCTGGTTGTATTAGTAGGCATCAAATGCACATCCTTTTATCTGAAAAGTGAGAGGAAAAAGAGAAAAACATCATTAAAGAAGATGATGCATGTTTTTTTAATATCATTACTTCTAAATTTGTCCAAACTACATGACTCAAAGTGAGACTGGCACTGTCAAGTGGACTTGCCACGATATCATAATTTTCACACCAGTACGGTGTTCACATTGAAACCAAATTAAACCGGTATTACTGCTGGTTGGACGCTAAGTGGTACTATGGGGTAATGTTCTTTAAGCAATAGCCTACACAATAATGCAAGACAGCTTGATTTCAAACTATGATCTTTATTTTTTTATTTATTTTAACAAAAAAAGTAAATCTTAAACAAATTAAGTGCAATTAAAATGTGTGTTGTTTTGAACTTTTTTGAAAGATGGCTTTTCAACAGTTGTGAAGGGCAACATCTCTTTAGCAACTAAACTAATTCATCCATGCGTTCTCTCCATTATGGGCTACCGGTTGGGTATTTTGTTGTCCGGGCAAATACATCATTTATTGTGGGCTATTGTGGGTTTAATGATGGTGTTTTATTACCTTTCATCCCAGGACCCAGTTTAGATGCTTCGGAAGGGTAATGACTTTGAATGTGTGTGAATACATTCGTTTTGTTCCCTCCTAGGGCTGGGTGATATGCAAGAAATATGTTCAAATTATTTCTATATATAAAAAAAAATTTGTTTATATATATATATATATATATATATATATATATATATATATATCAAACTAAACGAAAAAGCAATTAAAAGTGGTAAAAAAAAAAACGTATATAACCACCTTTCCATTTACCATCAGGCAAGTATCAGTCTATGACAACAGGCAGAAAATTACTAATACAAATTAAGATCTAAAAACAGTTAATAAATGTAAACATAATAATTAGAATGATGATGATAATAATCACAGAAACATAAATCATGATTCGAGGTGAACGCGTTTTTGTATTATTTTATGATTTACTCACAGATGACCCTGCGGAGTTGCGCTCACAACAAACTGCTCTGTGGAAATAAAGCGAACTGAACTCCCTTTAACTGAGCTGAGATGTCTGAGGTCATTTACAGTATTTTCTCAGATGATACTATTCTTGCAAAAAAAATTCAGAAGACTGAAGCAAAGAAAGAGTGAGAACTCTTTACATACGCATGTTCCACGAGACTGCACGCCTCCGAGCAAACAGCACGTCAGATATGCGCATATATGGCTTTTCTGTCATCTGTTCTTAAAAATATAATAAAATGAATTTCTTCAAGCGAGTGTCTGTGTGTCTAACAGCATTTCTTGTGTCAATCCGAATCCGAGATGTCTTACAATTACCCACCATGCACATTATATTTGCTACCTGCAATGAAATGTCTTCTGTCAGTGCTCGTACTTTGCTGCCTGTGTAATTTGATATATTGGTAAACATCTGGCTTTCAATGCGTTATTTAGGTTAATTTATCATGGGTCACAAATTCTTCATTAGGCAACTATTCTTTATTTAAGGCTATTCTATTCGTTAGGCTATTTTATTTATATTGGATGTTCCATTCAAATGTTTCCCCCTTATCTTATCCCCTGCTGTGATAGTTTTTTGTTTATTGTTTGTCAATGCTTTTTAAACTACTTTTGACATGAAAATAACCTTTGGTGCTTACATGGCATTACTTTCCATCCATCCATCCATCCAAATTCCTGTGTTTAAATTACTTTACACATATAGTTTCATTGGAAAAATATCAATACCCATTGCTACCCTACAAAGGCTATACTAATTAACTAACAATGTTAAAACAAACTGATAAAAAATTGCTTGAATTATTTTGATGTGGATTTTGTTGTTAATGCATTTTCACACAATGTTTTCTCTGAATTACAGAATATGAGACAAACTCGTCTGTCACCTGACATAAGATAAGAGACCTGTTTCAGTCAGAACTGAACTGAACGTTTTGCCTTTGTAAGGTAGTGTCATTGTACATTTCTGTCAAACAGAAAGAATTGTCATCATTTAATATTATATAATTACTTATTTTAGTAGTTCCCATCTGTGTCAAATTTTATCTTAAACTTATATGTTATTGATCTCTCCATCTAATATATTTCCTTTCACTCCATCCTTATTTTCCTCCTTGATATTATTTCTCTCCACTCCTTGCATTTGTGGGGACTCTAATTTGTCTTTGTAATTTTCTTTAAGGCTGTTATTTTAATTTATATAAAAGTATTTTGTTTCTTAATAGTATACTAAATAGTATACTATCTCCATTACTTCAATATTATGAGTCAAGTCAATTCATATGAAATGTATTTGTATAGCACTTTTCACAACAGCCATTGTTTCAAAGCAGCTGTACATGAAATTAAGCTATAAGAGAAAATGTATTAATATAATGCTAATATTAGATGTGTTTAGAATTATTAGTGGTTAAAATTAGTAAACTTATTAAGTGTGTATGATTTTATATGTTGAATGTTTATCAGGTTATTTATTTCAATATATTTTTAATATGGGGGAAATTGTAAAATATAGTTATATTGTGTCTTGTGATCTTGACAATTGCACCGTGTTATGTCAATTAAAGATATTAAATTAGTAGTTTGAGTAACCCCTCCCCCATCCCAAACGACCACCTATGATATCCCTCAGCCCACTCTAGAAAAGCTGTTAGAAACCGGGCCTACTGTCAAGCGATGTAAACAGCCTCTGTAGGAGGTTACACTGCACACATCAAACACCAAACCAGACAGGATAACTCCTTTGATAGAGTTAGAATTTGTTTTTTTCTTTTCTTTTCTTTTCTTTTAGCAGATGACATATTGAAAGGTGCATCTCCAGGAAATGATAGTAGTAGATATGATTAGAAATAGAACATTTCTATGAATAGAAATGATATGGTAGATATTATCCTCCAGATCAAGGCCATAAAATAACTGATAGCTGTCAGAATAAGGCTGAAGTTCATGAAAGTAGATTAAAAATCAGTTGCAAAGATTTCAGCGTAGATTCGAAGCCTGCAAAAGTCTAAGTCTTTCAGAAGAGTCTGTTCATTTCAGATAAATGTATAACTTTTTGAAGAGTCTGTAATTATCAGAAAAGTATATTATTTTAACTTTCAGAAGTCTACACATTTTAGAAGAGTCTATATTGTTTAGAAGACTATAAATGTAACTTTCAGAAGAGTCTAGAATTTTTTCAGAAGAGTCTGGCGATGCAGTTCGCTGCAGGTGGTATGAGCTAAGTCTCAGACCCTCTCGCTTTCTCCAAACCAATGGTCGACAGATGGGACATTAGATGGTTCTCCAGACCAGGGGAAGAGAGGAGGTTGGTATTCGCGTACGCACTGGAAAGTTGTGAGGTTGGTGGAGGGCTGACATAGGGAGTTCTGTGCGTACTCAACACCAATGGTTCTGGCGGTGATGGTAGAAGGTTCTGAGGAATTGGCTAATCTCCTAGATCTTCCTTTCCATCTGCAAGTTGCTCTGCAGATGGTACCTAGATGTGAGGCTGACGGTCACTCCTAAGAGAGAAAAAAAAGCCCTCCAGACTCTAGAGATGAACTGGGGACCTCGGTCGGAGATTATGTGTTCTAGAATGCCATAGTTTCAGGTTAAAGAGCACCTCTGCAGTTTCTAGGGTGGTGGGAAGTCCCTTGAGAGGGAATAATTTGCAGGCTTTGGAAAAATAATCCACCAAAACACAGATGTATCCCTCAGAGGAAGGCAGATAAGAGATAAAATCAACCACTAGATATGACCATGGTCAGCGCGGGACGGGCAGCGGAAGGAGTTTACCGGTACAGAGTTGTCGTGACGAACCTTCGGATATCTTTATCCATGTGTGGCTAAGGATGTGTGTATGCAGTCAATGATAGTTAAATGTTGGGAGGAAGGGACATACGTTTTTTGGCGAGGAACCCCGACGGAGCTGATTCAGTGGCGGTGGCTTCATGAATGTTATCATCCAGGGACCATCGGATGGGGCTTACTACGACTTGAGGATGGAGGATGGTGTTAGGTTCCTTGGGACTCTCCTCAGGAGTGTAGAAGCACGAAAGGGCATGTGAAGAAAAGGGCCCATTGTGCCTGGCGGGGTTGAGGCAACGAGCCTCTCTGAGGTACTCAAAATACCTGTGGTCGGTCAGCACCTGACCACAAGCCAGAAGATTCTGAAGTTCTAAATTAGTGCTCCGCCAGAGAGAGCTTTCTGGAGAAAAAGGCACATGGGTGAAGTAGAGATGGTTTCCCCAGCAGCAGAGAAAGGACAGCTCCCACGCCGTTCGTGGTGGCATCAACTTCAACTACAAATAGTTTATTAGGATCTAGGCGTACAAGGAGTGGGGCTGAGGTGAAAGAGTCCTTAAGGAGTTGGAAGGCGGGTGAAGCCTCGGGGTTCCATGATAGTGTTCTGGGTTTAGATCTGAGAAGGGAGGTTAAAGGAGTAGAGAGTGTAATGTAGTTCCGAATGAAACGGCGGTAGAAGTTGGTGAATTCAAGGAAGCATTGGAGCTCTTTGATGGTTGTAGGAGTGGGCCAGGATTGCACAGCCTTCACTTTCCCCTCGTCCATCTGAATGCCCTCTGGGCTGATGATGTATCCTAGGAACTGGAGGTCTCTCAGCTTTTCGAACACACGTGTGACGTGTAGACAATGGTTGGTCTCGTTCCGGGAGTATACTAGAATGTTGTTGATGTAAGGGAGGACAAATCGGTGGAGATACTCTCGGAACACCTCATTCATGAAGCCCTGTAATACGTAGGGGGCGTTGACCAAAACATACAGCATCACCAGGTACTCTTACACAAGGCTCTCTTTCCGAATCCGAATGAGGTTGTAAGGTTGTACGCAGTGCAAAGGTCCAGCTTAGTGAAGATAGTGTCTCCTCTCAACAGTTCCAAAGCAGCAGGAACGAGGGGAAGTGGGAACCAGAACTTTACCATGATCTTGTTGAGGGAGTGGTAGTCAATACAGGGTCTTAGACCTCTGTCCTTCTTTGCTACGAAGAAGAAGCTCGAAGCAGCAGGGGAAGTGAAAGGCCAGATGTAACCCTGATTGAGGGCCCACTCAATGTATTCCTTCATGGCCTTTAGCTCAGGAATGGATAGAGGGTAGATTTTGCCACGAGGCACTGGCTCACCGGGGATTAGGTCTATTGTGCAGTCCCATAGTCGATGAGGAGGCAGTTGTGAGGCACGTGGAGGGTAGAAGACATCCTGAAAGTGGGAATAGCAAGATGGGATTTCCACAGGGATGGAACTGATAGGGCTCTCGATCAAGGTTGTGTTAAGACAGAGAGGAAGACTTCTCTTGGTAGAGACCTTGGGTCTAGGAGAGGGAAGATGTGGAAAACAGGAAGGAAATCACTGGGGTCCCCACTTCAGGACATCACCGGAAGACCAGGAGATGATGGGGGAATGTTGAATGAGCCACAGACATCACAAAACTATTCAGCAGTGGAAATCTCCTGAACTAGTAGGGTTATGTCTTCGGTGTGCAAAATTCCTACTTGGAGCTTGATGGCAACCACACAATAACGTATAATGCCCCTTCCTAAAGGCTTGCCGACTATGGAGTGTATTTGGAGCTTGGGGTCACATGAACGTCTTTGGAGTTGGAGCCCGTGGCAGAGCGTGTCCGAGATGAAGTTGCCGGCTGATACTGAGTCGAGGAGTGCGGGTACTGATAAAGAAAAACCAAGAGCAGTAATCGTTACTCTGGTGAACAAAGGAGAGGCACAGATTGTAGTAGTGTTTACGTGACTTACCAGAGAATGGAGCGGACAAAACGGGGCACGCAGATATTACGTGTCCCTTACCACCACAGTACAGGCACAGACCCTGGTTCAGCTGACGTTGGCGCTCTGCTGGGAAAAGCCAAAAAGAATCCATCTGCATGGGTTCACCATCAGATTCTGGAGAGTGGTAAGGGGACTTCTGTGGAGGAAACGACAGAGACTATGGGCAACTTATCGAGGCAATTCTTCATTCAATTGGCTACCTGGATGGAGAGTGTGTGAAACGCTCCAGCCCCATGGTGTCTCATAGGATGTGAGATGCAGCTGCAGCTTTGTTTCGAGCCCCAGGCGATAGGTGTTGAGAAGAGCGGCCTCATTCCTACCACTGGATGCTGCCAGAGTGCAGGACTTGTATAGTCGATGATGGAACTGTTACCCTGACGGAGATTATGGAGTTGTTCAGCTGCTGAATTGTCACCCTCAGGACCAAAAAGGTCCAGGATCCAAACACTTCCTTAAAATGTTGGATGAAGCATACAGTGACTGTGTTACTGGGCTGTTTTGATCCCAGAGTGAATGGTCCCACTGTAGCGCTCGTCTGGCCAACAAGGAGATGATATAAGCAACTTTCGCACGTTCTGTGGGAAAACAATGCCACTGCATCTCTAGGGCGAGTGAACACTGCAGTAAGAAGCAGCTGCAGTCCTCCACCGATCCAGAGTAGGGTGCTGGATTGTCAATCAGCTCCTGGACCGGGTACAAACCAGCTGGATTCATAGCTTTTGTTGGTCTGGTCTTTTGTCAGGAATACCCAGAGTAGGACAGGATGATATCGGGATTGCTAGAGTGGGGAGGAATTGCTTGGAGATCGGAATCACTGGACTGGAGAGGAATCGCTAAGAAAAGTTGCTTTGTATAAAAGCATCTTATAAATAACTGTAAATGACTTACGCAGCTTCATTCATTGTAATGGGAACGATCTATAGTCACTTCTAGAGCATGTAATGCAATACTTAATTAGCCAGTTAAACTCTACCTATCAAACTTACTATTACTCTGCAAAAATTTAGTTCACCTTCCAGAGAAAAGTTGTGTGCTACAGTTGTTAGCATTGCACGTATCCGGTCGTCTTGCTTAACTGCAGTGGTTCAGAAGATTCTATAACATTTAGAATAGTTTATAACATTCAGAAGAGTTTGTAAATTTTAACTTCCAGGAGAGTCAGTAACTGTTAAGAGGAGTAAATCTTTCATTCAGAAGTTTATAACTTTAAGAGGAGTCTATTGCTCTTCAAAGAGCCTATAATTCTCAGAGGAAACTAAAACTTTTAGAAGGGAAGTCAATAGAGCGTACAGTAGAGGCATGTCAGGCCAATCACTGGTTTTAATTCAGATGTTTTTTTAGCAAGAGATGCAAAGGGGAAAATTCTTTTAAACAGTCTGTCACAAAGGTCCAAGGTTGATGTAACATTGTAACCAGAGATGAACAAATGGACTATGATAAATCTCTACAAAGCCAGAATAAACAGCAGCACAGCACGTGTGTGTGTGTGGGTGGGTTTGGGTGGTTTATGAGGAATTTTTTTTAAGGTTACAAACTGGTAATTGCAAGGGTATTATACTATAAATGTGGTTCACGAGGACATTTCTAGTGTCCCCATAATTCAAATCGCGTAAAAATCATACTAAACGATTTTTTTTAAAAAAATGTAAAATGTAAAAATGCAGAGTTGCAAAGTTTTTTGTAAGGGTTAGGTTAGTGTTAGGGAATAGAATCTATAGTTTGTACAGTATAAAAATCATTATGTCTATGGAGAGTCCTCATAAAGACATCGCACCAGTGTGTGTGTGTGTGTGTGTGTGTGTGTGTGTGTGTGTGTGTGTGTAAGAGAGGGAGAAAGAATGATCTAAACAGCCGTTACACGTCCTCACTCTAGGATGGTAAAAAAGACACAAGTCAGCACATCAAATGAATGTCTCTGATTATTGTGTAGAATGAAATTCAAACCATGTGTCTGAGGATTGGCTTTTGTTCTGAAAAATAATAAAAATACCAATCTGGCACAACAACATGAAACAAAAAATGCACAAGAGAAATGGAAGCATAGCAGTAGGTCTGTCAGGAAACCTCTTAGTATCATTACAACATTCATTGAATTCAGGCATTTCATCCAATCATAATTCAGCATCTGCTTTATAAACTCTGCAGCCGTCTTGCATCGCTCATTTTGTGTGTTGATTTCAACCACAATCTGCCCTTCACCACAAGTTTAGGTCCCTTCATGCTCTAGGTGTAAATTCTTCTCTCCCTGCCATCATCATATTCCGGCAGGATCTGATGGTTCGAGCAGCAATCTGAGGGATTAATCGTAGGACGGTGTTTACGCCAAAGAAAATTATTCTATCCCCATATCATGATTATTCTCATTTATTCAGAGTCTTTCTGGTAGAAATGCAGATGACTAAAGTTAAAAAGTTATTAGTGTACAAGGGCAGGTCATTATGTTTCTGTCTCACACTTACCCAACACCACAAACACACACAAAGGGATCCACACAAAACCTCCCAGTGGTGTAAATCCTAAATCCTAAATGGTGTTTTACTCAAAATTCCCAAAGACAGCTGTGCGTGATTGTGTCTGTATAAAAGTTTAGAAACAGCAGAATCACAATAGCCTCTTGAAATGTACACAATGTTTCACTCTGAACTGATCATACACAGATATCCATAAAATGCTTCTCTATTTATTTCCAGTGATATATTTACATTTTCTCAGAAGAGAGAAAGATGCCAAATTTACTGTCAATCCCTCAGCAGCTGTATATGAAACCTTATCGGAGCATTGTTTTTTATCTTATTTTATTAAAAGTTTAGTTCTACCAAAAATGAAAATTCTCTCATCATTTACTCACCCTCATGCTATCTCAGATGTGTATGACTTTCTTTTTTCTGCTGAACACAAACTTTGATTTTTAGAAGAATATTTCATCTCTGTAGATCCATACAATGCAAGTAAATGGTGATCAGGCCTTTGAAGCTCCAAAAAGGAGATACATTCACATAAAAGTAATCCATATGTCTAAAGTGGTTTAATCAATGGTTTCTGATGTGATACAGCTGGTTTTGGGTGAGAACAGACCAAAATATAGCTCCTTTTTCATTGTACATCTTGCCATTGCAGTCTCTAGGCACGATCATGATTTCAAGCTGGATTACACTTCCTAGTGCATGTGCAGAGCGTTAGATGGTACTATAGGAAATGTAGTCAAGCTTGAAATCATGATCACCAATGAGACGTTTATCAAGATGTACAGTGAAAAAAAAAATTATATTTTGGTCTGTTCTCACCCAAAACCAACTGGTTCGCTTCAAAAGACATTAATTGATACTGAAGTCATATGGATTACTTTTTTGCTGACTTTACTCTCTTTTTTGGAACTTCAAAGTCCTGATCACCATTCACTTGCATTGTATGGACCTACAGAGCTGAGATATACTTCTAAAAATCTTTTGTGTGTGTGTGCTCTGCAGAAGAAGGAAAGTCATACATATGGGATGGCATGAGGGAGAGTAAATGATGAGAGAATTTTCCTGTATGGGTGAACTATCCCATTAATTTCAGGGTAATATACCACAAAGAATAATGTAATACATCTCCATTAAAACGTCTAGGTTATGTATGTATCCTCTGTTCCCTGATGGAGGGAACGAGAGGATACATACGCCGCAGCCCCGTGTAGGGGGGGTGGCAAATGAAATAAATTCAACAAAAGATTCTCCTCCCAGCCCTCCACCGGGGGACGGAGTGGTCTTACCAGCTCCGGAGCTAACAACTGGTGCTCTGGGTCAAGCATCTCAGGAGCGTCTGGAAGCCTTCCGGGTCCTCGAGGGGGTCCGTGAGACGGGGAGCGTCTGCTTCCTGTGGGGTGCTCGATGCTGGGGCTGAGAGCTGGGCCCGGGTTGAGGCGGAGCAGGGTGCTTCTTAGCCACAGGAGGATGCCCTCGGCGAGCAGATGGGGCATGGCCCATGGCGGCAGGCTTGTGGTGGGACAGGACGTGAGATATGGCCTCCGTCTGCTTCTTCACCACGGAGAACTGCTGGGCGAAGTCCTCGACGGTGTTGCCGAACTGGGAGACAGGGGCATTGAGGAAGCGAGCCTTGTCGGTCTCACGCATCTCAACCAAGTTCAGCCACAGATGACGTTCCTGGACCACGAGTATGGCCATCGCCTGCCTGAGTGACTGCGCTGTGACCTTCGTGGCTCTAAGGGCGAGGTCGGTCGCTGAGCGCAGTTCCTGCAGCACATCAGGATCTGGGCTACCCCCGTGCAGATCTTTGAGCGCCTTGGCCAGGTGGACTTGCAGGAGGGCCATGGCATGCAGGGCGGAAGCGGCATGTCCGGCGGCGCTGTAGGCTTTCGCGGTCAGCGAGGATGTTGTCCTACAGGCCTTGGAGGGGAGCACAGGGCGACCCCACCAGATGGTAGAGTTTTCGGGACACAGGTGGAGCGCAACAGACCTATCCACCCGGGGAATCGCCGTGTACCCGTGGGCCGCTCTGCAGCCGAGGGTAGTGAGAATGGATAAGCGAGTGGCTTTATGACGGGTGGAGAGGGGTGCTCTCCACTATGACGTCAGCTCATCATGTACTTCCAGGAAAAACTGGACCAGGGGGGCAGACCCTAGGAACCAGTCATCCAACCGCGATGGCTGTGGGGAGGACGGAGGGTTCCAGTCCAAGCCCAAGCATGTCGGCCATCTGGGCATCAGCCTTAGCCTGGGCGTGCTGGCCCGAAGGCGGCAGCCCAGGGGAGTCATCCGCGTCAGATGCCGTGCTCTCCGATGCAGCTGCGAGCTCATCCACCTCGAGCTCTAGAGGATAAGCAAGCTGGCTGTGAGGCGAGCCGCTGTTGCCTTGAGCACAAATGGGAGTCAACGAGCATGCTGGGGGGCAGGTGGTCCGATGGGGCGTACCCGGCCCCCAGATCGCCTCCATTGCCAGCCGCATCGTCCAATCCCGTGGGAAGAAGGAGCATTGCGGGAGCGTCTGGAGTGGCGTGCTTTCTACTGAAAGCGAACTGCGACCGCAATGTTGCCATGGTCATGCCCTCGCAGTGAGGGCATGAACCATCCACAAACGCTGCTCAATGTGATCACTGCCCAGACACACGAGACAATGCCTGTGGCCGTCTGAAGAGGAGAGCATTCTACCGCATCCAGGAACTACACAGGGGCAGAATGGCATCTATACAAAGACGCGTCGTGAAAAGGACGTTCAATGCCGCTGTGTATTGCTCTAATAGAGGAAAATACTCTTTTACAAGAAATATCACTCTTTTAATACTCTTTTAAGCTCTTGCGCTGTCGAAGCGCCCAGGGGCAACTGCACTGCCGTGCAGGGAAGGAGAAAGCCACTGTAGTGTGCCGTAGATCCAACAGCAGAGAGCATAAGAGGAACAGGATTTCTGAATGAACTCGACGTATTTCCCCGCTTTTATACCCGTATGTCCGGGGGCGGGGTATGCAAATACTGTCAGACAACTTCTCATTAGCCTTTTTTCATAGACCAGAGGCATATTCAGCGCTCAAGTGAGACCCCTAATGTCGCTTCTTCGACACAACGTCGACGTGAGTGACAAACGGGGAACTAGATTTAAGCTGCTAAATAAAGCCGGAAAATGCATCATCACGTCTGTGACAAAGGTCCATTCTGCCAAAATCTTCTGCGCAAGCAGTTTTCAATTATAAAATAGGCTACTGGACTCTGAGAGGCATTTTGGAGCTTCTGAAGATGATTCAGCAATAAAATGCCTGAAATTCTTTACAGGAATCCAACTTGGAGCAGTTTTCCATATTACTTCAGGTGAAATCACATAAAAATAAAAAAAAAAAAAGATTAATTTAGTTCCAAGTTATTTTGAGGGCAGAGACTGCAGTGGAATATTGGAAAAACCTTGTTAAAATAATCCATTGCGAGAATTCAGTTTATAGTTAATTGTAATAAAACTTACAAACCAACACATAATCAAACTAACAAATTAAGATTTAATTTAATATCCAAAGTTCCCTGCTTTCTAGGCTTAAAGGCATCTGTGTGTCAGAGATCTGGCCTGCTGCCTCTGTAAACAGAGAGTGTAAAGGTGAGAAACAGCTGTGCCAGTGCAGTAATGATACAACATCTGAAACATTGTGTTCTGTCAGAGGGGAGCTCACAAACACTAATAAACAAAAAGAATGAACACTGAAAACTTACTCAGAACTTTATCTGAGTTTATAAACAGAGGTGTTAAACCACTTTGTGTGAATAGAACAAGTCCATCAAAAACAGAAATAATACACAAAAGCCAGTGGCATGTAATTGAATGAAATGAGCAGTCAAAGTCCCTTCTATGGCTTCAGGGTTTTTGAGTTTGAGCTTATATTTTAGAGCTGAACATATTTACTTGACAACAAAACATGACAACAGCAACAAGCTTCCACGAGACTATTAATTTGAACTTTGCCTTTGTCTCCTCAAATTCACTCAATACAATAGGAGCTCTATGACAAATTGTGCTTTTACACTACTTGGTTTCAAATTTCATAATATTTGTTTATTTTTGTACTGTCAATCATTTTCTTACTTTAACTGTTTTGAAGGCACTGCCTCTATGAAATATGACAGATAGACACGTAAGTGTGACACAGATGTTGCACAAAAATATACAAATCCATTTAAGTTAACAGATCACTACTTATCCTTGCTCCTACAAGTTTTCCATACTAAAATCACACAAGACAAAAACACAAGCACATTTTAATTTTTTAAATAACATAATTTTGCATGTTTTTAATATGGAAAAATATGGTCACAGTTATTGTTTTTATTTTGTGTACTAAAGACAAGATATTTGTAGATTTCATTGGAAGCAGGGTTATTATAGTTATATAATGTTTTTATTCAGTTTGCATGTTTATAATATTTTAAATTGAATTTAGTTTATTTGTATTTTTTTTTTTACAATATTTCAAGGCTGCCACAATTAACACATTAACTGATATCATTACAATATGGTTAACAATGACACATTTCTCATGGCCTAAAAACTAAATCTGGAATACATTTTATATGGTCAATTATATGTCGTTTTTATTTTATTTTTAATTAGTTTTGGAGTGAATGTGGACACTTTTTGGAGGGTTTAAACAGAAATGTGAAGCTTATAATTTAATAAAAGCACTTGCATTAATTCTTCTGTTAAAATGTGTGTATTATTTTATCTGTAAAGTTGTTTAAATTGTCATTTTTACAGTTGTATTAGGGTTTTAGGGTTTAGGTGATATTACATTGTCATGGTAACGAAGTTGTAAAACTGGCTATACCTTTACACAGAAAAGGTTTATAAGTGATTTTAAGCATAAATCATTTGTACACACACATTTCCTTTATGTCTTGTGGTAATACTTTTGATAAAGTGTGTGTTTTAACGTTAAAAAAATTGGCCCCAATCAACTAAATTTTAAGTGCCACACTGGAACCCTTTTTTGCCTTTTTTAAAGAAAAGGAGGAATGAGTCAGAATACATTTTTGTGGTAATCAACGTTATGCCGCAAATGCAGTTGATTAAGCTTAACTTGTACTGAACCCGGAATATCCTTTTAAGAAAAATATTTTTATTTTATTTTCATTTTAGCTTCCATTAACAAACCAAATTAATACTGATTGGAAATCATCAGAGTTCAGCACTTTCCTACAACCACTCTTGTAAAGCTCTGACTGGCTACCCGCCAGACACACATACCACTAAACAAAAGGCCAAGGACAGGACGAAGAAACCCCTACACACAACACAGTCCCTGGGAGAACTTTTCTACATCCTAATAAGGTCCTCCTGCCAACTTGAGGTTTCTTTGAATTTACACATGGATTGAGTTTCCATTTATTTTGTTTTGGCCACCTAGAATCACGCATCACCGCAGTAACAGAGACAGAAACTTCTGTATACACTTGTAGCAAATTACAAACATACACACACATGCAAACATCAAATCAAAAAAATCTAATTAAACATATACACAAGTGCAAAAGTGGGTGAAAGTCTTGGGTGTGGTTCCTTCAAGCTGCTGAAACCATTCACATTTTCCTTAATGAGACACGTTGAAGAGAAAATTCACTTCTCTTTCAGGAAGTGGGGGACGATAAGAAAAGCTAGCATTCTAAAACCAGAGACTGAGAGTTCTCTGACTAAATAAAAACTAAAAATGAACAGGACACGAAACAAAAGTGTGGAACAAAGGAGGAGAGAGAGAAAAATGATTTCTGAGTTAACTCAATCAGACAGGCTGATTACTTGGTCTGAAGTTTGGTCCAGTATAGATATCTGCCAAAGGCTAACATACAGAAGAGTCCACAAGTGTTTGACTATTTTATTAGTGTGGAAACTAAGTGTTAAGACCACAACTTTGAAAATGCATTCTAACCAAAACCAGTAATCTCTCATTTTGAATCTATTTTGAACATTCATTAACCTTGTGCGACCCCGTGTCTACATTCGTGGATGTTGTATGATGGCTTCACTACACGTAACGCTTGATATTAAAATAAATTAAACCAACTGAAGACTGTTCACAAGACTCTGGAATATAATTTAAGAGTTAAAATTCTGCCGCACTGACTTACATGACACATCAAAATGACATTGAATTCTGTGAAGCACTTCTATGGTACAGAGCCAACAAAAGTGCCTATGGTAAGAAAGATCTTTAAGTTATTTTATTGAAACCTGTTTGGGTGTAAAACGTTGTTTCGTTTGATATGCCGCTTTAAAAAATGTATTAATTTTTCGCTCATCAGCATGTTGACCCACATTATGTCAACATGTGGATTTTGGGACATTATTCCCTCAAAACTTGAAAAAGCATGTTAGTTATTTTTAATAACTTTAAACATTATCTGTGGGTCATTTCACATAATTTTAATATAAATTTGTATATTTTGTTATCACTGTACAATACGGTCCTATTCATTAACACTAGTAAATGCATTCCTATATTACTGTGCATTTTCATATTGAGAATAAATGGGTTCATTTAAAAGCTGAAAATTTTTTATAGAGTTATGATGAGAATAAGGCGCATTTCCAACTGTTTGAGACCAGTGCAGCTGCAGACAAACAGAACACTGGAGGTTAAGTCTTTCACTAAATAGTCAGCAAGAGAGCATCCTATAGCTCTATATATATTAAAATGGATGGCTATGGGGACCTGGGTAGCTCAACAAGTACTGACACTGACTACCACCAATGGAATCGCGAATCCAAACCCAGGGCATTCTGAGTGACTCCAGCCAGGTCTCCTAAGCAACCAAATTGGCCCGGTTGCTAGGGAGGGTAGAGTCACATGGGGTAAACTCCTTGTGGTCACAATTAGTGGTTCTCGCTTTCAATGGGGCACGTGGTAAATTGTGCATGGATCGCAGAGAGTAGCATGAGCCTCCACATGCTGGGAGTCTCAGCAGTGTCATGCACAACGAGCCACATGATTAGATGCGCGGATTGACATCGTCTCAGAAGCGGAGGCAACTGAGACTTGTCCTCCGCCACCTGGATTGAGGTGAGTAACGGCGCCACCTCATTAATCAACACTCCTGGAAACATAATAAACAATTTGATGAAAAATTCATCTATAGCTTAGTATTATTTAAAATTTCACAACTTAGTCCCACTGTCCACATTGCCTATGTGGACATCAGTTTTAAGTAAAACGATTTGCTCTAGAAATTTGCTTCTTTATTAGGTGCTACTAGTAACAAACCAAGAAGGGAAATGGAAAATGCACACAGCAGTCACATTTGGTTCTCAGGGGGTTAAACATCATACGGTTCCTTATAAAAAAGGTAAAAAGGGATTCTACAGGAATTGGTAAATACGGCAAAAGTTTTATTCCTGCATACATTTTAATAAGAGTCCAATGCAGTAAGCCATTGAATATTTATTTATAGAGGATGCAGTCCGAAACTATACTGAGTATTTTGCTCGACTCTGCCTGTAACTTGTGACATCGGCAAACACAGCAGTCGACTTGTGTGTGATTGTGTTATGACCACAGTTAAAACTTCATTCTAACCTAAAATCATTAATCTCTCATTTAAATCCTACCAAATAACTAACCATCAGACATCAAACGACAATATTAAGAGTCTACAAAAATGAAGGGTAAATACAGTGTACGGATTACTCTTGCATAAGTTACACTTTAATTAGAGTCCATTGCGGCAAACCTTTGAATATGTGTTTTTAGACAGTTTATGGTACAACCTGAAACCATCAGTACAAATACCATTGATTTTGACAGCTAATATGCCATTACGTCCAATCTGAGCCCTTGAGCATTGCTAAAGAGGACAGGGACCTTTGTCTAAACTGTCAAACAGTGTTTCCTCTTCTCCTTCACATTCTCTGACATTTCTCCCTTTAAAAGAACATGCCAAAAATGCATTGTTTTACATTTAATTTTAGTTAGAGGGAACACATGAACTGGAGAGTTGTAGAAATCACTTGAGCAATTGTGCTATATTTATGTGTGCTACTATTTTCCACATTTTAGACTAATAGAATAACAAGGAAACAACACAAATGAGAGAATTTAAATTAGCCTATTCAGTGACCAAAAAAATATCAAACAAATATAAAAAGGTATCTTATATATGAGTTTCTTCAAAGTAGCCACATAAAGTATCTCAACCATTAACCACTAGAACGAAAGGTTTCTAAGATCATGAAGAATACATTTACTCAAGAGTGTCCAAAATTTTGACTGCTAGTGTATTTTGGACAGACAGGTGCACAGTCGAATTACACAACTGTATCTCAATATAGGATGTTGTAGTAGTTGCTTGCTTTAGTTACATTTAGATGGTTATGGAAAATGTGTTAACAGAACCGATATTTTGACATTTTCCCCTTGTCCACTATGAGACAGGATACAAAGTAAGTATGGATACAAAACCACAACAAGACAGATGGTCCCGTTAATATCAGATTTAGTGCATTTTTCATTTTGAACGCTCTCTATTTTTTATGCTATCCTGACTGATGAATTATTATAGATTGTAGTGTTATTCTGATGACCTGAGATGACCTGTTCGCACCACTGCTGTTCTACTTAGAACTGCCACTGAACTCCATTCATTCCTTTCATGTTTCTCTGCCAAAACCCGTCGCTTCTCGAACCACTAATATCAATATCATTTTATCATGTTCAGCTTTGAGTAATGGACTGTGCTTGCATAGAACCAATGTTGTATGAATATGTCAGACACCTGCAGATACATAATAAGCGCTGAAATTTACTGTACAACACAACAATAACAGTAATTACATTGCTGTTATATAAGTACAATTTATTGTATTACTATTAGTATTGCAAAAGTTTTTATATAGTTGTTATAACTAGGATACACGGAAGCAAACTTGTGTTCACCTGAATATGCTGACTCATCAAACCTGAAGTTGTCATCCATCAACACCTTACTCTCTCTTTCACTAAGGTCGGGATCAACATTTTGGGGGCATTTAGGTTTTCACCTTACAAATAGTCAAGTTTACCGTCTCTAAGAATAGTCAGTCCAAAGGTTTCCAAGCACCTAAATACTATAGTCACTATAGTTACTGTTATCTGTGTAAAATATATTTAAAAAAAATTTAACAAATTTAAAATATATATATATATATATATATATATATATATATATATATATATATATATATATATATATATATATATATATATATATATATATATATGAATATGGGCTCTCTTTCAACCAGTTAAAGATGCTTTCAAAATCTTTCCGTTGTTTTTGTTTCTTTTTATGACATATGTAACAAGTTACCACAGTTTTATTGTAAATACAAAGTAACTATGTTAATTTGACGGGAACTACAGGTTACCATTGTGAATTTCGGCAAGGTTTGACTTACCAGTAGCAGGCAGCAGGTGATGTGGAGCTCGATTGTGTGTGTTTGATCGGTCGTGCACACGCTGCGCAGCCGTATCGATCGGACTTACTGCAAGCAAAGAGAAAAAACAGCACTTAAGTAAGCGACAAACGCAGAGACACAGAGAGAGAGAGAGAGAGAGAGAGAGAGAGAGATATGCAACACCTGGTTGTGTTCAAATAGCGCACTTTGACTGGTTGTACTTATGGGGGGAAAAATCTGTATGATAGATTAAAAAAGAGCGCGTCACCAATTGCCGCGCCCTCGAGGAGCTGCCCCCACACTTACTGCACAGGACGAGAAAGACATTTTCAACATCTGATACTGACAAAGAACAGAACTACACTAAATCGCAATATTTTTCAAAACAGTTATTAAAAACAAACTAGTAAATTACTAATTGGTAAAAGGGGTATTTATCACACACAATCATTATCTTTCTTATCAGATTTTTATTTATTTATTTTGACTTCATTTTAACTGAGTAAAAGTTTGAAGGAGATTTGTTGATCTGCAGGGACGATTCTAGGATTTAAAACCCGATCGCAAGAAAATTCTTACATAATTTACGAGTTGGCTATTTCGTTTTGTCTCGCATGATGTTGTTCGCATCAAACGCGTATGACTGTATCACGTGCAAATTCCCTGATATCTAATATGGAAGTAAGTGTGAGTTCCACACACAAAGCGTTAAGGACATACTTGTTAATATTATGCCCTCACCCAAACCCCTTATCTAAACTTAGCCAATCAGTAGAGTGTGTAAACATGATAGGAAGCTGTTGAGTGTGACAGAAGCAAGTAATTGTCGCGTATTAGAAGAAACGATGTCCAGCGACGTCATTGGCTGTAGAGAAACTCGTAGGAATTCAAACGAGTGCAATAATCTAATACCTACCATTAATGTAATAACTGCCAATAACGTAATACATTTTATTACAATTTTCATATTTTTTTTATTAACCCAGCCAATAATGTAATAGCCAGCCAATAATGTAAGAACTTATTGCATTATGGGTAAAATTACGTTATTATGTAAGTTATTACATTATTGACTTTTATTACAATAAGAATGGAAAATTTATTACATTCAGGATGAAGGTTTATAGTTCCAAAGTGCAGAACAACGCTTTGTACCGCCAGCTATTACTCAGTTGAATAAGTCCTAGCAACATTGAAATATGATGATATAGATACAATCTCTTTTTTATTTTATTTAACTATTTATATAGTGTTTTTAAATGTTGATTGGAGCGTGGAGCACTTATTATCATGTCGTACAGTGTTTGTGTTTTTTAAGATAATTTTGTTTTATATTTTTTATGTCGTACACTGTTTGTGTTGTTGTGTCAAACGTATGAACTCCCCCTCTGCAAACCAAATCTGAACCTTATTGGTATTTATTACATTAATGGTAGTTATTACATTATTGGCTGCTACATTGCAGTCCCACAATATCATATACGGATTAGCCAAATTTAGAAAAGTCATACGAATCCTGACGATTTCACCATGAGAGTGTGTTGTATATATACGCCAGGAGTTGGCAACCGTTTTGGCATGGAGTGACATTTTTTATTTTCCTGGTCAAAGGCTGTGCCATTTTTCTAATTTAATAAATTATTTATTCAAATTTTATTTTCATTACAAATTATATTATTAGCATAACAGTTTGAACATAAATGTGTGTTGGCAGTGTGTGTACACAACCTCCCTATAATGGAGAAAATCCACCAAATCCTTTTTTTTTTTAATCACCATTAATCATAAGCACTGTCTCAGAACGAGCCATGATCGATTATGTACAAAGTGACATCACTTTGTACAGGCCCTGCCCATGACTGTTAATGGACACTGTGTTTGTTGTTTCGTTATAGTGTACAGCGAGCGTTGTAACAGTATTTGTGTGTGTTGCTCATCGTTGTAAAACTGCTCAAATCCAGCCACTTATGCCACCACACATTCTATGCCGTTTTAATAGCACAGACACAAAGGATCACTGGACCCCTCTGAATTCTTCTGTTCTTTTTCCCATAACAGTTGAAGAAGGAACTGTGGCAACTGTTCTGTCCATGTCAAGCCCGGTAAGGCAATGGGGCCTGAGGGAATGTGCAATCCAGCTGAAGGGTGTGCTGGCACAACTCCTCAACTCTAGCGTTGTTCCCCAGGCCTGGAAGGAAACCACCATCCTTCCCCTCCCTAAGAATTTACATCTTAATGACCCGAAAGACTTCAGACATGTGGCACTAACATCTGTGCTCTGCAAGAGCATGGAGAGATTGGTCTGCCAGCAGCTATTCCGGCCAGTGAAGGGCAAGCTCGAACCACTGCAGTTTGCCTATAAGGCAAGGCGTGGAGTTTAGGATGTCAGCCTCTGCCTACTGGATAAAGCTGCAAAGCACCTAGACTTGCCACTCTCCTATATTAGGATTTTTGCTCAGCTTTTAATACAGTGAATACAAACACCCTTTTGAAGCATCTGGAAGACATATGAATGCACCAACCCCTGATTATATGGATTAAAAGCTTTTTACAGGACCAACCACAACATGTGTTGGTAAATGGTTTTAAATCAGGGAATGTGGTGCTAAAAACGTTCGTTTTACAACATACAGTTGTTAACCAATGCAGCTTCATGTATATCGCCACCTACTGGGTAGGGAGAAGAATTTATAAAAACAAAAGGACTTAAATATTAATATCTGTTTCTCGCCCGCAACTATTATATCACTTCTGAAGATATAGATTTAACCCTGGAGTCTTTTGAATTACTTTTATGCTGCCTTTATCTGCATTTTGGAGCTTCAAATTTGAGTACCCAGCCAATACTTCACTCGCATTGTATGGACCTACAGAGCTGAAATATTCTTCTAAAAGTCTTCATTTGTGTTCAGCAGAAAAAAAGAATGTCATGCATATCCGCGATGGCATGAGGGCAAGTACATGATGAGAGAACTTTAACTTTTGGGTGAAATATTACTTTAAGGGACAGATGGTTGAGCAGGAGAACTCTTGTAAATACCTTGGCACAGAGATCACCTCTTAACTCACCTTTGCCAAATAAGCACATAGTGTTTTTAAAAAGGCTCAACGATGCCTAGGACGTCTTCGGAGGCTGCGGACATTTAATTTCAGCAAGGACATTTTAACAGTTGTGTACAAATCGCTTATTGTATCTGTGCTCACCTTCAATATTTCATCCTGGTTCAACTCCCTTTTATTTACATTTTTTTAAAACTTTCAAGACTCATAAATCAGGCAAGCAAGACAATAGATAGGTTATACAAAAAGAATCTCTTTTAGAATCTCTACACACTGGCAATCAAAAGGAAAGCCTCCATCATTGCAGTAGATCTTTTCCATACCCTTATTTCAAGAGCTCCCATCTGGGAGACGATGCATGGTACATCTGAAATAAGCAGCCAAGATTAACTTTTAGGTCCCAGCTCTTTTATTGTTTTTATTGTTTTTTTTTTTAATGCTGTAAAACTCTATGTGCTTGCTTTATTGCACATTCAGTGAAAGAAAAATGTTCTATCCCCTCATGCACATTTCTCTCATTCGCTCTCAGCACGACATCTTCCTGTTCCAGCTATTTTCCCTCCAAGACCTTTTATCCAACATACTGGACTTTCTCTCTTTTTCTCTCTCTCTCTCCCCCTCATCATTCCTCACCTCCTTGGCTTTTAAATGATCTACACCAAACTATTAAATGTTGTCAAAAACTAAATATTTCACAAAAGGATTGTGCAAATCCTTGTACTTCTTCCTCATCCAATCATGCTGGAAGACTCCATTTCATGACCAAAAGAAAACATGAGCTGGAACAGGAGATGAATTAAAGAACCATGTTCCTTTTCAAGACCTCTTCATACACTTTTATTAGCAGGGAACTGAGTGAAGAGAGAGGGAGAGAGGAAGAAGGGCAATGAGTAGAATTTTTCATTCCGTCATACACTACTTACACTGCTTCTCTGCCGGTGAGGTTTAATTCTGCAGAATGCCTTTCGTAATTATTTCTGAATTACAGTTATTTCTCCCACTGTTCTCTGAGCAGAAGCAGTAATGGCAAATGCCAGGTGGAGTGGGCAGAGCCGGGTTTTAGGAGAGTCCATTATCTCCTGTAATAGACAGCCGGTAGTAAAATGAACTGGTATATGGACCAATTGGTTGGTTTGGTTAATGGCTCAGGGGACATATTTCTATAGATAACTGGGTTCCTAGTATTACATCTGAATTCTTCATTAAAACCAGTTTAGCTGTGGTCGTAACATTATACGAGATAAGAAGAAATAATAAAAAAAGTAAAAGGTAATGGAAAAGTTTAGTCTAAATAATAAGAGTTTCAGACTTTGATAAATGACTACCAGCAAACTTTCCAGGTTCAGACTGGAAGCCATCAAACTTTGTCCTTTAGGATTTGGTTCCTTGTCCTAATAGACTTTTTATCATGCACTAAACAAGCCTTTTCCTACAACGTTTCGCCAGTATATTTTGCTCTGATTGTTTACAGACGCGAATTTATGCGAATTGCAGAATGAATAAATGCAAAGTAATAATTATTTTCTTAGAGTAGCTGGTTTAGGGCTAGATTCTTTACTCTTGTGATTTTAGACAGATTAATGGCAGGAGTTGCTAAATGTTCCCATATCCATGAGTAGAATTTTGAGGTGGACAGTCTTTTAAATCCATGTGTTTTTCTATAACAGTAAGTCAATGTCAGCCAAAGGGAAGAGGAGTTGTTTTAAGGTTCCCATGTCTGTGAACTGTCTGGTCAAAGACCTTCTCCATGTCAGAATAATAGACTGCTCTATAACCTACACGAGAAAGAAACCGTTTGCCAAGTCTAGAAGTCAAACTTTTCTCATCTGCAATGCATACACACACAGTCAATTATGTTTGTCTCTTTTAACATGTAACATTTACTTTTAAGAGTAACCATTTAGATTTAATCATTTAACAGATACTTTTATACAAAGCAACTTATCAAAACCGGAGCCAACAATATTAGCACTATAGCAATACAGTATTTCAAGAGCAAATAAATGTACAAAAATCAAGAGTAGAAGTTTAACTGCGTAAAGTAAATTGCAAAAGAGCTTTTTGGTAATAGAAAGTGCCTTTATTTATAGGTACTGTATACATTTATGCATTTGGCAGATGCTTTTATCCAAAGTGACTTTATTACAGGAATAATGCCCCCGGAGCAACCTGGAGTTCAGTGCCTTGCTCAAGGACACAATGGTGGTGGCCGTGGGGTTCAAACCAGCAACCTTCTGATTAACAGTTATGTGCTTTAGCCCACTACACCACCACTCACAAAGTACTTGTCGAAGATGGGAGGGGATAGATTCTAGAGGAGAGGTTGTAGAGGGGTCAGAGAGAGGAAGCTTGTAGATATCAGTCCCCAAGTTCCTGTTGCACCATGTAAGTAATAACTTGGGCTAGTTATTTTGTAAATGGGGAGTTACATAAAAATATGACAAATTATTTCTCTAAACTGGTAATCAGATGACTTTACTAATTACTTCATTGAAAAAGTAATCACATTACTAATCACTTTACTTTAAAGTTACTTTCTAAAACATTTTTCCACTCAACAAATCCTAAATAATGTATATTTCTTTCTTGCATTGTTACACACAAGTTGTACACTCAGCATCACACATTTCTCCTTTACAATGACTTGTTACTTTATTATTTTCTGTATCCTCATGAATAATATATTAGAAATAAGCATAACTCTATAATGTACTTAAAATGTCATTAAATTAACAAAGTCAGTAACTGTAATCTGATTACAAGAATTTTAAATGTAATGCTTTAAACTACTTTTTTGACTAAAAAGACATTAGATTACACTGCAGTGGTTCCCAATCCTGTTGGAGGCCCCCCAACACTGCACATTTTGTATATCTCCCTAATCAAACACATCTGATTCAACTCATCAGTTAGTTAGTGAAGACACCAAAATCTGAATTGGATGTGTCAGAAATGGGAGATATACAAAATGTGAAGTGTTGGGGGGGGTGCAATCTTCAATAAGATGGGGGCAATACCATTCTTCAGTCATGTATGTGCTGAACAGGGGGAAGATTTGTCCATTAACACTCAGTTAGAAGAAAAGAGGACTGTGCTGCCATAGCAACATGCAGGCTGTTTCCCAAACCTGGGCTGTTGTGGTCATGTGACTGGGTTAGAGACGAGTAAGTGTATGTGTGTGAATGAGAGAGCGAACAAGAGAGATGTCTTTATGTTTTACACAGCAGTAATAACCTAATGGAGGATGCGGTAACATTTTTTTGAATAAAACAAAAGCAAAATACAGTACAGTGAATACAAGAAAGAGTCAATAAAAATAAAATTAAAAAGCAAACCTTACAAGAAAAGTCATTCTCATCTACTGAAATTTGACCCACAATGGTAGACTGCCAAAACCCATTACTATTACCACTGCTAGTACTTAAGGTCAAGAAGTTTGAAGAAATCCCTAAGTATTGGATGCTGCTATACACCCATATGATGTTCTGTCTTCTGTGAAACACAAAATAAGAAGTTAGGGAGTGTTAGCCTCAGTCATCATTCACTTTCATTGTGTGGAAAAAAGATGCAATGAAAGTGAATGGTGACTGATGCCGCCAACATACTGCCTAAGATCTCCTTGCACAGAAAAAAAAAAGTCAAATGGGTTTGGAATGACTAAAAGGTGAATCAATTACAGAATTTTCATTTTTGGATGAACTGTCCCTTTCAAATTCGGCCTGTAACCCATTTGTGAAATGGACATGAATGATAGACTTAACATTTTTGCCAGGCGGACAGTAAGAAGGGAGTATTATGGAGTGAAAAAGGGGAATATAAAAAAGACTTAGGGCTGGGCAACCACTTAGCAACCTGGGCAACCACCCCTAACAACCTAGCAACCTCATTGCAACAACCTGGCATGGCGAGTTTTGCATGGGCAAAACCCCTCAAAATATAGTTGGATGTTTGAATTTAGCAGGTAAACATTTACAAATACGCTCAGAAGAGTGGCCGGGCTCTCACTCACCTGCAAAAAGAACATTTCTCACAAGGACACAAAAAACATACACATATCATGGGTGCATAACTCAGGAAATGACAGATTCAGATTTAGAAAGAAGCAGTTTCAATCACTGCTTCAATCTCTCCATGTTTGTCCCAAAAGTTCCTGTTATTCATTAATTTATAAATAAACAGCCAATACAAGTCTGCAGTCTGTATTAGAGTGATCTAAAGGGAATATTTGCTCTTTTTGAGCTGAGAACACCCTTAATTTCTAGTTGGCGGGGATACATGTTAATGCACACTCATAGCCAAAACCCCTTTCACATGGAAACACCTCGCACTACCTGAAGATTCGCTCAGATGTGAAAAAAGAAGAACAGATTTGAGCACACTGTACTACTGATGCAGGGGAAAAATGAAATTGAAAAAGAAAGATCTATTTTCTACACTTTCTCATCTATTAGAACAGGTCTGAAAGTCTAATGCACAAATATAGTCTCTTTTTCCTTCTCTTATGCCGTGATATTTCATTCAGTGCAGCTCCATTTTGATTCACTGTTAGTGACAATAAAGTTCAAAATTGCTACGAAAAATATCTCAGATTCTGGGTCAGGGTTGTATTGTTTTCCTTTGATATTCTCTATCTCTCTCTCTCTCTCTCTCTCTCTCTCTCTCTCTCGCTTACTCTCTTATTCAATGTTTTTTTTTTTTTTTTTTTTGCTGAGGGTTTCAGGGGCCAGATGTTGTGGAAATTGAAATGTGGGACAAAATCGTAAATTTTCTTGAGCGTCGGAGTGGGAAAGGGCGTTGAACACTGAAGCTTCATCCCAAAGCCTATTTTCTGGTATTAGCCACACTATATTCAGAGATACATTTTAATGCGTCACGGATGAAACTGTAAAATGAGTCTCTTTTAGTTTATTGCACTTGTTCTGCAAGGCCATCGCCATGGAAGTCCCTCTGATAATCTTCTGTTCATTAGCAGGCTTGCAAGTTGTTCTCAGATCTCACATTTCCTGAATGAAGGGAAGTGTTTTACACATCCGTTTAAACGTGCACTCTGTGATTTTTCTTTAATAAAACGTTTTACCCAATGAAATGAATAGTACTTCTGAAAAATATTCTATAAATGCAAAACATTTTCTTCTAGCAGTACGGATTAGAGTGAGTCTATAGTAATTGTAAATGGCTTTATACATTATAGCAACAATAAAAGTCTATGGTATTATAGGTAACCATCTTAACGTGTGTATGTGTTTGTGTTGTCTTTTGTCTAGTCACCATGGAACTCTCTCAGTAAACAGAAAACCTCCTGCTGACAGTGTCAGCACAGAACAGCACCAGGACCTGCAAGCTCTTCACAGCACTGAACTACCTTTGTGAATGTGTATGTGGCAAAACATAGCATCATCACTGTTCTGTTTCTTCTGAAAATCCAAAGCGAGCAGTTTCCAGGAACTACTTGTACTAAAACGGACAGGCAAACACAGGTTCACTGAGGATAAAGACCCAAGAAAAAATCATGTTCAGATAAATACACACACAGAGAGGTAGGGTACAACAGGGCTAAAGTGTATAAAGATTGAAAAAATAAATGGTATTTTTATTGAATATTGATGGAGCAAAATAAATTGTGTAAAAATAAATAATAACAGTTGTTTTGATGAAAAAAAAAATGGCTGTAAAAGGACCCACATTTCAGGTAAAAGGTCCACGGGGTGGGGGGGGGGGGGTGATATAGTGTAAATATAGTGTCATTATAGGGCAAAATTTGTCAACTACAAATATTTTTTTTTGAAGATAATGCTAATTCAAATTAGCCACTAGACAAAAGGATTAACCACTTTCTGTTCATTTCAATCACATTTGGTGTTTAATAACATCTCAAGTATTCTATTAACAAATGTATCTCCATTGTGACTGGATCTGTCAATGTGAGCCCATTTTCAACATTTTGCAGAACAAATCTATTATCCCTATTTTAAAAAATATATGTGTGTTTATGGGGGCCTGTTGCACCTGCAAAAGAGGGGTGTTTTACCCCAAATACTATCCTTTCGCTTATTGGACGGTAATTAAAAAAAACGTTTGATTGAATCACCTTGAACAAAACTGTAAATGACAAATAAGTTTTTAGTCTCACAATAAATGTCAATCCAAAACACGTTGCAATAAACACAATGGCAAAATAATTAGATGATTGTTTCTTGACAGTGATGACAAAAGGAGCAATTGGGTGAGAGACTCATATAAAACTGCAGGGTCAGCCATGAAACAGCACCCCTGGAGCAGATAGGGTCAAGGGCCTTGCTCAAGGGCCCAACAGTGGTATCTTGACGGTGCTGGGGCTTGAACCCCCAACCTGTCGGTCAGTAACCCAGAGCCTTAAACGCTGTAGCTTATAGCTACCACTGATAGCTTATAATTTACTGGGAAACAATTATGAATAATCTTAAAAGAGACTTTAACAAATGAAGAAGCCAGAATTCTTTCCATTCTATTTCACTGAATTTATTATTCAAAGAACGTATACAGGCAGGTAAAAAGATATCAGCTCTATTAATAATTTATCCAATTGTTTTAGTTGAAATGCTACTACACACAAAAAGACTTTGATGAATAAATAGATTAGAGTTGTCAAAATTGGGAGGTGCGCATAAAGGACCTTTGGGGCCAGACTTGAGTAATAATTTGACACAATCAGGAATTGTGCCAAAAATGTTATCATACTCTCTTGGGGGGACTGAAAATTATCTCAAAATTAAACTTAAACTTAAGACATTGCACGCAATGATGTCATGGATCAAGAATGTTTTGTTGCTGTTTAGTTTTTTGGGAGAAAATAAAATCAAAAGTGCTTTTTATCCCAGATGACCTTTAGTCCCATACTACCCAACCCTCTTCAAATCTCTCTCCACAATTCCATGGATATTACAGTACATTTTTGATAAGAAAATAAAACTCTTTGCAAACTTTAAATTAACTTTGACAAAGAAGACTGAAAAACTTTTTGCTTCAATAAACTCAAGCACACTGATATTATGCCTTATTTCATGCTCATTATTGCTAATTACAGGCCTGGTTATTATTTAGATTTAATAAGGTATAAGCAAATAGATTTTAAGCCGCAGGATCCGCAAAAAGGAAAATTCATTATCAGAAATGTGTTTGCGCTCCCAAAACAAAGAGAGGTTATTAAACATTTGCGTCATTTTTCATATTTTTCTTTCTATCAGCTCTGGTTTCATCTGTACAAATATTCATCTAAAAAAATATATAATAACCCAATTTTTCAGAAAATGCAAAAAAAAAAAAAAAAAAAGAAATTAAAAAAAAAAAAAAAACACTCATGCACAAACTAGTTTTCAAACTCACCACAAAATAAAATTGACATTAGACAAACTCCTCACCACCAGCAGGAGGCAGTGTAATCTACACAAACAAACAATTAATTAGTCTATCCTATTGTTCTCCTTCAATCTCCACTGTTCATTTTTTATTCAAATTTATATAAGTTTATCAGTGTCCATGGCGAATGTTTGGTGCTTTTCTAAGCGCAGGTTAAAATGGGCTATTCATAACTTTCTAAACCCCCTTGCATCCCTTGTAGGAAGAAAATATATGTATTTTTATTAAAAAAAAAAAAAAAAATGCACAACATTTAATTTACTATTAGCACAAAAACTATGAAATTCATAGACACATGGCAAAGAACACAGAGTTTGGTAACAACTCGTCACTTCTAGTAAAAAATCATATATTTGTTTTATATTTAGTTTAATGTGTAACAACAAGCTTATAAATAATTTACTATGAATTTTGTCGCCCTCTGCTGGAAAAACAATGAGATGCTGTTGAACTTGTCCACATTCAAAATCTTTATTTGATTCTTAATTTCAAAATGTTTGTTAATTATTTTTAAATTGAGAAGTTCTTAAAATGATGTTGAGTTTTCCACGGACGTCTGACCAAGGTATGAGTTTCTCAGAGATGATAATCTGCCCAAGTGTTCTCTGTCTTCAGAACAGAGAGGCCTTGATGACGTTTTCACGGCCTTGGCAGAGTGGAGACTTGTGCTGTTTTGTTTCTCTCTCTACCATAATTTACGTCCAGGCAGATATGATGGCTCCAATAGAGACATCACAGATCTGAAGGACATGAACTGGACTTCAGTTTGAGTGATATACTACACTGTTATTGTGTCTTCTAGTTCTTGATCCCATTATATGGAGACAGATGTGATCTAGAAGTAATGCTCTGTTTTGTTTGTTTCTCAGTTAGTTTGTTCGTGGAAGTTTTCATAAGTTATCGTGAATACACGTTGTTATCTACACTGATAATATTATTCATTCATTCATCTTCAACCGCTTATCCTTGATAATATTATAATTTTTATAATTGTATCTCCTGCCAGTGATGTTGGAGTCCAGATTACAAGCCGCTGTATGTAAAGGTGAACGCAACCGAGATGACCATCAGAAGTTCAATATCAGGACCTCATCTTTCTTTTGAGGCTGAATGGGTTTGTGGATCAGATATGGCTCAGGACACAGCAGGCTCTAATGATGATGTGTGTTTAATAGAGAACAAATACAGATGCAAAGATAAAGATTATATTTCAAACTGCTTTGTTATCTTAAAGCTGGAGTATGTCATTTCTGCATCACTCACAACTTTGTTTTCAAAACAGCTGTTGTTGGTTAACAGAGAGATAGTCCCACCCCAAAGTCACGCCATTGGTTGAGGAACGTTGGGGCGGGTCTAAGTGGGTGGATTAAAACAGAGCAATTTTCATGGTCCATAGAAAGTTGGGAAAACGAACCTATGAATGGCTTACTTCTAGTTGTCTCTGCATATTAAGAACAGATAGGAGAAATTATTTTATTATAAATGATTATTTGTGCAAGAAATATAGAAATGAAGGAAATAAAAGGTTTTGATTTTGGTGATCTGGACATAATTTCACCACATTCCCCAAACTACTATTTTATACACATTTACGAAGAAGAATACAAAACGAAGGCAAAGAAGTGTCAATGTCAGACATACAAAGAATACTTAACCTTTTAAACATCCTGCAATATTTGCCAAAAACGCCTAAAAAAGGCCTACCCAAATTAAAATGCATGCTGTTCTTGAACCCTTTGGAGTATATGCATGCTTTTGGTCTCTTTTGAAAGGGGAGACTTTGAGGTTTCTGAATAGTCAGAATCACTGAAAGTCTTACTTGTATTGAGTAATAGAACTTTGAACACACTCAAAAAGGGGAAATAAACTCCGCCTACATTTTTTTTTTGTAAAAAGATGCCTGCAGATAACTACAGCTGGGAGGACATAGCTGGAAAACACAATTAGATCATAGCATGAAGCCTTACCAAACCCAATATAAAATTTGATAACAATACATTAGAAAATGAGTGTTTTACACATGTTTATCCAAGTGTATGTATAGGCTTCAAGGATATTGATACCTGGCCACACCTCTAAAATGCACCGACTGGCTAAAATGACCTGTCCATCTAAAGTCCAGGGGTCAGCGGACATTTTGACATAAAAATATCTGTAATGTTTACATGTTCAAGGTAGCTTCATCAAAGAATACAAAGTTGTGTCAGCTCTGTCGGTTAGCTCGAAATGCTACGTGGGTGTTTATTGATATATAAATGTGTTATGGACCAAAAACTTTGTTGAATTGGATTGTATGGACCCTTTACAGTGTAACTAAACCATTTTTGATGGAATGAAGTGGATCAGTAGAGTAAGATGAGCATTATAAGTGAGTTTCTACCATTTTGGATTCGTTTATTTTGCTGTAAGTGGTCTGAGAAATACACCGATTGTACCCGCTGTGTTAAGTGTATATTAAAATGGTTTACATCGTTCGAATCACAAGAGTCTCAGCTTTCCAACGATGTAAGATATGTGTATCTTTTAATTTTTGAGTTTTTGCATTTCGTGAAGTTATTGCGCAATAGTCGACCGGGCCCGCAGACGACCCGACGGGCTGTTAAAAGGAATATTCTGGGTTCAATACAAGTTAAACTTAATAAACAGCATTTGTGGCATAATATCGATTACCGTAAAATTTTCTTTTGGCACGTCCCTCCTTTTCTTTATATATATATATATATATATATATATATATATATATAATTATTTATTTTAAAAAAACATAAAAACAATCTGGGTTACAGTGAGGCACTTACAATGGAAGTGAATGGGGCCTGTATCCGTAAACATTAAAATACTCACTATTTCAAAAGTTTAGCTGCAAGACACAAAAAATGTGCATGATGACATGATTTCAGTGTGATAAATCGCTTAACCTTTTCTACGTAAAGTTATAGCCAATTTTACAACTTTGTTGCTATGACGATGTAGTGTCAACAAAGTCTAAATCGACTGTCAAAATTACGATTTAAACAAACGTGCAGCTCAAATAATACATGAGTTTCAACAGAAGAATTAATGTAAATGCTTTTATAAAATAAGCTTCACTTTTATTCATTTAATCCCTCCAAAAATTGCCCCCCATTCACTTCCATTGTATGTGCCTCACTGTAATTTAGAATTTCTTTTTCTTTTCTTTTTACTTTTTTTTTAAGAAAAGGTGGGACGAGTCAAAAAATGTTTTGTGATAATCAACATTATGCAACAAATGCGGTTGATTGAGCTTAACTTGTATTGAACCCAAAATATTATTTTAATATTAAGTGTAATGTAATGGATTGTGTCCAAACATGGGATAGGAGTACCCTGAAACAACATCCTCCGTGTCCTCTTAATTAAATTGTTTTCTTTTCTAATTTTCAAGGTTATTCACAAACATAATCATGCAAAGACTGATAATTGGGGTGTTCTGAATCTGGAGCACTGCCTAAGACGCAGACTTCTACCATCTTCAAAGAACTGCAGAAAGACAGATTTACTTACAAATGAAGGTACCTTTTATTGCAAACATTTGAGGACTTTGGCACCTGCAAGGCACAGAATACACTTGAATGTGGGGACAGAATCAAATGGGCCTGCAAAGAAACCGGGCAAATCTTTTCATTTTCACATTCCTTTCACAGAAAGGACAAAGTCAAGCTGCAGACACAAAGGGTAGACAGTATATGGAGTCCATGTATGATTGGTTGTTATCTGCACAAATTTAACTCCATAACGCAACAAAACTTTCCATCAATCAGGAGGAGTGGAAAAATAAACACTTAAACAGCTTCACAACTGATCAAGATCACAGCTACTTTGAATTCACTACTGTGTTTCAAGGGGTGGTTTAGGGTGTAACAGAAAAATGGTTGTGAAGACGGGTCAGGGCATCTATAAATGCTTTACTAGTGTTCACATAAGTCACTTGACATAGAGGCCCACATGCACATGAGCTTTTAAGTGCCGTTCATCCAAAGACCTCTGAACCACCCATGTAAAGGGGGGGAAGAGCTTATAATATGAGAGGTGGGTTTCTAACAGAACTCTGTACTGACTTATGCTGCATAATTAATGAAAAGTATCGTTAGATATGATATGCTTCATTACATTAAGGTATTATCTTCTTTTGAACAAAGTGTATACACATACACAGTCTCTCTCTCTTTCGCTTTCATTTTAGATGGAAGAAATGCATCTTTTAACCATTACATAAATGGATAATTCACCCAGTCCTTTTATCACCCTCCTGTTGTTCCAAATCCAAACGACTTCCTTTCTTCCACAGAATATAAATAAAGATGTTCTGAAGAACGTTCAAGCTGTTCCCTTATATACTATGAAAGAGGATGGGGACTAGGCGCCGTCAAGCTCCAAAAGGAAAAAAGCAGCATAAAAGTAGTCAATTCAACTACATTCCAAGTCTTTTGAAGCCATATGATAGCTTTGTGTGAGTAACAGGCTGAAACTGAAGTCATTATTCACTGAAAATCTTGCTTGACAGAGGTGGTCACCATTCTCTTTAATTGCATGGAAAATAGCAGCTTGGATTTTCGGCTATTAACAACCCCTGTTGTTTTCAATGGAAGAAAGTCCAATGGATTACGAAAGACATGAGGGTGCGTAAATTACAATTTCGGGTGAACTTTCCCTTTAAGGATTTTAATACTGTCTCCCATTAACAGCTCAATACTGACAGGCAACACACCATTAAAATAAACAGCAGTCATTTTTTTATAAAAATGCATATTAAAGAAATAAAGCAACTCCACACTCAAATTCCAGTTTGACAAATAAACAAAATTAACAGAGTGAAAAAAAAAACTTGGAAGTTCCCAAGAAAGTCTATGGAAGACAAATTAATTTCCCACTTGATCAGCTCCAGTATCGGCTGTGTTCAAAGTACCTCTTAAATCAAGAGCCAAGCCGGCCTGAAATCCCACCAAGCGTTCATGCTACAGGGTGACACACCCTGGCACTGGACCTCTGATTATGATGCTCACACGATTCAGTTCCCACAATCCCAAAGAGCTCATTGGGTTTAGTGTTATTCTTGGAGACAAGAGTGGGGTTTCCTTGGAGACGGAGGAGGTTGGTTTAGTGGAAGTAAACAGAAGTGCACAAACTTTAGTTTGTGTGTTCTGAGAACCTGCATAGTGTATTCAAGGCACTGAGGGTTTATTTAGGACAACCAGCACCGGAAATATGCATGCGCACACACACACACACACGCACACATATACATATATATACACACATTCTTCTGGGTGCTTTGGTAAGGCAGCTGTTTCTAGATTTTACTCTTTTGGCATTAAAATGGTGCAGATTTTCTTGCTTGTTTTAGATTTACACACACATTAATATCCTTAAATGGTTAATTCTCCCAAAAATGGCAACATTTAATCAACATTTACTCACCCTCATTTCATTCTTGTCTTTATTGTGTGGAACACACAAGGTGAATTTAAGAATATTCTGGCCACTCTTGTCCATATATTGAAAGTGAATGAGGACCAGGACTCTAAAGCTCCTGTCAAGCAAAAAAGCCCCATAAAATATCATAAGTGTTCTGTGAAAAACGTTTTCTGAAACCATACATTAGTGAAATTTAAAGTAAGATTTCACCCAAAAAAAAATTACAATTATCTCATTTACTCACCCTAATACCATCCCAGATGTGTATGACTTTTTTTCTGCAGAACACAATTTATTTTATTTTTTTTACATAAAATCTCAGCTCCGTAAGTCCATACAATGCAAGTGAATGGTGACCAGACCTTTTAAACTCAAAGCGCAAAGGCAACATACAAGTAATCCACAAAATGCCAGTGGTTTAATCCATCTCTTCTCAAGCAATTCTATCAGTTTTGGGTGAGAACAGACAAAAACATAACTCCTTTTTCACTATAAATCATGACATCAGCAGTGTCCTTGGTGATCATGAATTCAATCTCTATTACACTTCCTAGCACCATCTAGCACTCTGCACAGGTGTCAAGCACTAGGGAGTGTAATCGAGCTTCAGAAGACATGGATTAAACCACTGGAATCATATGGATTGCTTTATGCTGCAGTTTATGTGCTTTTTGGAGCTTTAAAGTTTTGGTCACCATCCACTTGTATTTTATGGACCAACAGAGCTTAGATATTTTTCTAAAAACCTTTGTTTGTGTTCTGCAGAAGAAAGAGTCATACGCAAGTTGTTATTTGCTGTCAGTGAGTTGAGCTCGAGAACTGTATCAGTCTGATTCTTGAACAAATCATTCAGATCAATCGATTCTGACTCACTGATCGCTTCTTTCATGAATGCCCCAAGGAGAGCAAGGCCATATATATATATATATATATATATATATATATATATATCAAGATTTTCAGTGAATAACAAATGAAATTTTATTTTGTTCCTCATAGAAAAATATTGCATGACTTCAGAGGAATTGGAATATAGCACACAAGTTGTATGGATCACTATTAAGATACTTTCATGTTGAGTTTTGTCAGCCCTAGTCCTCATTCACATTCATTATATGGAAGAGTAGCCATTTTTCTTTTTCTTTTTAAATCAAAAACACATCTTTTGTGTTTCCACTAAAGAAAGAAAATCATAGAGGTTTAGAAAAAACATGGGAGGGAAAGGATGACAGAATTAACATTTTTAGGTGAACTATTCCTTTTAATAATAATGTCCTGTAATCCTTGTTTTGTTCTGGGGCTCTTTTCAGTACTCTCTGCCTCACACCACAAACTCTGGCTCTGCTTCTGTGGCCAGGAGCTCTGTGGTCAGATCCTCTCTGTCCAGATCCAGAGAGAAATACTTGCTGGTTCTCTTGATGGGAAATGCATTCTGGTTATTCCGGATACCAGCACACTGATCTGCAAGTCCCTGGTAGCCACAGCCGACAGTGTGCCCAAGGTCTGGCTCGCAACCGAACGTATAACTGTGCGCAGTGTCCTGGCAAAGCTCCGCCCACTCCTGGCAGTTCCTCTGGAACAGGCGAACATCATCCAGTGATTGGCTGTGTCGATCTGTGGAGCTCTGGTCCTTCCTGTCCATCACCGTCTAAGAAAACAACAGAAAACAAAATGGTATTCAGCACATATGAAACTACCAAACTGCATTAAACACAAAATCACAGACTACACTAGCTCTCAACTAACCCTAAAATCTCAGAGCGGTTAGCTGTACACTCACATGAATTCTCAGATGAGAAACGACAATGGTGTTGGGTGTAGGGTAAGGCTGCCCTAAACAAATACTGTTAAGAGGAAATGGGGTTACCAGCACTGTTAAAAGAGATTACAGGATTACTCAACAACAGAAGATATCGCTCAGAATACAGATTTGGTGTCTTCTAGCATTTCAGATGCTCTGTTTAAATGGATAGATCACCCAAAAAAGACAAATCTGTCATTATTTACTCACCCTCATCTTGTTCTAAATCTATATGACCTTTTTTCTTGAGTGGATTACAAAAGGAGTTATCTAGCAGAATGCCTCATTTCAATATAATGAAACTGAATGGTGACTACAGATGTCCCTAGTCCCATCCACTATCATAGTATGGAAAAGAGCAGCTTGGACTTACTGCTAGATTACTCCTTTTGTGTTCCATGGAAGAAATATTTTAACAACAAGAGGGTGAGTAAATGATGACAAAATTCTAATTTCTGGATAAACTATGGCTTGAACTTCAGTGGTTTAGACTTCAGAGTTAATTTAACAGCTGTAATGTGTTGGAAACCATATATATATATATATATGTGTGTGTGTGTGTGTAAATGTGTTTGTGTTCTGTTTGTGTATAGGTGCAGGCTGTGTGTTTGTGTATGTCACCTGGGGGAGACATTCAATGCTCTGGCCTCTCATTCTCACTACAGTCTCTGACGAGCTGGATGTGGAAGAACTGACTTCCTTCACCACTAACCCTGAAAAGCACAGGCATATAAAACATAAAACATACATTAAACAACTGAGAAGGTTAATAGAACTGAACCATAAACTGCTGTGAAGGCCACACAAATCCACAACACATAAGTAGCCTTTCCTTTTACTTGGGCAGCTCTAACACTGCATAATTTGACGTGGAAAGGTGGTGCTGAAAGGTCATGGTGAATCATTCTATTTTTAATGCCGGTTCACATAAACCATCAGAGTGGGGAAAATTAGTATTTCTGTAACTGCTAATTTCCTGGGATTTTCACACACACAACAGTCTCTAGTGTGTAAAGAGAATGGAGCAAAACACATTTAGTGAGTGGCAGTTCTGTGGGTGAAAATGGCTTGTTAATGACAGAGGTCAGAGGAAAATGGCCAGACTGGTCCAAGCTGACAGGAAGGTGACAATAGCCCAAATAAACACAAGTTACAATAGTGCTATGCAGAAAAGCATTTCTGAACACATCGAACATTGAGGCGGATAGGCTACAGCAGCAGAAGGCCCCTTCCGGCTACTGTCAGCTTAGAACAGGAAACTGAGGCTGCAGTGAGCACAGGCTCACCAAAACTGGACAGTAGACGATTGGAAATACGTCACCTGGTCTGACAAGTCTGGATTTATGCTGAAGTACACAAATGGTAGGCCCAATGCAGCCTCAGTTTTCTGTTCTTGGTTGACAGAAGTGGAACCCAACGTGGACCTTTCTCATCAACTGTTTTGTGTGAAAATCCCAGGAGATCAGCAGTTACAGAAATACTCAGACCAGCCCGTCTGGCACCAACAATCATGCCACGGTCTAAAGTACTGAGATCACATTTTTCCCCATTCAGATGGTTGATGAACATTACTGAACATTAACTGAAGCTCCTGACACATATCTGAATGATTTTATACATTACACTGCTGCCACACGATTGGCTGATCAGATAAACAGACGAATTTAAGTAGATGTACAGGTGTACCTAATAAAGTGGCAGGTAAGTGTCTTTAGCATTATGAAAATAAAGGACCATTAAGAATGTTTGCAGTGGGTCATTACTTTCATGACATTATAGCATGTTTCTCCCAAAAACTCTCATTAACATACAGTCTATATGTTTTGAATTTGTCTGTAACTCCCATTATACTCAAAGGTGACTCTCATTACAGTAACACAGATGGATTTACTACTCACTGATCACTTTATTAGCTACACCTGTACACCTACATATTCATGCGATTATCTAATCAGCCAATTGTGTGGCAGCATTGCAATGCATATAATCATGCAGATACAGGTAAGGAGCTTCAGTTAATGTTTACATCAACCATCAGAATGGGGGAAAAAATGTGACAGTGGCATGATTGTTGGTGCCAGTCGGGCTGGTTTTTCTGTAACTGCTGATCTCCAGGGATTTTAATGCACAACAGTCTCTAGAGTTTACTCAGAATGGTAACAAGAACAAAAAACATCCAGTGAGAGGCAGTTCTGCAAACGGAAACCATTGTTGATGAGAGGTCAGCGGGGAATGGCCAGACTGGTTTGAGCTGACAAAAAGGCTTCAGTAACTCAGATTAGCACACTGTACAGTTGCAATGGGAAAATAGCATCTCAGAATCCACAACACATTGAACCTTGAGGCAGACCACAGTAATAAAGTGCTCATTGAGTGTATAGCAGTACAAATACTAACATTATGGATAAATAATATAATTAATATATCAATATTTTCTTTACAATACAGTAATGATAATTAGGTTTTTTGTGTGATCTTTATTGTATAAAATAGGCTTAATTTTCTCCAAGCAAAATATAATTTTGATTTATAACTAGATTTTTGGGGTGAAATGAGAACCGGACATGTTCTTGACAGGTTTTGTGAGATTCACCCGACTGTATGCATGTAACTGTATGGTTGCACATACCGGAGCAGCCGTTGTTGTGTGCTGATGTCAGCATGTCCTCTGTGATGTGGATACACAGCTCCTGATTGAGCTCTAAATCATCAAGATCTTCACAACATTTTGGATCATCAACCAACATCTCAATCTCTAAAGAAACACAAACACACACAGCAACTCAATATTGATAGCTACGGCATAAACTACTAAATAGACCACTATAAATGTCATTACGATCAAGATAAGTGCAAGTAAGCTGTAATTAATGCTGCTATTCAATCATATTTTATTATTAATACTATATTAGTAAAATCATGTGAATGAGTTATAGTTTTCCTGGGAAGAAAGTGTATTTATCCATGTGCGAGTCCTACCGTCTTCATCCAGGCAGTGCTCCTTGCTGCTGCTCTCAATGCCAGATGTGCGTGTGCTTGCATGGCTTGTGTTGGAAGAAGAGTGTGTTCTCAGTGGTCGATGAGGTGCATTTGTAGGTGTTCTGAAACTGTCGGTGTCAACACCGGATGTGTGAGAGCTGCCGTGACTTGTGGTGGAGTGCCGTGAAAATGGATTCGGTCGTGATGTGCTGCCCGCACTGCTGCCGCTGGCACGTGACCGCTGATCCAAATGATCCATATCTGCCTCCAGAGCATCACTGATATACGACTCCCTGTACTGTTTCTTCTCTGAGAACACACAGTTTAATAATGCTTATTTACACTCTAGGTCCTTCTTAAAGGGATAGTTCACCCAAAAATGAAAATTCTCTCATCGTTTACTCACCCTCATGCCATTCCAGATTTGTATGTCTGTCTTTCTTTTGCAGAACAGAAACGAACATTTTTAGAAGAACATCTCAGCTCTGTAGGTCCATACAATGCAAATTAATTGTGACCAAAACTTTGAGGCTCCAAAAAGCACATTATGGTAATCCATAAGACTCCAGTGGTTTAATCCATGTCTTAAGACAGCAATGGCAAGATGTACAGTGCAAAAAGGAGTTAAATTTTGGTCTGTTCTCACCCAAAATCAATTAGATCACATCAGAAGACATTGGTTAAACCACTGGAATTATTGTTATGCTGCCCATGTGCTTTTTAGAGCTTCAAAGTTTTGGTCAACATTCACTTGCATTATATGGACCTACAGGGCTGAGATATTCTTCTAAAAGTCTTCATTTGTGTTCTGCAGAAGAAAGAAAGTCATACACATCTGGAATGGCATGAGGGTGAGAAAATGATGAGAATTTCATTATTAATTAAACATTATTAAACATAAGTTACTGTAAAGTCACAAAACCTGTCATTCACCTGTCAATCATCTTGTAAATGGCAAATAACATTACATAAATGTCTGAATACTGCTTCAGTTGTTGACCTAACAAAGGTACCACATTTATTAGTTAACACTTTTTCTTCAAGATACCTTCATTTTCCTCCAGACGTCGAACCTGTTTGAGCAAAGGTTGTAGGTTCATATAGAGTCGGTGGCTGTTGCTGAGCAGTTGCAGGAGGTGTCGTGAACGCAGAGGACAGCCAGTGTAGTAGATGAGCTTCCTGGCTGATGGCAAACCATCAGGAAGAATCTCAAACTTCTTCCCCTGTGGAAAGGAAACAGGTGAATGTTTCAGATTCAAGTACACTAACAGCATGCAGTGCAAGTAATACTGGAAATTAGCCAAGTCAACATGAAATTAAACTTGGCCAGATTTAATTTCTTAATACATGTTCCTGGCCTTATTTTGAACATTTGTGAACAAATCAATAGCACATGTTATAAAAAAAAAATGTTTTTCAAGTAATTGGATACAAATTTAGACCAGTCCTACATATTTTAAACATCCTCTAACACTCAGAAATACATCAGATTTCGAAAGTAAATTGGGTTGCGATCCATTCTGTTTTATGTTGATTTTAAAAGAGAAATTCAAGTGTGAACAATTATCAAATTTATCAATTATCAATCAAATTTATTAGCAAGAATTGTTTTCAGGTGCTTGACGCAGATTTATCAATTCAACAATAATCAAAACACATTGATCTACAGTATATCTACATACTAATACATACTGTATATATGCTGAATATTTATGGCACTAAAGCGATTTAATTAGTAAAGTACTGTAATACTCACCACAAATACCAGTTTTCCCACATTAGTCCAGGGGAAATCATACAAGAGCTGCCTGACAGTTCCCACATTCTGAACAAACAAACAAAAACTCATTACATCATAGAAACATACAATATATAAACCTCTAAAGATGAAAAGCATTATATACAATTGTATGCATAACAGTACACAGTACAAAAAAATACCTGAAAAATCTGAATTCCACGTAAAGTGAGTCCCAGAGTTAAAGAGGCCTCCAACTCTTTTTTATCCTGACAAAAAGAAATTTCAAAAGTATGGTCAAAATCTGTCTGAGCACTCATTCACATAAACATACTGCAATAGTCCTCCTCTGACCTTGTAAAGACGGTAATAATGAACAGACACGTCATCCAAGAGGGCCGCTTCCTTGATGTACTTCAGATGGGCCTCTGATGCTGTAAGGGCAAACTGTTCTTTATGCATGTTTGGAATATGACGGAGAATATAGTCACATCCTCTCTTAGCAATCACCTAGAAAAGATAGAACAAGAATAATAATAATAATAATAATAAAAATAAAGCGAGGGTTCTAACACATTGTTTTATTTTGTATTTCATTTCATTTGTGATTACTGGATAAGAATTTATAAAAATCACTTTATAAAGATTGCATTCACAAACAGGTTTCCACTTTCTGACGAATACATTTTCATGACTTTTGCAAAGGATGAGGATTTTTATAGGAATATTCCAGCTTCAAGACAAGTTAAGCTCAATCGACAGCAATTTCAACTCTTTCCTACTTTTCTTTAAAAAAAAAAAAAGCACCAAAAAAAAACAAGGTTACAGTGAGGCACAGCAGGAAGTAAATTGGGCCATTTTTGGAGGGTTTAAAAAGGCAGAAATGTGAAGCTTAGATTTTTATATAAGTACTTAAAATAATTCTTGTGTTAAAATGTATGTATTATTTGAGCTGTAAAGTTGTTTACATAGTAGTTGTTTTGGTCGTTTTAGGGATTGAGGGTTTACAGCGTTAAGACATCATGGCAATAAAGTAAAAAAAAAATGGATATAACTTTACACAGAAAAGGTTAGCAAGCGATTTTATCACACTCAAATCATGAAAACGCATATTGTATGCATCTTGTGGCTATACTTTTGAAGAGCGTTTTAGTGTTTATGTATTAGCGTCATTCACTTCCATAGAGTACAACAGTCTGGTTCCGGAATAAAAATCCTATTAATTTATACCATAGACTAACTGATTATCAACAAAAACTTCTAAATCTGTGAAGACAGTCCTACCGTGAGCTACGAGGTTGTTCACTGATGGTTTATGCTTCCGTTGAAGCCATCCGTTGTTTATAAAGCGTCTTTAATAACAGAACTGTTGTTAAACAACTACATTACCCATGGCACCTCACAAAAAGATCCACCAAATCACAGAACCACAGCCAATGAAACCCTCAAAACGTGATTGAGTGACCACGTGCTCCCATGACACACTGTGAATGTCGTAATCGAATTGGTCCCCTTCACCCTTAAACTACTTAATATATATTTGTACATATCAGAATATTTAGCAATAAACTTAAAATATATTGTTTCTATACTTTTAAACAACAATGTAAAATCAATAGTTCTATATATTCCCATCTATTTTTATTCAATAACATCATTCGCAATGCTTCATGGGATTGTAGTTTATTCCCTCATAAAAGACAGTAAGTACACAGCCTTGTACCTTTGTCTTTATGTCCGATTTTCAAATACTTTTTCGCTGTTTGTGATTTACCTCAGAGCTGGCTGGTTTGGTTCATGACATGACTTTATGAAGGATTTTATTAAAAGTCTATGGAAGAAATGAATGGGAAAAATACTTCCGGAACCAAGATGGCTGAAATAGTGGGCGGGATCTGTTGCGCTGTATTCTAAGTGCCTCACTTTTAAGAAAAGGAGGGACGAGTTTAATTTATGTGGTAATCAACATTATGCAAAAAAATCCTAAATATTCCTTTAAATATTATTCATAACTTGAATAAATATATTTATAATTTACATGACACCTCACAGTGCAGTCAGGACAGTCTATAATCTGCCAGAATAGTACTGTGTAGTTCTGACCACACAACATCCAGCAGCAAAGGACATCTCACCCCAATGTGTTTCCAGATGACAGCACATTCCCTTTAAGAGCTCTGAACAATCTTTTACTTCAATCCGCTACATGCACTGATGTATAGCAAGGGTCTGTTAAATGTTGCTGGAATATTCAGGGACAGCACAGACCATAAAACATACACAGTGGGCAGTAGAGGCGCACACAATTTTACAAGCTTGATCAACATAATGATTCATCTGGGATCAGTTTAATGGGAAATGCTGTGCAGACTCACCCAGGAGGGAAAGTAAGCTTCCGGCTGGAAATAGGCACCAAAGTGTTTGTTCCGTTTGAAGTTTCCCAGGTCAGCTTGCAGAGCAAATGCTGCCATCAGGAAATAGGCCTCCTCTCTTTGGATACACTGAGACTGCAGAACCTGCTTCCTCAAGTGCCAATAGTAATAATACCGTGCCACACGATCACTAAAATAGAGATAGAAATAGACAAACACACAGTGTGCGTGTTAGAGAGAGAGAGAGAGCACATATTCATTTTTCTGCATCTCTGATCTCTTTACCTTGTGAATATATATGTGTGTGTGTGTATATCTCACCTGATAAGTCTGCCATTCTCCACATAATACTGTGCTCTGAAGTGAACTATCATCGGAGGTCCAAACTGGTCAATTCCCTGCAGTTGACACACAGACATATCCAGTTTGTGGGAAATATGTGACAAATGCTTTGGAAGAAAATCAAGCTCTGTTTGCGTGATACCTTGCTGGCCTCCCGTTTCCACTCTTTTGGACAATACTTTGACAGTTTCTGTCCCAGTTCCATGTATATGTGTTCATTGTCTAGGAGACAAAGCACAATTAAAACACACTGACACAAACAAAAACTAATGCATTTCGTTCATGTGAAATACACATTTTATATACGTGTATATATATTCACTGATTGTGACAGGAGGGTGTGGAGTGATATGAGAAAACAAGTAGTGCTACATATGTAAGAAATTGGTTGCCTGGGACAACGGTCAATTATACAGTTTAACAGTCATTATAAGCAAATATTTGACTGCAGAATGCCACTATTGACCAATCAGAATCAAGTGATCTAAAGAGCCATGTAAAGTAGGTTATGATGTTTTTTAAAAGACAAGGTAAAAACAATTGTGTGGCGGTTTTAGGTCATTTGAGTGTGGCAGAGTGTGAAAGTGTTTGTGTGTATGAGAGAGTGTCTTACTCTGAATAACACTAAGGCCGAACAGGTGACAGTCCTTCAACCTAAGCAAATCACAGACCTGCACCAACAACTCCTGACACACCGTCTTAACCTGAAAGAGAGGAACAGAGTAAAAGATGCATATATTAGAGACAAAGTGAGAAGCAGGGTGTGTGCGAAATTGCATGAAATTGTTCTACTTACACTGACAATGACGTTGAGCGTTTCATCATTTGGGAGGAACACACACACACACCGGCGGTCCTGCATCATCTTGTTATTTTGGAAAGTCAGTTTGCTCATGTTTGAGAGGCTGCAGCCTGTAGATTTCTGCCCCTAACTGGAGCTCTGCCCCTGAGCACCTCCCACTTACGATGGGTTCAGATAACGCAGACACACACACATAAACAAACTGAATCTCATTCACAACCAACAGCTTCTACTGGATCAACATAGACTCACACCAGCCTCACCTCCAGACTCTGAAAAAGAGAGAAACAAAGATAAATAAAATTAAACGATGATCAAAAGACAATTATAACAAATGGAAAGCATCTGATAAATGACAAATATACATTCAATATTTGAAAACGCAACAGCAAGAAATGTCCGTTATGTCTCAAAGAGAACCTAGACAACATATCAGATACACACACTGGCAGGCTCTATGAATATTTCAACATGGTCCTTGTTATGATTCAGAATGGTATTTTAGAAGATTGCACAACCATATTTTATAAGGGATTCTGAGGAAATACAGGAGAATGAAAGAGGTTAAACTGGACATCAAGTGTATGCTGTAATCAAACTAAGAAAAGCATCACATCGTATATGCTGATATATTTAAAACCCATCAGTCATAAAGACACTTTAGATAATTGTGCATCATGCACATCCACCGTCTCATCAAAAAAGATACTAGAACCAATCTAAGCTAAACATCTGAGATGGAATTACACTGTGACTCCCATGTACAATTTAATGCCCAATGCGGCCCCTGTGCCAAAAACACTGCCCACTCCTGGACTGCATTATAATGAATGCAGACTGATAAACTTTAAAAGTAAACACGAAGAGAGATCACATAATCACAGATTTAGGGTGGGTACAATCACTTGTAATTTTAGAGATCTTTGGGACAGAACATCTGTCTGCATGAACACGAAACACAAACAGACTGATATCTCGCTCTCTGCTTCTCTTACAGTAATACAGAAACCACTAAACTGATAGAGAGATAAGTGGGCTGAAAAGCTTTGGAGCATTTTAAAAGCAAAATGTGAAGCTCTGATTTGCCTTGTGCTGAAGCACTTATATTTTTAATTAAAAGAATTTAAATAAAATAATCCAGGTTCAGTACAAATTAAGTTCAATCGACAGCATTTGTGACAATGTTGATTACCACAAAAATACATTTTTACTTGCCCCTCCTATATATATATGTGTTACTGACCGAAAGGTCAGGGGTTCAAGCCCCAGCACCGGCAAGATACCACTGTTGGGCCCTTGACCCTATCTGCTCCAGGGGTGCTGTTTCATGGCTGACCCTGCACACTGACCCCACCTTAGTTGGGATATGTGAAAACAACTGCATTTCATTGGCTCTGAATCTTAATCTATATATTAAAAAAAAATGGGACACTTACAAATGGGAAAATCTATAAACGTTAAAATACTCACGGTTTCAAATGTATAGCCGCAAGACTTAAAAAAGACTTTAAAAATATGTTAATGTGATTTTTGTGCAATAAAATTGCCTACTAATCTTTTCTGTGTAAAGTTATAGCTAATTTTTCAACTTCGTTGCCATGATGATGTAAATGTCAACAAACCCTGTAAACAAGCTGTAGAAAATTATCATTTAAACAACTTTACAGCTCAAATAATACACAAGTATTAACAGAAGAATTAATGCAAGTCCTTTTATAAAATGATAAACTTGACATTTCTGCCTTTAAACAAGGTGTGGGGAAACTTTTTTCATTAAGGGCCATTTAAGTATACGAAATTATTCACAGGCCACACAATTGCTAGCAATTTCTGATTGTGGGTTGAAATTAATGTACGCATTCCGTTATGTGCTCACACACCAAAAACAATAAAAAAAAATAATTATTGTAATGACTGTAATCATTATTTGAAAGGAATTTATTTTTCTCAGGTTAATTGAACCATGGCCATTTTTTGCTTTTCAAATTATTTCTCAAAAGGCCTCATGGGCCAGGTAAAATGGTTTAGCGGGCCTTACACGGCCCTGAGGCCTGATGTTCCCCACCCCTGCATTAGACCCATTCACTTCCATTGTTAGTGCCTCACCGCAACTTTGATTTTTGCCTTTTTTTAAAGAAAAGGGGGGATGGGTTGAAATAATTTTTGTGGGAACCAACATAATGCCATAAATCCTGTCGATTGAGCTCAACTCAACTCAAGCACTCAATCACTGCTGGTACTGCCGCTGAGAAAGAGATCCATATGCATTTAAAAAGATGTTCTGCATGATCGTGCGATTGATTTATTAAAACAGGAAAAGTTTAAAGGTTTGATTTTCACTTCAAGTAAATTGGGAAGTGCTTTTTGCATTGTTATAGCAACATCAGGAGTTTTCTAAATGTAAATTAGGCTGCTTGAGCATTCAGTGTCGGATCAAGTTTTGAAAAGTAACCGTGTACCCTGATGAATTTTTTTTTTTATTGCAAGCAAAATTAAAATCACAAATATTATTAAGAGAGTTTACCTTGGTATTAGTTCTCCTTGGATCTGGCTTTTTAAAATTTCAATTGGTATTATTAGTTGACTGCCACATAATGTATGATAGGCACACAGTGTCTTATTCATTGTGAAACTGTGTTTTCTTATATGGCATGAATCGCACTGAAGGCCTAGACTTAAAATGCACACGCCGCAGCTGCCAATAAGTGGTTAAGCTGTCTAAATTGCCCTTTTGGGACTATTTTTGTAATTGGAGAAACATCTGATTTCGCGTTACTAACATAGTATCCATGTCACTTACAAATCCTTTCCTGTTATTTTTGTACAGAAGCCAAGCAAACGCAACCAATGTATTACAAAGATGGTAATTACATTATCTTTACACAGACAAGCTTGAAAAAAATATATATTCTATCAAAATTATTTTCTGCAATAAACATTAGAATTCCAATGTGGTACAAAGACATTAAGTTAAAAAATAACCCAGAATATTACTTTATTAATTTATTCTGTTACTTTCTTTGAAAGGAACCTAACTTGGTGGCTTTAAAACATTTCAGATGCAGATCGCAAGCCTGCTGTTGTAGGTGGGCTGCTGCTTCGCTTAGGTACCGCTTTCGTACTGCTTGTGCGTGTGGTGTGACTATGTTTCAGCAATGAACTCTTATCTTAAAAGGCCAAGTAATATTTGATTCCTAATTATATGATCCTTTTAAAAAGTATCCAAAGTTAGATTTTAGAAACCATGAAAGATAAAAATGAGTAGAGAGAAGATTTTGCACAAGAGTCTCAGAGCGACAGAGACGAGAGAAAAATTTGCAACAGTCAGTAGAATTCCACCCAACATCTGCTTCTCATTCCAACAATGGAGGCCTTTGATACTCTCACATACACACATGCACGGTTACACATACTACAGATGCATAATGTTAATACATCAGATGACAATGACGTGGATTTTGGCTTTTGATATTTTGGTAAAGAATTAACTAGGGATTGACTTTTGAAGCTTTCTATAACCGGTACCTACACTAACAAGTAAACAGGCAACAAAGGTGCTGAAAGGGGCTCAATAACTGAACTAAAATCATTTAAATCCATGACGTGACTGGTTTTACTTTTTATGTTTTTAAACATGTATTGCTTATTACAACAGGGTGGAAACTCCAGGGGAGAGAGGATTGTATGACTCCGCATTTGTCAGGATGTGTGACGTTATTTGTGAAATTTCTTTGTTGGAAGGATGGAGACACTTCCTGGATTATATTTTGAGACAAAAAAACATCTCTATAAGGACACAGTCAAAGTGTTATAATCAGATGCAGTACACCAAGACATTTTAAGCTGATGCAGAGAGAGAGAAACCTTCCAGCAAAGTGAAAAAAGTTGAGATTTATAAAAGAGTTTTAGGAAGAAGCGTTGAAGAATAAGGAGGTAAAGAAATCCCACTGATAGGTGGAAACTGCATGCCCAAACACGCTCTGACACAGTTGCTCTACAGTTTAATGTGATCTTAATACCAGACACAATCCCCCTCTGAACGGTTTCTTGATGGTGTAGTAGAAGACACAACTTAAAGTAGTAGCAGCTATCTTTGCCACCTGAACACATTTTTTTACACTTGTTATTAAATCCATGTTAATGACAAATGTAATTAATTGAAGAAAGCAGGAACTTTTGGCAAAAGAAGTTTTAAAAACATACTCCAAAATAAAATTCCCAAAGAATTTTATCAAGGAAATGGCTCAAAAGAGGGATGCTCCATTCAGGATTTTTACAGCCAATACCGATTACCTTCCGTTCATCTGTTCGGACAATACCGACCCGATACGAGTAATTTATCACTCACACTGCATCGTTTATAAAGACCCCATGAAGTGCCTTGATGAGCGCAGTTTGATTTGATGTATTCCCTACTGAAACAGGAAGTGGGGACAGATTATGACGAAAGTCATTTTTAAAAACAGCAAATGTGCTTTGGTTTACAGCCCCAAACACACATTCCCTCTTTCGACGCTGCTGCTCAATTCAGAGCCGCTTATAAGGGAAACTTTACAAGCAACCTCAATACCAGTCTTTGCTAACAACTAGGCTGGAGTCGTTGTGCAAGTCTAATTCAGATAAATGAGAAACAAGCGAGTAAAAGATAAGAATTCCATGTTTTGAATCACAATACACCAAGCATAAAGAATAGGCCTATCACAATTATTAATTATTGTCTGATTGCAGTTATTAGTACATTCCAATCACATGCTACAGTTCAAAAAAGGGAATAAATGGCACATTTGAGCGTCTCTAAATTGAACTCTGACCATCTCTACAGGCCACACCGCTGACTGTACTAAATGCAGCTCCTGAAGAGACCGTGAAGATTAACCGCTTCTGAACCAGACTTGAAGCACTGTTATGCACGCGCTTCAAGTAGTAACATGTGAAGAGTTTTGGCTAGAAATATTTTACTATTGCATACTATAAAATAATATCTATTCAGGTTGGCTGGGTGGTGGTGGCGGCAACGACGACGACGACGACAACAACAACAACACAAAATAGACCAAGACTAAATTTAACCAAAAAGAGAGACGATATTAAGAATTTTGAAATATTTTAAATATTTCAGTGTCCTTCATATGTTAAGCCTTAAAATTAAATTGTGTAAAAGTTAAATATAAATAAATTACTTTTTAAGGTTTATGAAGCACACATACACCCATGACAAAAGCATAATAATTTGTATGACAATTAGCCTAATCATCATAATCGTGAAAGTTTACATATACTTAGGTTGAAATCATTAAAAATCATTTTTAAACCACTCCACAGATTTAATATTAGCAAACTATAGTTTTGGCAAGACAGTTAGGACTATAGTGCATGACAGGTAATTTTTCCAATTATTTACAGACAGATTGTTTTACTTTTAATTGACTATCACAATTCCAGTGGGTCAGAAGTTTACATTACTTTAATGTACTTTTACATTACATTTAACAGTTTAATTAGCTTGGAAAATTCCAGAAAATGATGTCAAGCATTTAGACAGTTAGCTTCTGATAGGAGGTGTAATGAATTGGAGGTGTACCTGTGGATGTATTTTAAGGCTTACCTTCAAACTCAGTGCCTCTTTGCTTGACATTATGGGAAAATCAAAAGAAATCAAAGAAATTGTGGACCAACCTTGGTTCAACGTTAGGAGCAATTTCCAAATGCCTGAAGGTACTACATTCCAACAAGGCCTACAAACATGACACCAGTTCTGTCTGGAGGAATGGCCCAAAATTCCAGCAACTTATTGTGAGAAGCTTGTGTTTACTCTGTAATTGCCTGCCCACTTCCACCAGTTTCGTTCCAGTGATGTCGACCTGCGAATTCGCTGCGAGAACGATAGCCGGTCTGGGTATTATCCAGCCTGGTCTCATGAAATTTACTTGAGCATTGCAAAGTTTTTGCAAACCTGAAAAGTTTGGCCCAAGTTAAACAACTTAAAAGGCAATGCTACCAAATACTAACAAACGTATGTAAACCTCTGACACACTGGGAACGTAATGAACGAAATAAAAATAAATCATCCTCTCTTTTATATCACATTTCTTAAAATAGTGATCCTAACAGACCTAAGACAGGGAATGCTTTCTATGATTACATTTACGTTTATGCATTTGGCAGGCGCTTACATGGACAGTCCCCCCGGAGCAACCTGGAGTTAAGTGTCTTGCTCAAGGACACAATGGTGGTGGCTGTGGGGATCGAACCAGCGACCTTCTGATTAACAGTTATGTGCTTTAGCCCACTACGCACTACCACTTCATTAAATTAAGATTAAATGTCAAGAATTGTGAAAATGTATATGGCTAAGTAAGGTATATGTAAAGTTCTGACATCAACTGTATATACATCTAAATACATGTACTGTATTTACACGTATATATTTGCACGCAGCAGCCAATGACATCTGTCTGACAAACACTTAAAAGCCACAACATTTAAACCACTGACAGGTGAAGCGAATTTACAGTATTGAACCATTTACAGTATTATCTTGTTACAATGGCACCTATCAAGGGGTGGTATATGTTAGGCAGTAAGTAAACAGTCAGTTATTGAATTTTATGTGTTGGAAGCAAATGGCAAGCGTAAGGACCTGAGAAACTTTGACAAGGGTGGTGGGTGCCAAAGTCTCATTGATGCACTTGGGGAGTAAAGGCTAGCCCGTCAGGTCCGATACCACAGAAGAGCTACTGTAGCACAAATTGCTGAAAAACTTACTGCTGGTCGTGATAGAAAGGTGTCAGAACACACAGTGCATCGCAGCTTGCGGAGTATGGTGCTGCTTAGCTCAGACCGGAGTGCCCATGCTGACCCCTGTCCACCGCCGAAAGCACCTGCAATGGGCACATGAGTGTCAGAACTGGGCAATGGAGCGATGGAAGAAGGTGGCCTGGTCTGATGAATCACGTTTTCTTTTAGATCATGTGGTTGGCCAGGTACAAGTGCATCATTTACCTGGGGAAAAGATGACAGCAGGATGCACCATGGGAAGAAGACAGGCCGGCGGAGGCAGTGTGATGCTCTGGGCAATGCTCTGCGGGGAAACATTGGGTCCTGGCATGTGGATGTTACTTTGACACGTACAACCTACCTAAATATTGTTGCAGACCACATACATCCCTTAATGAGTATTCCCTGATCACAGTGGCCTCTTTCAGCAGGATAATGCGCCCTGCCATTCATTGATGGTCATTTCAAGTTTATTTTGAGGTGACCAAAATTAGCGTTGTGTCGGTTAGTTGTTTACTCTGTAATTGGCCGCCCACTTCCACCAGTTTCACTCCATTCATGGCGATCTGTGAATTCGCTGCAAGGATGATAGGTAGACTGGGTATTATCCAGCCTGGTCTCATGAAATTTACGTGAGCATTGCAACGTTTTTGCAAAACTGAAATTACGCGATTCATAGCACAAAACTTTACTCTAAACTTAGCCAGTAGTGTCCGAAAAGAGAAATTACATCTTTCCCCTAAAACAACACCTAACCTTAACCAATGGTGTTTTAAAATGCAGAAGCAAAATGAAAAGCCCATTTTCTGAAGCAACCATGTCAATTTGTGTCGCTTCAGTTTTAGTTCTTGTCTGGTTTTGAACCACAGTCCTCCGAGTCCAAGTTTAATGCTCTATGAGGTGCACTACGAAGCAAACGAATCATATTGGAATAAGTGTATGTAGGTGGGTCTGAAATAAAAGCGTTAAAATGTATACATTTTCAAAAGATGCGCTACAGTAAAAGTGTCTCGATATCATAACAAAGCAGGGTCTGAGTAATAGAGAGAATAATATGTGTTTATAAGGTCAGAATCAACCACTGAAGTCATATTTGAGGGAAAGTTGAGAACAAACACAGCTGTTGTAGCGCCTCTAGTTTTCATTTCACCTGGAAACTGCAGGGAATTGTACCTGGAGAAACGTATAACAAGTCTGCAAAAACAGTCACGTTTTCACTATGAGACCAGGTTGGTATTATTGCATTGACGAATGAATGACAGGGTAATCAAACCAAAGTGAAGACGTTGCCTCCTCTCACATAACATTTCACCTATATTCTGCGGTTACCCCACTCACATTCACACCACGCTTTAGGAGCTCAATGAGATCGCAATGAGCCTAAGGGAGACAAAAGAGCCTCCCTCTGAAATTTTATCTGCTTGAGTCGATGATGGTCAGTGTACTTTTAAAAATATGACTGCTATACACATTATTTAAGATCACATTTCATATTCAAAGGTTTCATTTATTTTATTTATGAACAGTCGATTATATTTCTTATCCAAATTTTTGGCACTGCCTCCCTTGCCTGGTTCGCGTTTTGTGCCACCTTTGACAGAGCTCAACTAACTTATAAACTGATAATTCAGTTATTTCAATACCTGGTTGTCTTTTTTTTTTTTATTATTATTAGCCAATGTTCTCTGGGCAATGTGACATGTAATAATCATCTTCTCAAAAAAAACAACATTAATAACACCAATACAATTTGTAAAAAAAGATGAAAGTGAAATTGAACTACCAAACAGAATACTGTGAATTTTACTGTGAACTATACACAGAAAACAGGGCTGGCCCATGTGTTTATGGGGCCCTAGGTGAAATAATGAAAATGCTCCATCATGGATTAACATCATGGTCTCATGAGTGATTTTGGAAATCCTTCCAAATAAGATTTAAAAAATATATAAATAAAAAATAAGATTAGGCTTAAGAAAGACTTTAGACTGACTGAGTTCTCGAGAATTAAAAACCTACCAGTCCAGTATTTTTCCTTCTACAATAAGTCAACTTCTATTCCAGATAAAATACAGGAGGAAAAAGCATGACATTTAAATGTAAACATAACAAGGGCCACGTTTTAGTTTTGCAAAAATCTCCATACAGTACTACACAAACTGCATTACTTTATTTTGCCACTAATATACATTTGAAGTCAGAAGTTTACATTCACTTAAGTTGAAGTCATTAAAACTCATTTAACCACTCCACAGATTTAATATTAGCAAACTATATTTTTGGCAAGATGTTTAGGACATCTTTGTGCATGACACAAGTCATTTTTCCATCAATTGTAAACAGACAGATTGTTTCACTTTTAATTGACTACAATTCCAGAGGGTCAGAAGTTTACATAAACCAAGTTAACTGAGCCTTTAAGCAGCTTGGAAAATTCCAGAAAATGATGTCAAGCCTTTAGACAGTAAGCCAATTAGCTAATTGGAGACAATTGGAGGTGTACCTGTGGATGTGTTTTAAGGCCTAACTTTGAACTCAGTGCCTCTTTGCTTGGCATCATGGGAAAATTAAAATAAATCAGCCAAAGACCTCAGAAATAAAATTGTGGACCTCCACAAGTCTGGTTCATCCTTGGGAGCAATTTCCAAATACCTTAAGGTACCACTTTCATCTGTACAAACAATAGTACGCAAGTATAAACACCATGGGGCCACACAGCCATCATACTGCTCAGGAAGGACAACGTATTCGGTCTACTAGAGATGAACATAGTTTGGTGTGAAAAATGTGAATCAATCCCAGAACAATAGCAAAGGACCTTGTGAAGATGCTGGAGGAAAATGACAGAAAAGTATCTATATCCACAGTAAAACGAGTCCTATATCAACATAACCTGAAAGGCTGCTCAGTAAGGAAGAAGCCACTGCTCCAAAACCGCCATAAAAAAGCCAGACTACAGTTTGCAAGTGCACATGGGGACAAAGATCTTAATTTCTGGAGAAAGGTCATCTGGTCTGATGAAACAAAAATGTAACTGTTTGGCCATAATGACCATCATTATGTTTTGAGGAAAAAGGGTGAGGCTTGTAAGATGAAGAACATCATCCCAACTGTGAAGCATGGGGGTGGCAGCATCATGTTGTGAGGGTGCTTTGCTGCAGGAGGGACTGGTGCACTTCACAATTAAATCGCAATTCCCCCGGACCATATTAAGGAAGATTCCTGAGAAATGCAAGCTTGTAGTACCACCTGTTTATTCCAGAGGGCAGTAAGTGAAACTTCAGCTGTATTTACTGTATTAGCTGTACTTTTATTCTGACATTTCACATTCTGTGATCCAAGCTGACCTAAGACAAGGAATGTTTTCTACGATTAAATGCCAGAAATAGTGAAAAATGTGGGAGTTAAAAAAATTTGTCTAAGGTGTATGTAAACTTCTGACTTCAACTTTATACAGTACATTCACTGTTATTTTGTACAACTTTCAACAAATACAAACTACATTCAAGGGTACGTACTGCCTTCATCCTGTCAGGCAAATAAGCAACCATGTAAACTTTATAACACACAAGGATGATGATAGCACAGCTGTCAGAGTTGTAGGTAACACACAGAGCACACACAACATTACAAGGAATAGGACACCTCACACAGAACACAGTAACAACAAACCTTAACAATAGGCATGTCACCTTAACCAATCAAAGTGAGCCTTAAAACTAATCCACCTCTTCCACTCCTCCACTGCCACTGATATGGCCAATCAGAGTGCATGCTTACTTTAAAACATTAAAGACCCAAAATATGTCTGGTTGGAGATAGAGTTTCAATCGCATGACAGATTCATGAAGACTGAGATCATGTCACAAACTGCAGGTAAACAAAGAGAATAAATTAAAATTGTTCACTTCAGTCTTGATAATATTTTTGGAAGAACTCATCAACTCAGTCATAAGATGCAACATCTCATGAGGGTCAGCGATGGTCATGCTTGACACCTTTTAGTCACAAGGATGTAAAGCACACTAACTGCAGGTTCAGGCCCACAGGAACAATATATGGGATCAGTGTCTTTCTCAAAGGGATTATTTAGAAGGAGTCAACCTTAGTAACAGCCCAGATTTTTTTTTTAAATTCTCCCCAATCTGGTATGCCCAATTCCCAATGCGCTCCAAGCCCTCATGCTGAGATACCAAGGCACAGATACTTAAGGCTGCACAATTTGGACAAAAAGTCATATTGCAATTACTTTGAAAAATACTGTGATTTGAACTGAATTAGTCATTTCTTTTGACCAAAATGTTTTATTGTTTTGCCTATGTTTTAGACTTTTCTTAGAGGCCACTATTTGAGAGTTCATACTGGAGTTATCTTAAATTAAGATTAAGAATAAAATGGTGTAGAAAAAAGGGAGAAAACAATCTCTCCTTTAATATTCACATTGTACCCATCCACTGTGTGTACCTGAATTTGGTCCACTTTGTTATAGGGTCTCTGCCCACTAATCATTATAACTCTTTTCTATAAAACTTGAATTCTAACTTGTTATATTATTATAGATTATTGATTATAATATTATATTGTAATAAAATCTTAACTTGCACGGGGTATGTGGTCCAGTTAATCCAAAGAGTTCTAAACCATCAAGCTTTTATTTTGGCGGACAACTGCACTAAGAGTTCAAAATAGCATTATAAAAACAAAATAAAATTATAATTAGTATTATATTACACTGTAATAAGTTTTTAAAAATCAGTTACCATAGCTACGATGAGGCTTCTAGAAAGTTAGTGACAGAAAATGCTGTGAAAGTGTAATTGTTGATTTTTTTTTTTTATTTTGCTGTTGGAGCAAACGGGTAAGTAAAAATTTGATTTGCTGTGGTCTTCCATTCACCACCATTCAAGGTTACCCTGCTAAGCATCTACTTCCACTATCCAACCCAGATATGTGAAAAGGGTCCATGACGAGATTTGTGTCACGTCCTGTACGCAGACACTCAGCTCATACACTCATACCGATGTACTGTATACTTTGGGCTTTATTCTGAGCACAAGATGGAGTTGTGGAGCACATAACCACTTTGAAAACACTGTAATAATCCACTAACACAATACAGACAGGACAGAGCAGCGCACACAAACTATTTATGTAATTAAATCGCAAAAGGTCATTTCGTGATTTTGATTTTAATCATAATCATTTTAATATTTATTCATTAAAAGTGAGGTGTCATTTTCAAAAATAATTTCCCTAACACTCCTCTTTTATGCTGTTTTTGGTCAGGTAGTCTGACCACCATCTTTCTGTATCGGGCTGAACAGGCGGATCAAAAAAAAAAAAAAAAAACAGAAAAATGGTTTGATAAGGCCACTTTTTAGGGGGAAATCAACCCAAGAACGGCTTACTTTGCCATCAAAAAATTATAGGACGGGACACGTTTTCAAACTTAGGTAATCTGATGATCCATTTTGCAGGAATCACAATGTAGAGTTGCACACGTTGACAGGTTTAGACCAGAGATAACAGAGAGAAATATTTTGCCTCTCAGGAAAAATCTTTTTTGAACAACCACTCTAGCTGCCTTAAGGCAATTTAGGTGGCATGAAAACACACACACACACACACACACACACACACACACACACACATATATACACATACACATATACATATATACACACACACACATACATACACACACACACACACATATATACATACACACACACAAACAAACACAAATTAAGGGCAGCTCAGCAAAGAAAACATCCTGAGGTTAAAAAAAGAAAAGGAAACAAAGGAGAGCATAAAAATGCTTCCTGGCACCAAACCACCACAAACAAGCACAAACACACACACACACAGCAATTTAACACTATGCTATGCAAAATTAGACCTCTCCATTCTTCAGCCTCACGATAAGGCACAACATGAAAACACAAACTCAGGATGTGACTAGACAGACTGACTCAGGCATACCTACATCAAAGTAAACACACTACGTCCATAAGCATTCAATGACGAATCTGAAATGACATAGCTTTGACCTGACTTGTCATTTAAAGTTGTAAGGATGGAATCCAATTAAGACAAATGAAACATAAACATAGCTGTTAACATGAGGAAAATTCTTGAATATTTACAACACAGTTTTAGTCTAGATTTGGAGGTTGTTCAAGAAACAAGATATAAGACTCCAGCCAGGTCTCCTAAGCAACCAAGTTGGCCCGGTTGCTAGGGAGGATAAAGTGACATGGGGTAACCTCCTCGTGGTCACTATAATGTGGTTCTTGCTCTCGTTGGGGCACGTGGCGAGTTGTGTGTGGATGCCGCAGAGAATAGTGTGAAGCCTCCACACGTCTCCGTGGTAATGCGCTCAACAAGCCACATGATAAGATGAGCAGACTGACGGTCTCAGACGCAGAGGCAACTGAGATTCGTCCTCCGCCACCCAGACTGAGGCCGGTCGCTACACCACCACGAGGACAAGCGTATTGGGAATTGGGCATTCCAAAGTGGAGAAATTTTTTTTTTTTTTTTAAAAGATATAAACTAGATAATGAGTTATCAACAACTCCAACATACTAATAACATAAATGTGTGGGGAATGAAATATGTTATTTAGGGGCCAATGGGAACAATACCCCTAGTGGTGATGAACTGGAACTTTTTAAACAACCCACAGTTTAACCTTACATCTCCAGAAATGTGTTAGTTCTAAGAAAATCACTGTAGCACGGGAGAGGATAAATGTGAGTCCCCTAAACACCGGCTGGTATAGAGGTGCACTGCACTATTACTAAACCCGCCCTTACCGCGAAGAGGAAATTGTGAGCATTCCAGAATCCTGATGAAGAGAGAGAATTATTCTTTTCCGTTTAGAATCCTGTTATGACGCAATTAACCTCCATGTTCAGTTGAGATTGACCTCCTGTTTGAAGCACACTAGTCTGATATTAACGCCGCTTTAAACATCTGTTTATCTGTTTTACCACAAAGTAGGCATACACTTTTTCAGGAGTTTCTGTTTGGAGTCAATTTGGCAAATACAGATTATTGACATATACATTAAGAATTCAAAACACAAATTGCCAACTGGCATCGTTTACACCAATCACAAAATTTTAGCATGCAAAAATGAATACAATTTATTCACATTTCAAATGTTACAGAAGTAATCTAACATTATTTAATATAGATTGTATTTGTAATCAGTCCTCAATTTGAATACCTGACAATTAATTGCTAAATGTGTTTAGTGAGATACTGCAGTCTCTTAAACCAGACCCCAAACTGACTGGGACTGACCAGAAAACATGCTGTCTAGGTGGGCACATGTTGTGAGACACAGCCAGTGTGTCTCTTGGCAAACCCCACATAACCCCAGGGTTATGTAGGCCAATGGGCCAGCTGTGCCCGAGTGGTTGCCATATAATGGTAATATGGTCTCAAAATAGTTGTATGAATTGAAACATTAAATTGGGTACTAAATATTCCAAAAAGCACTTACAAAAAAAGTACAATGGTGATCCATAATTTTCTACAAAATACCACACATACACTACAAAAACTGTTAGTACTGTAAAATAATTACACTTAATTTGTTTAATGGTCATTCTGTTAATATTATTATTATTATTATTATTATTATTTTGGTGGTGGTGGTGGAGAATACCAAACTACCACAGTTGAAATGTAAAAAAAAAATTAATAGCTGTAGTAACGATAATATTTTGGTGGAAATTATGGCTACAATGGTAAATATTTGCAAGCGGAATCCAAACACACTGCTGTGTTTTGCAGGAGCCCCACGACTCTACTGGCCGTGTGTTTCTGCGGGCCGGCGCTGCCACGTAGAATAAGTTATTTGGGAAATGCAAGGAGACTAAACCGTTTTTAAAACACATTGGCTACAGTATAGGTGCAAAATAAAGTTATAACAATGAAACTCACCTTGTTGGTAACGATAAATCCACGTATTCCTTAAGTATTCCCAAACAAACCTTCCTCCATGTAACTCTGATTCTTGCTCTGTGCTGGTCTAGCACATAATCCCGAACTGCAAACTCATCCCCATCGGGCTCCCCAACACAAACAAATCACTATACATATGGAGGGAATTTCCCAACCGTGTGTAGGAGGGGTAACAAACGCCAAAGGAATAGACCGGAAACCCGTCTGCTAAACTGTATCGCTTTCCCTCAATTTTTAAAAGCAAAGCATGGGATGTGCTATATTTGTGCGGTCGAGCTGTTTACATTTAACCAAGCGTGTGAGAAAGACCACCCCTCTGCAGCTGACGTTGGTAGTGTCCACGGCTAGCCAACACGCCTTTCCCTCAGCCTGGCAGGAAAAATGACCAATCCTACCTGAATCCTACTAAAGCTAGGGCTCAAGCTTATGAATATTAATTAGGTCTGGCGGACGTTGCTTGGTAACCCTCCTGGAGCGTCCAGTTGCGTAGCCAGATAAATATTCATATGCCAAACCTTCTCCTTGTTGGTTGGCCAACTGAAACGCTCCCACGTTTGCGCCTATTGGCCATGCGTCTCGTTACGTAATTAATATTCATAAACTAGTCCTCCACGGTAGTAGGATTGGTAAATTTGCAGCCTTTGGAATGCTGTGCTGGAACGGGCGCAGGCGTTTTCATCCTGCATTTTAGTTTTCCCAACTTTGTCATCTCAATTTGATATCTTTGTAGCAAACCGGTGGACCAAAAAGTTAGGTTGAGGTTACTGAAGCTGTCAATCTCAAATATACTGTGTAACAACTCCTTTAGCGTTCCTGCAGAGAAAGAAAGTAATTAAACAACATCAGGTCTAGAACATGAGCTTTCAATGATTCCTTTGATGTCAAAATGAAGCCAATTTAATATATAGGAGTGCATCCTTTGACTTAGTCATTAATCTTGCTTGTTGGAGCTGTTTGTGGCTTTTAGGTATGGTGAAGGGTGGTGGTTGGTGTTTTAGGCATAGAGTTAGGATTTAGTTTAGTCGTAAATGTTTGGGTTGGGTTTGCTGGGATCATTATTTGCCCTAGAGGGCAAAGGGATAGTTAAAGGGATAGTTCACCTAAAAATGAAAACCCAGATGTGTATGACTTTCTTTTGCTGAAAACAAAGATTTCAAGAAGAATATTTAAACTCTGTTAGGCCCATACAATGCAAGTTAACGGTGAAAACGTTGATGCTCCAAAAATGCACATAAAGGCAGCATAAAAGTAATCCATACAACTCCAGTGGTTAAATGCATGTCTTCAGAAGCGATATGATAGGTGTGGGAGAGAAATAGATCATTAATTTTTTACTATAAATCTCTTTCCTGCCCAGTACAATTGAAGAAGAATGTGGAAGAGGAAGTGAAATTGTTGATTTATAGTAAAAAAAGGACTTAAATATTGATCTGTTTCTCACCCACTACTATCATATCAATTCAAAAGACATTGATTAAACAACTGAAGTCATATGGATTACTTTTATGCTGCCTTTATGTGCTTTATGTGTATATGGACAGTGCTGAGATGGTCTACGTGTTTCACAGAAGAAAGAAAGTCATAAACATCTTGGATGGCATGAGGGTGAGTAAATAAATGATGAGAGAATTTTCATTTTTGTGTGAACTATCCCTTTAATATACATCTCTGTTCAGTAAGAGGGTGAAGCGGAAACTAACTAGAGAAAATGAACAAACGGAGATGGTTTCAGGTCACGACCTTGTGTGTGAACACACACATTCACTGCTGGAGTGTGTGTTTGTCTTCGCTCAAGCTGTGTGAATGTGAGGCCCCAAACATGTTGTTATGAGATTCCTCATGATGAGACCTTGGTGCCCTACACTCAGATACGGTAGTTCAGACAAAAACAACTTCAGTGGAAATAGTGAATGATTGTGTTGCATTCAGACACATATGGACTTAATTATTTGTTTAAAGCAATCATATTTCAAGAGACATCACAGAGTGGTGTGGCATTTAATGGAAATACAAACACATCGTTTTTGTGTTTTGATGAACTCTGAATCATCACTGGAGTTAAGAACATTTCATCCAAATGTAAAAAGCATCAGAATATGGTGTTTGTTAATTTATGTGTAGCAAGTTGTTGCTGCAGATGTGTAGTAATTGACTCTTTGAAGGACTTTTTGAAAGTAAGTTAAGCTCTATATAAAACATTTGTGACCTGCTGTCAATTACCACAAAAATGTATTTCGGCTCGTCCCTCCTTTTATTTAAAAAATAAATAAATATATAAATCTTGTTAACAGTGAGGCACTTACAATGGAAGTGAATATGGCCAATTTTTGGAGGGTTTAAACACATAAATTAATAAAAACATTCATTCTTCTGTTAAAACTTGTGTACTGTTCGAGCTGTAACAATGTTTAAATTGTCATTGTCGTTTTAGGGTTTGTTGACATTACAGCGTCATGGTAACGAAGTTGAACAATTGGTAATAACCTTACACAGAAATGTCTTATAAGTGATTTTATCACACTAAAATCATGTTTACACATATGTCCTTTATGTCTTGTGGCTAAACCTTTGAAACAGTCAGTATTTTAACATTCAAAATTTGGTCCCATTCACTTCCATTGTAAGTGTTTCACTGTAAACCAAATTTGAATTTTTGTTGTAATCATCATTATGCCACAAATGCTGTTGATTGAGCTTCACTTGTATTGAAACCGGAACATTCTTTTAAGTATTTAGAGTGGAGTTATTTTGTTGTAAGTCTTGCAGGGAAAAGCAGAGAATATTTAAGTAAATATTTGATCCTGTTTGGGTTTCTGTGCACAGTCCGGAGTCCAGAGACAGGGGAAAGAGACATTAAAGCTTCCTATTTAGTTTTAATGAAGATAAAGCATGCGGCAGTCACACATGAAGGTCAGAGACGTATAACTACACGTGCTTGTTGGTTTTGGTTTCATGATTTGCACTTTTTCGTCTATTTACGTACAATATATGCTAGCAATCTAAATCAATTTTCTCTAAAGTTAAAAATGTATATCTATCTGTCCCATTACTCATTTCCACCTTATTTGAAGGTATAATGCTGTTTTCATGATTCTTCAGGATTAAAATTTTACTTTTGTTCTCTGTCCTTGTTGTTAGATCAAGCAGATTAACTTTTCTGCAATACACAAAACTACTTATTTTAATGTTGCCCCAACCTGCTAAAAGATGTCTGTCGATTGTCTTCATAAGATTAAACACTTTGTGTGTGACCTGAATTCCTTTGTGTTAGTGTCATCCCCGAGCTGGATAAAACAGGTCTCTCGTTCTTCAGGGAGCTCGCAGGTGTGTGTGTGTGTGTGTGTGTGTGTGAGCATGTATTTATCACTTTGTGGGGACTAAATGTGTATAGTAAAACCTGAAATGTTTGAGCTTGTGGGGACATTTTGTCGGTCCCCATGAGGAAAACAGCTTATAAATCATACTAAATTGTGTGTTTTTTTTTTTTATGTAAAAATGCAGAAAGTTTTCTGTGATGGTTAGTTTTAGGGGTAGGGTTAAGGGATAGAATATAAAGTTTGTACAGTATAAAAAACATGATGTCTATGGAAAGTCCCCATAAAACATGGAAACGTGTGTGTGTGTGTGTGTGTGTGTGTGTGTGTGTGTGTGTGTGTGTGTGTGTGTGTGTGTGTGTGTGTGTGTGTGTGTGTGTATGTGTGTGTCTTTAAAAAGAAAGAGTATAGTTTCTCTCTCTCAGTCTATATGTACAGTATATATATATATATATATATATACATACAGAATACAACAATACATACACAATAAAAGGAATAACAATATATACACACCAAACCTTGGTTAAACGAAAAAAGCCAAAGCTAAACGTCGGGAATAGAACCTCTTCAGAATAGAAAGTAAGTCAGTGCCTGTTGTCCTAAATTAATATTAATATTGCTGGAGAAGTCTAGATATATGACTGTAATTTCAAAAGCCCTTATTCTGTCAGCAACCCTCTATATTGTACCGACACATTTTATTGTGGAAGGTATTTACTGTGTGGCCGTTTGCATGGGCACATTTAAATTGGCTGAATATTTCAAATACTAATCAGAATAGAAATGCACCTGCTGACAGATTGACATGTCAGCACAGGGCTGAGCATACAAATGTCCTTCTGGAACATCATCAAACAGACTTTGCTGTTGAAGGGTGTGTATACCTCATTGATAAAAATTGCATGACCCGTCTTACATCATCTTCAGAAGTGCATCTTTAGATGTGCTGAATGAGAAATTAATCTGAAAGATTTTATAATCTGGGAAAGTCGATAACAATAGCAGTTACAGGTGAGATATTTAATCATCTGCTTAAATATTACTAACATCTTCCTTAAATAAAAATATATTTAAGCAATAGTGTGCAGTCAGGTGGTCATTACCGGCTACTTGCCAAATACATTAAATAAGTAATTGCATGGGAATTATATATTGATTTAAATGTAATTTATTTTATTACGTGAGAAGAAAGAGACAGCAGAGCAATGCAAAGACATGAAACTAGCACAGGTCATTCATACAGTAGCAGTCATTGTACAGAAATATTTGACTGACCAATCAGAATGTAGTATAAAGAAGCTGCAATAAGTGCAATCAACTGTTTTGTACTTCTGTTCGAAACACTGACTCTGCACTGTCACCTGATCAGTTCCTGTTACAATCACACATTCAATGATGTTCTCCAACCCATCAGCTTTGGAGATGGGAAAGTGTGTTTGTGTGAGATGACACAGCATGCTGATACACACTGGTGCTGCTCTCTCCTCCTGTTGTTCTAGTCTGGGAAGAACAGTGAAACCTCAGAGCAGAAAACGTCATTGTTTTCTCTCAAACAATTGAGATTTGTAGAATCCACAACAGTTTAACCATTCACAAACAGCATAAGAAATGCAGAACACGTTGCATGCTTTAGTGTCGCAGTTTGTGCTTTGTTGCTGACTGACTGAGCCTACAGTATCCCAGCAGCCCACAGCAATGTGAAGGCAAAGTCATGTCCTTGTCACTGTGACACTGCTGGTTTGGAAGAACAAGAGCACGACAAGAACTCTAAAGGGCCACAAATTCAGGAAACAACAGAAACAGGAAAATCTAAGAAAATCACTTCCTTTCCCATGTGTTTTCTTTCTTTCTGTACTTAAATGCTGTTAGATGAAATCAGATATGCTTCAATGTAAATACTTCAATGCTTTTGCACTCTGAACAAACGTATATTATTTAAAGGATAAAACATCCATTCATTCAAAAGAATTATAATTAACAAATAACAGTGGCATTAGCATTTCTCTTTTTTTTGTCGGTCAGTGCAACACACTCTCACGGCGAAATCGTCAGGATTCGTACAACTTTTCTAAATTTGGCTAATTCGAATGATATCGTGCGAATGCACTCGTTTGAATTCCTACGAATTTCACTTCCGCCAATGAAGTTGCTGGACATCGTTTCATCTAATACTTGCTTCTGTCACACACAACAGCTTCTTATCATGTTTACACACTCTATTGATTGGATAATTGTAGATAAGGGGTTTGGGTAAGGGTATAATATTAATAAGAATGTCCTTAAAGGGTTAGTTCACCCAAAAATGAAAATTAGCCCATAATTTATTCACCCTCAAGCCATCCTAGTTGTATATGACTTTCTTCTTTCAGCCAAACGAAATCGGAGTTATATTAAAAAATATCCTGGCTCTCCCAAGCTTTATAATGGGAGTGAATGGTACCTTTTTTCTTAGATTATGAAGCCCAAAAAAGCACATCCATCCATCAAAAAAGTAATCCATACGGCTCCAGGGGGTTAATAAAGGCCTTCTGAAGCGAAGCGATGTGTTTTTGTAAGAAGAATATCCATATTTATAACTTTATAATCTATAATCACTGGCTTCTGGTAACGGGCGTCCACACGTTCACGAGAGAGTCGAGTTCTGGCATATGACGTAGGCGTATCTTAAGCTCCAGTGAGAAGTGACGGACCCGAAAACACAGAGGATAGAGGAAGCCAGTGAACCCGCGGACGGCCATACACCGAACAACATTGTGCGTGACCATATGAAATATCCCTTGCAGATATAATACATTCAGATGTAACCAATTCAGATGTAATTTAAAGGAATATTCTGGGTTAAATACAAGGTAAACTCAATCGACAGCATTTGTGGCATACTGTTGATTACCACAAAAATTATTTAGACTTGTCACTAGATTTCTTTAAAAAAGCAAAAGTCAAAGTTACAGGGAGGCACTTACAATGGAGGTGAATGGGGCCACTTTTTGAGGGTTTAAAGGCAGAAATGTGAAGTTTATCATTTTATAAAAGAACCTACATACAATTATTCTGTTACACTAAAACCATGTTAACATCCATATTGTTTATATCTTGTGACTATACTTTTTTGTTTTTAACATTTTTATTGATTCCAAACACAAAAACCAATAAACACAACATAATATACAGAATCCGTTATATAAATTAAAAGAATAAGTGTATTTATTATGCATTTATAACATGTAAGTTAAAATGCACATTCTTTGGCAACTACTGGATGAATGTTACCCTTTTTTCTGCATGTTGCTGTACTAACTGCATATAAATTATTTATAGTGCATTTATAAATTACTTATTAGTCAGTAATGAACCCCTTTATCAATCCTTAACAAAGGAAACATTAAGGTAAAGTCTATAACCGGAGACTTATCTATATCCATTTTACATCTCATAAGATAAATTGCATTACCATCACTCAAATATGTATATTGCATCTAATTTGTCAGGTTGTCTCCATACATTATACATTATAATTTCTGACGGACTATAAGATAATAACTCATTGCAGCATTGTTTGGTTGAAGGTTCATTTGCTGTTTTCCAGTTTCTTAGTTGCTGTTATGGGAAAAAAAAAAACACAGAAAAAAAAAATCCGGCTTCACCCAACAGTGCAAATGGATGGCCCATTTTAATTTTTTATTATTTCTGTTCTGCATTTAGAAGATGCATTTCATGTAAATGTTGACATTTTGTGTGTTGTGTAATTTGTGCAGTTCTTTATGTTAAATTGCATTAATTCGTTTAGTTGTAATTGTATTCATCTTTTAATGCCTCCTAGCTCATGCAAGCCAGCAGTACACCGTACATGGGGAAGAGCAGAACTGAACTGCTAAATACATCCAGATGTTCTTGCTGTTTGAAACTGGAGACCACTGGACCTAAACAGAATGCTCAAATACCATAACATACAGAGTCAAAACACAAACTTTAGGATATGTATCCGCCGCTTTACACAACTTTACTTTTGCAGAATGCATTTGTTTCAGTTGTTTGATGTTTAAAGAATTGGAGTGTGCAGAAAATGTGTACAATTCTAAAAAATCTACTTTTTTAGGATATGTACATAATCAGCATTGCATGCATTTAAAAAAAAAAAAGACCCAAATAATGTCTTTCATGCACAAGTGCTCACATGTTTGTTTTTCTGTTGTGTTGCTCGGTAATTATATGTTCCTAGGAGTGCATGTAAAGCCACAGTCAGAATAAAATCACAATGTTAGTGGTTCTTTAATGTCAAACTTTCTTTTCAAAGACAAAATTATGAGACATTACGTGTGTGTGTTTGTATATACATGTGTGTGAGTGTGTGTGTGTGAGAGTGTTGTGAGGCCACCACAGGAAATGGGTTTGGGCGGGGTGGTAATATGGGGTTTGAGAGACAGAAAAGTTCTAAATTGGGCAGCGAAAAACACAATGTCGTCTGTTTGTAACTCTATGGCTGCTCAGTGGTAGCCTAAACAGTCTCTATAGAGAGGGGCAAATAAAGTTCCGATCGTAAGTTTGGGAGGAGCTTGCTCATCTAGGCCTGTCAATCATATCTCAAGGATATACAGTATAAGCAACTGCTTTCCTTGCTGCAGTGACAATTTTTCTAGCATTCCTTCACTTTTAAACACACACCCTCAGTATAACCAAAGACTGTTTATCCTGAGATGGACCACTTGTATTAAAATGGAGAAACTGAAATGCCTAATATGGCTGGTTTATAAAAGGAAGTTCCCTTATTAGTAAAAGAGCAAATCACCTTTTACATAAAGACATCGCCTGTCAGTAAACTCAACAACACAATTGCGCCTTAGCTTGACCAGCCTGAAAAATAGTGCTTTGTAGTGCAATCTTAGCAAAGATTCACAATTTATGATGCCAATGTTGTCAGATTTTACTGTTGATGTTAAATGCTCTCTTTGATCATAACCTTGAGCAGCGTTTTCCAACACAAGTACTATCTGCTTAACTGGTAAAGCATGGCGCTAGCAATGCCAAGACCGTGGAATTGATTCCCAGGGAACAGACAAACTAATAAAATGTACAAACTGAATGCACTGTAAGTCGCTTTGGATTAAAGCGTATGCCAAATTCATAAATGTATTTTAATTGTAATTGTAAATGTAACTTAAAAGTACATAGGAGCTGTACTTTTATGTGGCTTGTATGTTTCCATAGAAAGCTTCTCGGGAGCATTCACAAGATGGCTGCCAAGTGGACTGACAACTAAATCTCACTGAAATCTTAGAGAAACTAACAAAATGTTTAGTTAAAGGTGCTTGCCCATTAAAAACCTGACACAACAATGCTAAGGTGTTGTGGGTTGTTGCCACTGCATTGCTATGTGGTTGCTAAGGCTTTCAAAGTGGATTTAGGTCCTTCACTCTGAGTAAGTTTATGGGATTTTTTGTAAGTCTGATCGCTTTGAAAAGGAAAAACACAGCTTTGCACATTCCTTTATGTCTGTAGCACATAGATATGGGATGAGTTGTGCCCCAAAGTTTAATGCTAAGTGTTAGCAGCTTTTTATCTGAGCATCTCTCCAAGTGAGCGCCATTGCAATCAGATTGTCTAAACATAGAATTTGAATGAGTGCTGTGTGCATCCTGTTGCATAAGTAAATCCACGTAATGACTAATGTTTAAATCAGTAAAATAATAAATATATTTGAGCTCTTCAGAGTCCCATAACTGAAGGGGTTCTCTGCTGTTCATCTCTGGACATTCAATCACTTATACAGGATTTGTTTGGTACTGATTATTTCAGGGGGCTTTGTAGAGTGAAATTTTAAGCGGTCCCATGTGCCTGTTATGCATTGAGGTCTGAAAATGTGTGTTTTTAGGAGACAAAAGGTCATGAGGAAATAAATCAGACACAACCACATTCCATCCAGGAACATTGTGACTCCTGCACCTGCCGGGCCTAATCACTGTCTTCATTCTCCAGCAAAGCACAAGGCCGTAGCTCTAGTTTCACACACATAAAGACTTCCAGAGCTGTTGCCTGTTTGAAGTCAGTTTTGAATGTATAGACCTGAGATCTGTAGAATTGTAAACTGGGATACTAAACAGCACAAGGATCATGGACTCTGATACAGTGACTAAAATAAAGCTTATCTTCATGATGTTCTGCAGAGCAGCGGTGCATGCTGAAAATTACAGTAATTACCTCTAATGACAGTCGGCTCAGAATGAGAACTATCCCTGTAAACAACATACATGATTCTCCCTGATGCCCCAAGATCAGCCTGTGATCTATGTTCAGCATCTAATTTTTTCTCTTTCTTGAAATCTAGTAAATGAAACCAAGGTTTATTTTCCATGATTGACATAGCATTTATTTGTCTGCATGATGGAGACAGGTGTCATTATTGGATGGATGGATGGATGGATGGATGGATATCTACAATATATCAGGTGTGTTACAGGACATTTCTAAAAAGGTTTACAGAAGGATGTCTAGGGTACGGCAGTTTATGTGCACTAGAACCATTTTTATCTGTGAGAGACAGTAGAATGTTGTGTCAACATGAAGATTGTGTTCTGTAAACACATTTATTTTGTGAAGTAACATTATCTGAGGCAGCCACAGACAGTGCACTGTCTGGTTTCACAGTCATATGAATGAAGTCTGAAAGACATATGAAAAATAACTTGTATAACTTTTTTAATTTTGTGGTATGCCACTTTCCACACATTAAGCTAAATACTTAGATGGAATAGTCAACCCAAAAATAACATTCTGTCATCATTTACATAATTTACATTTACTCATTCTCAAGCAAGTACATTATGCCCCCCATTATAGCATAATAAAGTTAATAAACAACTAAAAATAAGCCTATAACACTAACCGGCTCATTTTCTTCATGTTTCAATGTATGCTGGGAACGCACAAATCTGTTTAACCTGAAATTCAGAGTTCATACAACTCTGTTTGGCTAGTTGGGATAACATTTGGGGAAATATTGTTGGCCTAACATATGTCTTTATGTAGATGAAAGTAATTCACAAACTATCTGTGACTCAAAACCCCCATAAGCTTGATAAAATGTAATTTTATTTTTTACAGTGAACGACTGCTTCAGTCCCCCTTCACTTTCATAATATGTAAAAAAAAGAGGTAATGATTGTGTATGTTGAATGAGGCTGTCAGTCCCATCAACCTAACATCTCTTTTTGTGTCCATGGAAGTGACATCTCTTTTTGTGTAAGCTCGTGGAAGTGAAATATTAATTTTTAAGTGAACTATCCCTTAAAGACTGATTGTTTTCTTTGGTCTGCTGTGAGTTCAAGGTTGTGCCAATGCTTTTTATTATTGTGAACATCATGCATCTGAATACTAACCAGTTTGGAGTAATACAATCAAAGTAGAGCATCTCAAAAGGAGGTTAGATTATCCCTGAGGACAGGAGTGAAGGATTTCAGACACAAAGAGCTTAAAAGAGAGAGAGAGAGCGAGAGAGAGAGAGAGAGAGAGAGAGAGAGAGAGAGAGTTTCAATATCACACAATGTCAATGGTTGTGCAACTATAGGAACATGTTAATGGCAAAGTCAGCCCCCAGCAATGTGTGTAGATCTATCTGACAATGAAGGCTTCTTTTGAATTTTATCATCATTGAATAGCACACATAACACAAACTGACAGGCTGGGCAAACTGGATACTTCCCTGGAACATTGCTAATGTATTATTGTGCAAGATTTTGGTACAGCAAAGGATAAGAAAGATATTTAGCCTTTTAATGGCACTTATTTCTTATAAGACATATCTTTTTTTTTCTAAAGACTGAACTTTTATTTTTTACATAATTTTCATAATTTCTCAAAATACGCACATGACAAGAAATACTATTGCACTACAAGGGTACACAGTAGAAATATATGACATATACAGTATTTACAGATTATTGCACATCTTGTACAATTGCCTGACTTTATGTCTACCTCCTGTCTGGTATACAAACTGGTAATGCATTTGAAAAGTCTTATAAATCTAACTTTATGATACAAATATAAAACAATAATCTTGTACATAAGACACAAACTAATTTTAATTAGCAAACTAAATACAATGAAGTCGAATCGTAAAAACTTTAAGGACTTATTGCTGATTTAACTGCCAAATTGTAAAAAGTCCCTAAATATGGACTCAGGATGCATTTGTTTATTCTGGCTATGTGGCATGTCACCTGACTAACGTCTGTAGGGTTTGAACGAGCACCATATGTGTGTACAGAACATGTGAAAAACGTTCAGTGTTTATGAAATGTCCAGCACTAGCAGCTGTGTGCTCTCTCTGGAACAGTGAAAGCGCATGCATGTACGATACATGAAATGAGAAAGAGCAATCCATTAGATCTGGATCAGTGAGCATGCAACACCCAGACCTGATGAACAACACTCTGTTTGGAGAATCTAACAACCCCTTAAAATGGGGTCTGAGTAGCTCTGTGAGTATTGACGCTGACTACTACCCCCGGAGTCATGAGTTTGAATGCAGGGTGTGCTGAGTGACTCCAGCCAGGTCTTCTAAGCAACCAAATTGGCCCGGTTGCTAGGAAGGGTGGAGTCATATGGGGTAACCTCCTCTTGGTTGCTATAATGTGTAGTTCTCGGTCTCAGTGGGGCACGTGGTTAGTTGTGCTTGGATGCCACGGAGAATAGCGTAAAGCCTCTACACGCGCTACGTCTCTACGTAACGTGCTCAACGAGCCACGTGATAAGATTCACGTATTGACGGTCTCAGACGAGGAGGCAACTGAGATTTGAGGCAAGTCACTACACCACGATGGCTTAGAGCGCATTAAGAATTGAGCTTTCCAAATTAGGGAGAAAAGGAGAGAAAGAAAAAAAAAAAAAAAAAAAAAAAACTACAACAATAAAAATGACAACCCCTTAAAAGCCCAGAAAATTACATTTAGTTCAGGTGTAGTTTCATCTGTAACATCTTTTAAGGTTCAGAGTGTAATGTATGTCATTTGATGAATGTGTAATAAACTGTCTTCTTACCATTTCACAATGCATTTCTAGCAGAGACTGAACATGGTCTTTAGAGAGATGCTAATGAAGGACTGATATCTATTTGTGTTATTTAATTTTCCATCCTACACAACAATTGTACAACAAAGGCCCAGAAAGAAAGAGGGTATGTTCTGTATGAAGTATGTGGAGTTATGGAAAAATTACAAAAAATACCGCCCCCTACAGATGTCCAAGGTTTTAACAAGCTTTAATACACACACACATGGCACTTCATTCATGAAACACAAGCAAACAAATTTGAAATCGTTACTAAAACTCTTCTCTCTCACACAATCATATACAATGGTCCCAAAAGGTAGGACCTATATGGATACTATTTAGGTATATTTCAACCAAAAATTTAAATTCTCTCATTGGTTGCTCACCCTTATGCCAGATATAGCATATGACTTACTTTCTGAACACAAACAAAGTTTTTTAGAAGAATATTTCAGCTCTGTAGATCCATAGAATGCAAGTCAACAGTGTCCAAAGCTTTCATTGTCAGCATAAAAGTAATCCATGAGACTCCAGTGGTTAATTATGTCTTTAGAAGCGATATGACAGGTTACTATAAATCTCCACTTTCAAACAGCCCTCCTTCTTTTGTTTTTGGCAATTCACATTTCCTTGTGCATATCGCCACCTACTGGGCAGAGAGGAGAATTTATAATATAAAAAGGAGAGTGTCCTCGCTGCAGACTGTAGCATGATGATGTAGTGGATCTACTCATCTGCATTGTGGATTTTGATGATGTAGTGGATGTTTTGTTTTTTTATGCATTACACTTGAGTTCATTATTACTTAGTCCTAAAGTATCAACACTGAGACATTTGTTTAATATAGTGTAGCTTTTAAAAATGGCCATAACATGAATTTTGTAAATTACTTTTCCTTGTTTTTCCCTCTTCACTCACAGAAAACAAATATATAAATTAAGCAATATACTTATACTACTCACTATAATGCGCTCCTCATTTTACTCCGCTGTACATAAATGCCATGGGGTGAATTATTTGTATTTATGTATTAACATGTAGTGGTCAAACATACTTGAAAGTATGCAAAAGTGAAATTAAAGTGAATCTGGAGCGCTTTAAAAATTATGAGCTTTCCGATAAAGCTATCTTGTTTTCATAGACAGGTTTTTTTTTATTATTATGGATGCTCATTTATAAACATAACTTCTCTCCACACAAATCTGTAATTTGGAATAACAAGAATATTGTTACTCTTTATTTTTTAGAAACTGTACGATAACGGTATTGTACTGGTGAAACAGTTATTTAAGAGTAATGGACAACTTTTTAATTATTGTGAATTCCTTAATTACTATAAGATTCCAGTAACTGCTAAAGAGTGTGCAATAGATTTTGACGCCATTCCTGGTGGCCTTATTCAACTCTTATCAGGTGATATATCCTCAGAGTGTATCTCCATATATTTAATACTCGGATAAGTATTAATGGTGTAGAGATTTTAGATAACAAAATTGAACAACTTCTTTATAAAAACAATATGCAGAAATACATCATTACCTAAATACAAACCATATTGGAATTCATTGTATAATCAGATTGGATGGAAAGAGGTCTGGAAGTTACCTAGTAAATTCTGTCTCACCAATAAAATTAAAGAAGTCACATATAAAGTTATTCATTTAATTTACCCGGTGAGACAAGTAGTCTCAAGATTTTTAGAGACACAGAGACTACATGTGTCTTGTGTAACTTAAGAGGAAGAATCCATAAAACATTTATTCTTTGAATGTGTGTTTACCCAATTTGTGGGGATTGATATTGAATATCTAATACTTAAACACACAAAATTAATGATTTGGCTAACTGGTAAAGATGTATTTTTATTGTATAAGAATAAGAGTTTAGAACAAAATGTGGTAATTAATCTGTTAATTATATATGGAAAATACCACATTAACAAAAAGGGGCAAACAATAAACCTAATATCATGCAGTTTAAAACTGGACTGATGCATTATACTGAGACTCTAAAAGATGCAAGAAATAAAAAGGCAAAACGAATGTATGGAATACTTGAAACTTTTTCTCTTGTTAATCCGTTTAAGTTATCCCTCATGGCTTTATTTGGTTTATTATTATTTGTTTAGTTTTTTTCTCTCTCTCTGTTTGATGCTACTATGATTGTAACAGTGAGTACATTGTGATCCTCTGTATGTATATTTTGTTGTAAGTGTTCTTATTCTATAATAAAAAATAAATAAATACACATATCGTGCTACAGTCTGCAGCGAGTACTTGGAGAAAGGCATGTGGTGATTAAGGACTTAAAGCTACACTACGTAACTTTGTGCTCACAAGCGACATCTGTGGTTGAAACTTAAATTGCAAGCAATTTGCGGAAGAATACATGACGTCAGTCCAGTAATTCAGTAATGATGCGCATAAAATATACTTTATTAAATGTAAAAATAACAAGATTAACTATGCAATATAACATTTGCCAAGTCAATTTGAGAAGTCATACATATTAAACATGTCAAAGTTACTTCACCGGACAACATAGATACATTGTGATTAGCAACACGAGTAATGTTCGGCTCATAAAAGCATGGCAAGCAATATAAGCTTCAACAACACTATCAGACAACATATCCAAGCATTAAAGCAGGTAAACAACTTCGCCAAATGGATAACAGATAAACATCCATCTAGACTGTAACAATGCTGTCCTGAACAGAGTAGTTCGTTTCTCCAGTCAGAACACGAGGCAGCCGGTACTTTCTTGTGTGCAGGCATGGCATTATGACGCTAGGCTGAACGTCATAAACCAACGATTTCACGGCAAATCGAACACGATAGCTCAAAATACAAATAATTTGTATAGGCTTTACAGTAGTGCATCTGGGTAAGGAAATTGTTTTAAACACTGATTGTTTATGTACTCAATCAATAATGGAAATTTGTTCATTTCTAACCAAAATATCTTACATAGTGCAGCTATATATATTGATCTGTTTCTCACCCACACCAATCATATCTTTTCTGAAGACATGGATTTAACCACTGGAGTTGTATGGATTACTTTTATGCTGCCTTTATGTGCTTTTGGACCCTGTTGACTTGCATTGTATGGACCTACAGCACTGAGATATTCTTCAAAAATGAATACAAAGATTTTCAAAAATCTTTGTATTCAGCAGAAGAAAGTCAGTCATACAAATCTGGGATGGCATGAGGTTGAGTAAATGATAAGATAATTTTCATTTTTTGGGTGAACTATTCCTTTAAGCCACATTTACTGTATGAATTGCATTAGATAATAGTATATCAAATCATATGGTATCTTCAGACAAATTATGCTGCACTTTTTCTCAGAACTAACTTCCGTTTTCTGGCCAGTTTTGCAACTCCTTTTAACCAACTGGTCCCAATGTCATTTTTAATGGATGTCCTCGATTCCCCTCAAATTCATACAAGCAAATATGTAGGCAATTTCATCATATTAGCCACCAAATCTTCATTTTGACCAATTTACATATTGTTTAATAATTAAATACCTAATGAACCTCTTTTTGTGAATTATTTTTTGAAAAGTGTGTTTGAAGTGGCATGAAGTGTCCAAAAAACTTGTATGGGACCACTGTACATCTATGCGTCACTACATGTGAAGTGAAATTATAAACTAAAGATTTGTGCATTTATGCTCCATTTATGGTCACATGTCTGTGAAATTACACAGCATAAAAACAAAGTAGCTTTAAACTGTTTATTAACAGTTCTGATTCACACTCAAATCCAGAATCATCCCAAAAACCTTACACACTAACACTGTAAGCAAAAGAGTTGCAATTGCAGACATTCACACTTTAGTACTTTTGCTGTGGACAGCTGAGGAGAATATACCGAGAAACACTTCAGTTCTAGAGGGAAAGTTAGGGGTCTGTCATGGGTCAGAGGACAAGTTAGCAGTAGTAGGAGATTTGATGGTCATTTGCATCATACAGGGAGTGTTTTAGGTAATGAATATATCTGAAGTAAAATAAACTGCATCCAGAAACATTTGGAAGACTGAGCTACATCTCAAATTGACATTGTATGATCCACTGTATCATAGAAACAGAACAGAACATACAGTTGAAGTCAGAAGTTCACATACACTTTCATTAAAGTAATTAAAACTCATTTTTTTAACCACTTCACGGATTTAATATTAGCAAACTATAGTTTTGGCAAGTCGTTTAAGACATCTGCTTTGTGCATGACACAAGTCATTTTTCCAACACTTTTTTTACAGATTGTTTCACCTATTATTGACCATATCACAATTCCAGTGGGTTAGAAGTTTACATACACTAAGTTAACTGTGCTTTTAAGCAGCTTTGGAAAATTCTAGAAAATTATGTTAAGCCTTTAGACAATTAGCTTCTGATAGGTGTACTGAATTGGGAGGTGTACCTGTGGATGTATTTTAAGGCCTACCTTCAAACTCAGTGCATCTTTGTTTGACATCATGTGAAAATCAAAAGAAATCAGCAAAGACCTCAGAAAAAAACAAACATTTGTGGACCTCCACAAGTCTGAAGGCACCACGTTCATCTGTACAAACAATAGTACGCAAGTATAAACACCATGGGACCACGCTGCCATCATACCGCTCAGGAATGACATGCATTCGGTCTACTAGAGATGAACGTAGTTTGGTGCGAAAAGTGCAAATCAATCCCAGAACAACAGCAAAGGACCTTGTGAAGATGCTGGAGGAAACAGGAAGACATGTATCTATATCCACAGTAAAACGAGTCCTATATCAACATTACCTGAGAGGCTGCTCAGCAAGGAAGAAGCTACTGCTCCAAAACCACCATAAAAAAGCCAGACTACAGTCTGCATGTGCACTTGGGGACAAAGATCTTACTTTTTGGAGAATTGTCCTCTGGTCAAATGAAAAAATGTAACTGTTTGGCCATAATGACCAACATTATGTTTGGAGGAAAAAGGGTGATATTTGTAAGACGAAGAAACCCATCCCAACCGTGAAGCATGGGGGTGGCAGCATCATGTTGTGGGGGTGCTTTGCTGCAGGATGGACTGGTGGACTTCACAAAGTAGATGGCATCAGGAGGAAGGAAAATGATGTGGATATATTGAAGCAACATCTCAAGACATCAGCCAGGAAGTTAAAGCTTGGTTGCAAATGGGTCTTCCAAATGGACAATGACCACAAGCATACCTCCAAAGTTGTGGCAAAATGGCTTAAGGAAAACAAAGTCAAGGTATTGGAGTGGCTATCAAAGTCCTGACCTCAATCCGATAAAAAATTTGTGGGCAGAAATGAAAAACCGTGTGCGAGCACGAAGGCCTACAAACCTGACACAGATACACCAGTTCTGTATTCCAGTTCCAGGAATGGGACAAAATTCCAGCAACTTATTATGAGAAGCTTGTGGAAGATTACCCAAAACATTTGACCCAATTTAAAGGCAATACTTCCAAAAACATCTGACCACTGAGAATGTGATGAAAGAAATAAAAGGTGAAATAAATAATTCTCTACTATTATTCTGACATTTCACATTCATAAAATAAAGTAGTGATCCTAACTAACCTAAGACAGGGAATTTCTACAATTAAATGTCAGGAATTGTGAAAAACGGAGTTTAAATGTGTTTGACTAAGGTGTATGTAAACTTCTGACATTAACTGCAATATACCATCTCAAATCAATCACATATCCCTATGTGTCATGTAACAACATTTAAACCACCAAGATGTGGTGGATTAAAATGAATGGAAAACATTTAGAGTCAGATTCAGTGCGCGCGCTGATTCACGTGTCAAACATTATAAGATCTGACCACTCATAGGTTCCTTTACATCCCAAAAAATTCTCTCTCTCTCTCTCTCTCTTTCAAACACAAGTTTATAAACAGCTGTTAATTTTCTAGTTTTTCAAAACGGCAATGACAAAAAAAACAAACGCAAAAAGTATGAAGCTGAACTCTAAGTGGAAGAAAAACCATTAAAACAACAGCAAATTTAACATTCTGTCTTTATCTAACAGGCATTCAAATCTCAAATAAAATATTTACCTTTCAAAATTTCAATTTTCGATTGAATTGCAGATTCACAGTGAGGTTGTTGTCTTGGTCATTTACTCACCCTTTGTATGGGGAATATTGCAGCTGTGACTCATGGAATTCCTTTAAAGTTCTAATATTTATCTAATACACACACACACACACACACACACACACACACACACACACTAGAAATACTGCATAGCAAGGAGTGTAATAATTAAAACTGGACAGCTATGAAAGAAAAAACACTCAAACCAGTGGCGAGAAACAGATAGAAGCAAAACAAAATCAGTCTTACAGTCAGAGACAACTGAATATTTGGGAGGAAGCTATGACATCACGTGACATCAACAAGCTCAATGAGTGTTGCCATGGCAGCACATGTGAGTGTTGCCATAGCGATGTGGTTGGAGTGGTGGTTTTGTGCACAGTGAGATAGAGGCAGCTCCTCTCTGGTCCTCTAGGTGTCCTCCTCCGGCACACCAACACCTCTTCTCCTGAGAGCATCAGCACCGTCAACCTGCTGCCACTCTTCAGCCTTTCCTCCGTACTCATCTTCATCATCCTCTTCCTCTCCGTCTGCTTCCTGCTCATCTTCTAACTGCTGCAGGAGACGTGCCTGCCCTGAAGGCTGTCTTTCTACACAAACACCAACACACAATTGCACAATGTTACTACCATTACATAGCATAAGTAGCATAAATTAACCTTTGGTACGTCACATGTTTCTTTAATCAGGCAGGCAGTTTTGCAATCACTAAAATCTTCACACTTACTGTGGTAATAATCTGGTGCAAACCGGCGTGATGGGAACACAAAATCTGCTATGAAAACCAGCACCTGACAAAGAAAAAAACCAACATGAGTTCAATGCAAAACAGAAAAAGAAACAAATAGTATTTGTCTTTTCCAAAACCTTGCTATATTCTACCTTCTAAGGTAGCATCCTATTTAAAATGGAATATCATAAGTGACGGATCTGGAATGTTCTGCATGCAAAGCACACAGGAAACTCAACTAACAATAGATTTTAATTGAGTTCAATGGTAGCATGTTGCTAAGCTAACAACACTATAATCTAATAAATAAAACAAATACACACACAAATATTGGATATAATTTTCATTTTTTTTATTAGATTTAATTAACTAGTGTTCTCTGTGAAGGATACATGTGGTGCTGCCACCAAATTTGGCCAAAAGAGCGAGGGCCCTATTTTAAGACCACTAGCTCGAAGTCATAAGTCATACATGCAGTCAAAGGGCATGGCTATAAAGTTTTGTTATTTTCGTGCAACCATCTGCCAAGTGTAGGCGCAAGAGGGTTTGGTGAAATTGCATGTGCAAAGAGCTAATGAGCTGGGTCAAGAGCAGTTTAATTCTGAGGTTCTTCTCTTGTTTTTATACAGTCCACTGCCTGTCAAGACCAGCGATATAAATACATTCAATTAAAAAGAAACTAAATATTATTATTATTAATTTTTATTTTTCTGACACACAAATGGCTTGTATTAACAGTGATTTTATCGGAACACACTTCACTTCTACGGTCGATTTTGATTATGAAACATTTCATTCCTTTATTGAAACATGAAAAAATTAAACCAAAAATGTTTTTTAAATTCACTTTAAATGAAATGATTTATAAAAGAAGTTATTCAAACATTTTACTCTCTCCAACTTCTTCCACCATCCCCTATAACGGTGACTTAAAAATTACTCTACGACAACAGGTGAAAAAAAAAAATACCAATACAAATTAGATCATAAATCTAAACGAATAATAATTGAAAAATAATTCATGACGTAAAGACAGTTTAACACAAATCTCATAAATATTTGCTTAATTAAAATGGCTACAACAGTTATAGTCATGCACATAATTTGTTGTTCCACTGTATTTTCAGGGTTTGGACATGAACTTTATTACCACCTGCTGGTGGAATCTCCCAACTGCAAATGCAGGAATTTAATTTGGACTTGGCACTCCCAATTTCTCAGGAAAATAGCAAATTGCACCACTTCATTACCATACAATACACCCACAGATAGTGCAAACACTCCCACCCAAGCCCACTTGCGCCAGCACGAATATTGCACTTCGAATTAGCACTCAAATGAAAATTGAACAAGACATTGCACACTGGTGTAGCGTGAAAATAGAGTCCAGTATCTTAGAAGGCATCATAATTATGCTGCCAAACATTTGGATCAGCTTCGAAAAGCATTCTTATGAATTCTTAAATATGCACTCAGTTATTACACTGGACTTACACTGACACCTAGTGGTGTGGATGAAGCATCATTCAAACGCAATCATTTTCAGTTACCAACGCCATTATAGAAAATCAATATCCACAGTTAGCCATGATTAATTGATTCCATGAGTAAAAGTCTTGAATAACAGAGCGGTTACTAAGACCAAGCGAGTAGTTTGTGGCTGGTCAAATTATATTAACATGGCAGAACCCATGAGGGGACCCTCTCCATGTAGAATAAAACAGCTTTTATAAGGTTACTGATATGACAAGAGTCTTCATCTCATGTGAGTGCTCATGATTTTATACATACGTTTCAAAATTACAATGCATTTCTTTAGGAGTAAAACTTGTTATATGTGGAAAAAATGACAGAGTGCACCTTTAAAATGCTGTCTTAATTAGGCAGCTCATTAGTTTATGAAACAGAATATGTTTGTGTACACACTCACCAATCCAAGGGTCAATCCTGAGAAAAGTGTTGCCAGAGCAAAAATTCCATATGAGCCCCAAACCGGGATGCCCAGCTGCTCTGTTAAGTAATTGTGGCAATGCTGAAACACATATTAACAGATCATAGAGTTACTATACGAATAGACCATTTATAAATGTCATGACCATGATAATAAATGTCTTATGTAGGGTGTTTGCTCATATAACATTAACACAATGTTATTGTATGGTTATGGATAATGACCAGCTGACTGTACATTGTCCTTACGTCCTACAGCGTTTAAGAGCAACTTTAACACCATGTCTGCTGATATCAATGGTGCTGGTCACCATTAGTTTCATTAACTATAATAATACAATATACATAATGTTATAAAAATAAATTATAAACTTAATGAGTTTAATAAACTATTTGTGGCCATTAATGGTTTATAATTGTACAAATGTACATAAATGGCACAAGAACACAGAAATAGTGTACATACTGTTAAAATAAATGAGAATGAACAGAACTGTCTGGTTATTAACATTTATTAAAGGCGTAGTTCACCTAAAAATGAAAATTCTCTCATCATCTACTTATGCAATCTCAGATGTGAGATTGATCATTGATCATGATCTATAACTCAAAATTGAATGGCATCTATGCTAATATTATTCTATTTGTTTCCATGTCTCATGACTCTAATCCTGAGGACACCAGAACTGGCCGGATCCAGCTCCATTCCTGCTTGGAATCTGACTCCACTGCTACATGCCTCTGAGGGATGACAACAAAATGCAGCCAGTGCAAATCCAGACATCACTTCAGTCCATTACGATGGACCTCGGAGGATGAACTGATGCCAACTCCAAACATAAGACATGGAATACATCATATACCATTGCCTGAACCTTGGATTTAGGATTGACCTCACCGAAATAGCCAGCCGGTTGAACCATGAAGCACCACAATGATCTCTGCCTGCATCTCCTCAGACTAATGATGGAATAAATTGCCAACAAAAGCCTTCAACAGCCAATTAACAAGGACAATTGCATCTATGTGAACATCTGCAGTTAATCCAGGATGGACTTCAAAGACAGTACACATTAATCTTACATTTCAAACAAAATCTATGTTTAAACACTGACCCTTAACACTTAGTTTAATCATTTTAAACCTTGACTTTCACTGCTCATAAATAAGTAATATTGGCATTATATTCATGCTGGTTAGCCAGAGGGGAACTGGCCCCCACAGTGAGCCTGGTTTCCCCCAAGGTTATTTTTCTCCATTAACCAACATCTTATGGAGTTTTGTGTTCCTTACCACCAAATTGCCTTCGGCATCCTCAATGGGTGCCAATAATAATGCTATTATTATTTAATTACTTATTTTTATACACACTTCATAATTGTATTTAATCAAACTACACAATGATCACTCTAAAACTTTATAGATATTAATGTTTCATTTTCTGTAAAGCTGCTTTGATACGATGTGTGTTGTGAAAGGCACTATACAAATAAAAATTACATGTGTGTAACTTTCTTCTGCTGAACAAAAACAAAGATTTTTTGAAGAATATTTCAGCCCTGTTGGTTCTTAAAATACAAGTGAAATTTGAAGCTTCCAAAAGCTTATAAAGGCAGCATAAAAGTAATCCATATGACTCCAGTGGTTAAATCCATATCTTCAGACAGGGTATAAGTGTGGTTGAGAAACAGATCAATATTAAAGTCTTTTTTTTTTTTACTATAAATCTCAACTGTCACTTTCTTCTTTTGTTTATGGTGATTTGTATTCTTTGTACATAATGCCACCTACTGGGCAGTGAGGAGAATTTTTAGTAAAATAGGACTTAAATTTTTATCTGTTTTTCACCCATACATACCATATTGATCCTGAAAATATGAATTTAACCACTGTAGTGTTGATTACTTTTATGCTGCATTTATGTGCTTTTTGGACCTTCAAATTTCTGGCCACCATTCAGTTGCATTGTATAGAACAACAGAGGTGAGACATTTGTATAAAAATATTTGTTTCTGTTCTGCAGAAGAAAGTTATATGTATATGACTTTCTTCTGCAGAACAGAAACGAATATCTAGGATGGCATTAATGTGAGTAAATGATGAGAAAATTTAAATTTTTGGGTGAACTATCCCTTTATCAGTCATACTCACCCGGATGAACATGGATAACTTAAAGAGGGCAGACATCGCGTTCATTCTGAAAAAACAAATAAATTAGTCAAAGAAAATAAATTAAATTAGATTAGATAGATGGAGTTAGAGACACCTCAAATTGTTTTACAAAATGTTAATTAAAGTGTGTATAGAAAACCCCCAACCCTACCTCTAAATAAAATAAAAAACACACATTATTTATTTTTTTACATTACTTAGATTTACCAAACTTCTTGAGACAAATGTGTCCCCAAAGCACAGAAAAGTAAACACACATGCAGTATGAACTCACAGTAAGGACGAGGGACCAAACCAGGAAGAGACCGGCTCTATGCTCTGCCATTTCTTCTCTTCAATGAAGCTCAGGAAGTCATCTTTAGATCGGGCCCCTTGATACCGCCGAAATACCCCGTCTTTACAGCTGCAATACACACACACACACACACACACAAACCCCCCCCACACACACGCTAAATAAAGCAACGTTTCAACACCATTCAAAAAAGTAGACTACTGTCATGGAATTAGCCCACAAAACATACAATTTCTGTGCACAAAGATGTTTTAAATTAAAAACTATTAGAAAAGCATTAGTGCTTACAGCCTAATTCTATTAAATTATTGTTTAGATTTACTTTTGGAAAAATGCCGGCAAAATTCTCTGTATTAAAATTAATTACCAAACAAAATATATATATATATATATATATATATATATATATATATATATACACACATACATACATACATACACCTACCTATATATGCCTTTTCTTTTCTCAAACTTAAATTAGCCATACCCTGTCCTATAGATGAATAAAGTCGGCTGAATGACATTCTCAGAATGTTCTGCACTTGAACTATTTGTCTAATGCGGAGTTCACTTTCAGAAAACGAGCTTTTGAACATTTTAAAACATTTGAATATTTTATATATAACCATCTTTACCGTGGATCGTATTTACTGCTTCTTCAGAAAATGTACATTTGCATTATGAAACTAAAATACATTTTAGATGATAATCAAGTTCAGTTGGTGGTTAAAAATTGCTGAAGAAATATGCGGGACATAATGCAGTTGTGATGGCGATGCTTTTGATTAGATGATTGTTCAAAATATGTAAACCCTGATGTAACACAGCATATTTTTTTCTTTAATAGCTGTGCACACCACATATACACATCGATTGATGGACCTTATACTGAGACAGAAAGTTCCCCCACTACTTTTGCCGGCAGGATGCCAGCTTGAACAGGGCCATGACAATCCGCTTTCGGGTCGGAACCGGTGCCAACCTGTGATATGTGCAACATCAGGACCAATATTAGTCATATCAGAAGGGCAACTGCTCCCTTTTGATTGCAATTTCCCCTCTTCTGATTGCTTTTATTTGTTAATTAAAACAGCAGTAAGCTGACTAATGTCAATGAATTGTCTCAATAATCTCCCCATTTTACTCAAACTTCAGAGGAAAAAAATGAGGGACACCTGGGAGGCAATTTAGCGATAAACACACATTTCTGAACGGAAACGGCTTCAGGGCAGATTTATTTTGCACAAAACCAAAACCTATGAGACAAAGTGTTTTTTTTAGGCAAGCAGTCATCATGCAAACCATTTTAATCAATAAAAGGCCATTTGAATGGAAACGGGCAGAAGACAGCAAATGTCGCAATTTTTTTTTCTGCATTTTCACTTTGTCAATAACAAAATAGTGCGAAAGGTGGATGGAAACTTGGCTATTGATGCTCAAGGAGGCAACATGAATGTAAACATTTGAACAGGATAGTTTGTGTACATTTTTATTTATTTTTATTATTGTCTTGCAGGATATATGTAAATACCTGTTATGTAGCTTTCTGGAGTACTCAATTGAAAAAATATGATGAGAGGGATCTTTGCATAAATTCTGAAAGGGATGTGTAAACTTACAAGACAAACGGAGGGTGCAATATTTTATGCTCATTTATACATGCAATATTAGGATAAATGGCATTCCTATTGTATGCACACAAGAATCTTCTTTCTTGTCCTGGCACAAAGTGAAAGCAGAAGGTAACATGGCAGATCTATGCTTGAATGGAACGAAACTCACTGGTAAATAGTTGGGAGAGCTGTGATGATAAACCTCCCGCTCAAACCTGCACCACAGAGACAGAAAAAAAGAAGAGTGAGACAGACACGTGCACGCGCGCGCGCGCGCACACACACATGTACACAGCAGAAGAGAAAGTGGGAGAGGCATAAAATGGCATACCCGGCTGCTCTGTGACATCCACCTTGGCAATGTTCACCCCCAAATCTTCACTCCATTCTGCGAACTCATTCCACACGGACTGGAGCTGCTGGCATGCTGGACACCATGGAGCAAAACTGCAGCAGACAGGCAAACATTTTAATCCAATAACACAGGTGGAACTTCTCAGCCAGGGGGCACAAAGAGACAATGAGACTCGTTTGTTTTCTATCGGATCTATTTCATTACAATCCTCTTGTGCGATCAGCTCTAGCTGCAGGAATAACGTCTGTGTTTTGTTCTTTGAAATTAGACATAGCATAACTATAGTAGTGTATAACTTCAAGACCACAGAACTTCCTCTAAACTGAGCGCATCACAATGAGATTGCAGTGAGGAATAATCTAATCATGTGTGGTTAGATATTGATTTTACTTTATCATATGTAACAAACACTTTTGCACAACTCAAACGTGTAACTCACAACTTGATCATCCATTCCCCCGTCAGGATGTCCTCCCAGTCTCCATCTGTGATAACCCTCAATTTTCCCGGCTTGGCCGATGCGGGCTGCAGCATCACACATGCGGCGATAAACGCAGAAAACAAACACACGCCGGCTGTCATGTTTCTGCGTGTGTATGTGCACGCCATGTTTCACCACCCGTTGCCTCCCTTCCGCTCCCGCCTCCACTCTGTACCACGTGACATGACGCTGCTCCAATGACGTCATCGCGCATACTATTTCACTCAAATATATTCGATTTCCACGCAATAAATATATAGAAAGTAATATAGTATAAAAGCAATTTCACTTATTTCCAGAAATTCCTTGTAAAATATTGTGTTTGTATAAATTATTCTAAAAACGAATGTGACATTTGTGTTGCAGCTGTTTATGTATTCGTATGGTACACGATTGGTCAGTTGCATTTTGGCAGTGTAATTTACAATAAATATTATTTAAAAAAAATTTTTAAACATTGTTAAATTAAATAACCGACTATATTTATTTACAATTCATACACATAACCTGTGTGCTCTCGACATGTGTTAAATAACAAAAGAACACAAGGTGGAGCTATGAGCTCTGTTTTGCCCTTTAAGACCTTCACAAAGGTAGCACCCTTACGACTCAGTACACTTGACATTGCGTGCTAACACATATGGGAGTGTCATTTCACATGACCTAGTTGAATCCTCTCTACAATAACACCATAATTCTAATATTGGCTATGGTGTTTGAGCCCCGCCTTTTTCCTCAGTATTTTCTTCCTTCGAGATAGCAATTCATTTCTCGTCTAGAAGCCCTCTACTGCTTCACTCTCGACTACATGAGTCACCAGGGGGAATCTTCATGGCAATGAGAAGACTCTCCACTCCCCTGCAGTGTTCCGGCAAACATCACTGGGCCATGCCCACGCAGAGTCAGCTCTCATGGAGACTGACTGCCCTCACTGCAAGGGCAAGAGTCTCAAGACGCTACGCTCGCATGCCCCATTAATCGTTCTAAGCTGTGTCAACTAATGTCCGCACTGGCTGAAAGAGCATGCTCAGCATCGGGCCAAACTTGTTCAGCGTTCCACGCGATTACAGTGCTTCAAGATTTCCAAGTTAAGCTCCTCAAACTAATGGACGAGCAAGGCTGTGATCCAGAGACGTTCAAAGAGCTCTGCACCGCTACGGACTTACCGCTGTGAGCTATGAATGTCACTGCACAAGTCAATGAGGAATCTGGTGTTTTTGGATCGTCACATCTGGCTGGCCCTCACGGAAATGCGTGACACGGGAAAAGCAGCTCTATTTGATGCTCTGGTGTCTCCAAACAGCCTTTTTCGGAGACTCTGTGAATAGAATTGTTGAGCACTACGTCACAACTCAGCAACAATCACAGGCTATGAGACATTTTATGCCAAAACAGAGCAGTACTTCATCAAAACTGGATCGCTCCTGCTCTGTCTCAGTCCAGCACCCGGCTAAAAACCCCACACCAGCTGCCTCGGCGCCAACCGCTGGTAAAACCACGCAAGCCATGGCCAAAATAAGGCAGCCACCTAGGCGCAAGCCCTGCGCAGCTCCTGACACAAAATACTGTTACCCTCTTCCCCACTGCTGTTTGTCAGGATAGGAATATTGTTGTTCAATATGTTCTTTTCTGTGTCTCACATTAATCACATGCAATAAAGTTTGCATATTATGCACAACCACTTCCCAATGGTGAGCGGCACATTATATCATGTATGAACATACAAAGATTGTAAAAGAACACAGCGCTCGCACGAGACGCTCATGCTTTTTCAATAAGAGCTTTCCAACTCCAAAGCCCACACATTTTGCACAACCACTTCCCAATAGCAAGTTATGAACATACCCAATAGCCCTCCGTCCCGTTACGTGGATGTGGTTATATGATCCAATTAGCATTTCGGCCCACCGTTTCAACAGTGTTCTGTCTTCCACGGTTCCATCCGAAGATGCGCCATTGTTACGAACCAAAATACACAATCTTCTTGCAAAGAATGTGATAGAGGTTGTTTTAAATGAATAAGCCTGCTGTCCCGCTGCACGAATGCATTGCAAGCCATAAGGGCATGTCAGAGCTGGTGTTTACAATGATCGAGCACAATCTGTGGTCTGACCACACAATATGCTGGTGTTGCAAGCGCAGACTGCGACACACAGCGGGATTTACAGCCGTTAATTCCTTGTTCTGGAGAAGGATGGCGGTTGGGTAAGATTTGCCCAATTCAGGCCACTGTAATTTACCATAAAGTTACAAGCATTTTCATTGTAAATAAACTCCCTTACCAACTGGGTTCATGAAGGGGTTAATTTATACTATATGACTATAGTTCATATATTCAATCTGAGGTTTTCAATCTTTCCAAAAAGTTTTCAAATACATTTTTCAAGTTTTTTTTTTTGTAAATAAATATAAAAATATAATTTTTTAGTCATAATTTAAAGTTTTCTCAGCGTTACACCATATGACTTGAACAAAATGTGCCTTTTCATGATAATGTCTAAATAAATATCAGATGTTCTTTTAAACTTCACACTCTTGAGGGTCTAAAGGTGTCTGCTCTGTTTTATGGTTTTTGTGATCAACATTAACAACAAAATGGCTACCTACATGTTGGTTACACCACAACTTTGATTTGGTTGGCAAACGCATTTTTTATATGAATCATATTTTAAAACACAATTGTTTTACTGCTTAATTTTTAAGAAATAACAATAAAATAAAAAACAATAAAAGATTATTCTGCACTAGTCATGCAAACATTTCTTTTTCATGAATTGTAGCTTTTAATGAGACTTTGACCTTTTGTACAATTTCTGGACACCAAATAAAATGTTTTACTTTAAGCCCCCATAAAAAATATCAATATATGAAAATATGCTAATCATAGAAGAGGTGTATTCAAGCAAATAGTTTGTGTGAATTACATTTTTTATGTTATTTTAATTTAATAGATCTGGACAAAAAAAATGAGCATCACTTCACTGACTCTTAGGACACATGGCCATAATATGCACCTGTTACCCTCTGTTATTGTGTTTTATGATGAATTCTGTGAAAATAATCCACATTATGATCATGAAAAAGGTTGTGCTGTTTCTGTGAAGAATGCTTAAACAGTGGTGTAAAAAAGTTGTTCTACACACAAAAGCATTTTATTGACGAAAACATGATTTTTTTTTTTTAAAAAAACAGGTACACGCAGGGTTGGAGGGTTACTTTTGAAATGTATTCCACTACAAATTACAGAATAGATGCTGAAAAATATAATTTGTAACGTATTTTGCTAGATTACTCAAGATCAGTAACATATTCTAAATACTTTGGATTACTTCTTCGGCACTGGTAGATTTTTTCAATTTTTTGACTATAAAAACTCCACATGTTAAAAATACATTCTCTAAAAAACCTAAATATCTTATGTAGTGTTGTTTCTAAAAAAAGATCAATCTAATTTATCTTAACAAGAATATGATTTTTGCCCTAATATCAAAGGTCTTACAAGAAAAAATTAATTATGATCCAACGTGAATTTTCTTGATAAAAATATGATCGTGACTGGTAACGTGTGCATGTAAAATGGCTAGAAATAGCATTTTAGCTTAGCGTAAAGCTGACAGTTTACACAAGGTTTATATCTATTTCTTCTGCTCCAAACTTCAAACTTACTTCTCTGTCTGCTCGTATGAATTTATCACATCATAAGAAAGTGTTTCACCGCTGTTCAAATGCACTTTGGATCATATCATTTATATGTATAAATGTTTTATATCTGAAAGGACTAAATATTAAATTAAACAAATGACAATATAATACAAAGTAATCTCTTCAGTAAATGTAACTATTCTAATTGCCAATTTTTTCAATTGTAACTGTAGTGGAATACAGTTACTTATATTTTGTGTTTTAAATACGTAATCCTGTTACATGTATTCCGTTACATGTAAATCTTGCAGCCTTGAAACATGTTGAAATCTTATTCTGACCGGCAAATCACTGTTATTTAAAGTCTGTTATTTATAAAACCTAGAAAATTCAAAATTTTACTTGCATGATTAGTTTTAAGTAATACATAACACAATTAATCTAAAGGGGATGGGAAGGGGGGATGGTGGTTTTATAAGGGGGATGCTTTTTGGTATTTCTTGCAACAAGGTGTATGCCATCCCCTTGCATCCCCCCTGAACTCGAGCCCTGAATATAATATTCTCTTTGTTGCTTCTAATGTCACAAAAGTAACATAATACAAATACAAATCTTTGAAAGACATAGAAAGGGCCATGAATGAAGAGTGGCTTTATTGGACATAAATCATACTGTTGAGCAGGCACTTTTTATACAAAGCAATTTACAGGTAAGTTCATGACTAACAAATTGCTAATGGTAGTACTTAAGTTCACCAGTCTAGATTTTAAAAGAATAGCTCACCCAAAAAATCATATTCTCTCATCATTTTCTCACCTTCATGCCATCCCATTTGTTTATGACTTTCTTTCTCCTGCAGAACACAAATAATGATTTCTGAAAGAATATCTCAGCTCTGTAGACCCATACAATGCAAGTAAAAGGTGACCAAAATTTTGACGCTCAAAAAAGCACCTAAAGGCAGCATAAAAGTAATCCATAAGACCCCAGTGTTTTAAGCCATGTCTTCTGAAGCTGTCCAATTGGCTTTTGGTGAGAACAGAACAAAAATATTTTTTTAAATAGTTTTTCACTATAAATCATGACATCAGCAGTCTTCTTGGCGATTGTGATTTCAAGCCCGATTACACCTACTATTGCACATGCATCAAGCACTAGGAAGTGTAATCAAGCTTGAAATCATGATTGTGCCCAGAGACTGTAATAGCAAGATGTACAGTGAAAAAAAGAGTTACATTTTGATCCGTTCTCAACATAAACCGATTGGATTGCTCCAGAAGACATTGATTAAACCACTGGAATTATTTTATGCTGCCTTTATGTGTTTTTTGAAACTTCAAAGTTTTGGTCACTATTCACTTGCACTGCATGGACCTAAAGGGCTGAGATATCCTTCTAGAAATCTTTGTTTGTGTTCTGCAGAAGAAAAAAAGTAATACCCATCTGCGATGACATGAGGGCGAGAAAATGATGAGAGTTTACATTTTTCCGTAAAATATCCCTTTAACCTCTACAATACCACTAGCCCTATGACTACTACACCACCCAAACATACAGACTCTAGGTCATATGTGGCTGTTGTATATAGATGTTCTATGTGTGTGTAGATTTACAAAACTATCATGAATTAGAAATGCTTTAGAACTTTCTAAAAGAGAAACTCAAAATCACACAAGTGCACACATACAAAGGAAACAGACACACACACCCTCAGAGGATGCTGTTAATACTCAATCTATGCTGACACTAAATGAGTGCTAATGAATGCAGTGATGTGATAATTGCTGTGTGACAGTGAAAACAGTATGTTAAAATGTAAATAGTATGTTTTTTGTAAATTTGATTTATCAGTAGTTATCTAAATTGCTTTGTAAATGAATAAGATATGATTGTGTACAGAAGGGTTAGGTGAATTAGGAAGGATTGTGTCAGGGTCAGTTTAGGGAAATGTTTTATTAGATAACAAAGCAAGTGTTTTTGTTCAGGTCTTGAACTGTGTGGTATAACACGTGGCTAATCAAGATTTTCATCACTTAAAATAACTAACTTTGACTTCACAGATCAACTCATTCGGTTTTAAATGAAATAGCATTAAAATAACTGATCCAGTGAGTTGATATAGCACATTTAACTATACAATACTGTCAATTACTGTAGTTTGGTTTATCTAATTATTTTGCACCTGAAAAAAATGAAGTAACACTTTAAAAAGCAAACAATTGCAAAATCCAATCAATGAATACACAAGAAAATATATCATCCACCAATGAGAACACACCAATTCCAATTCCATCAATTAAAAGAATATACAACAGAAGCCACGTCATAAAAAAACACAATGGTTTGGTTTAAATGAAATGAAATTAAATGTATTTTTAATATAGATGAATTTTGACCGGCTTGTAGTAGTAAATGAGAGTTTAGTCTATATGTTCTGTATCTGTCTAGTGGCGTGTGAGCAGGTTTGTGTGCTGATTTCGAGAGAGCAGAGATCAGGATACTCATACCTGTAGAATAGCCATTATTATGTAATTAATTAAAACATCTCTCCGATTTTCAACCTCAGCATTCCATCCGGTTATAACCCTTTTCGGAGCATTACGCACTTTCAGTTCCTGCTGACGTCCATGCACACACATACAAACATCACAGGATGTATGTGGGAGGAGAGAAAATGCCGGAGACAGCTTGAATAGGAGTAGGTGTATAGAGATATTCATTTTCCCTCTAATCCCATTTCTCTTTCTCTCCCTCTCATCCTCTCTTTGAAACATACTTTTACCTGTTATGCAAGGTGCAGCCTACTCTCGGCATCACAGAAAGAGCATGTTCAATTTCAGACCTGCCAAATATAAATTCTATTCTGTGAAAATATGACGATTCAAAATATTGCCACACACATATGCAAATGGTCATGCATACTCACAAAAACACTAGATGATAATGTGTTTTTTCTGCAGTAGATTGCATCAGCATATATATAATTGTGGATAATGAACAGCTTGTGCACATAGACTGGAGAAAAATGAACTCAACGTAAATCCACAAACAAACACAGTCTGTCTGTGTCTGCCTGATTGATTCCTCCTCTGACCGACAATCTTTAGAGTATCAGGATGCCAACAAAAGTGTGTGTAATCTAGGAACACAGTCCAAGCCAATTTTTAGTCCAATTGTTGGAGCTGCAACTCCTTCTCCCTAGAGGTTTTAAGTCTCTATAATCTTTCAAAAGATCCAACATCACTTCCTCTACCACTAGCAGTACCAGATGGACAGCCAAAGCAGTTTAAGAGCTGCTGAAGTTTACCGTACAGCTGACAGCACTATCACTGTTCCTGCAGCTATGTGGGGATCAGTAGTAAAGGCAAAGTTTGCTCAGAGTTCATCATTCATTCAGAGTTCTTTTCTTTTTTTTCATTTGATTTTTAGTGTAGTTTCTGTTCCTACTGTTTGTTCTGAAGCTTTTGGAATATGTAGCCATTTGATCACATTTAAATAGTGCAGAAAATATGTGACTTGTGAGTTTAAATAAATGAATTACTATAGAGCACAACATTCTGGTTCCATGCACCTGCACATTTATCCCATAGACAAATTGGTTTTCAATGATAACTTATAAACCTTTAAAGACAGACCTACCGTGAGTTACAAGGTTGTTCATTGATGGTATCTGCTTCCGTTGAAGCCAACCGTCTGCGTTATTTCAACTTCATTGTTCAAAAATTGTGTTTGATGGCGGAATTCATGGGTAAGAACTACACTACCCATGGTACAACAGAGAAAGATCCCACAATCAGAGAACCAATAAATCCCACGAAACTTCCCTAAGAAAGATTGCGTGCTCCCACGACACTCTGTGAATGACGTAATCGAGTCGGTCCCTTAAACCTCTAAACTACTTATATATTTGAACATATCAAAATATTATACAATAAAAGTAAAATGTATTTTTTCTATACTTAGAATCAACAACCTAAAATCAATAGTTCTATATATTCCCATTGTTTTTTTCAATAACATCATTCGCAATGCTTCATGGGATTGTAGTTTATTCCCTCATGAAAGACAGTAAGTACACAGCCTTGTACCTTTGTCTTTATGTCTAATTTTCAAATACTTTTTTGCCTCAAAACAAAGTTTGTGATGTTGTAATTCTCATCGGGGCTGGTTGGTTTGGTTCGTGGCTTTCAACTCTTTTATGAAGGATTTTATAAAAAGTCTATGGAAGAAATGAATGGGGAAAAACTTCAAGAACCCAGATAGCTGAAAAAGTGGGCGGGCTCTGTTGCGCTTCATAGGCATTTTTCCACCATTGTGGAACCGTTCTGTACCGATTTGGGCTCATTTGCATGGTTACTGTTTCTTTTTCTACTGTGGTGCTCCAGACACAGCATTAGAATGGACCAACAGTGCTTGTGACCAATTGTAAGCCGCAATGTCACTAATTCGCTAGAATGAGCCGGCACATTTCCCTGTCCTGAGTATGGTCAGCTAACTGTTCTGAGAATTCCACGCTGGGAACGGTTTGTAACCATACCATATAACTGTGCTCAAGTAGAAATGCTACTGGAACCATCACTAACTGTGCTCAAAACCCTTCAGCACAGATGGTGGAAATGTGACTATTGTGTCAGGTGAAACATGTTCCATAATGCTACTGTGTTGTGGGTGGTTGCTAGGGCATTGTTTTGTGGTTACTTATCCCTTATACTTATGTTTTTCAGTACATTGTTATTTGTTCACCAGGGTATTTTGTTTCAGTCTCAAATAGCCAGACCTTTGACTAAAAAGGTAAAAGATCTGAGCTCTATTGCAGCATAAACTGGCCAAGAACTACTCACTTAGACTGAAGGAATCATCTGAGTGACATAAACCGATCAATCACTGCTGATTTTGTCATTATGTGCTGTTTGGGGGAAAACAGCTGTGCAGGGGGAAAAAATGTGAATAATGTTGTGGCAGTCTCTGTGAGCAATTGCCCAGAAAACACATGGAAAAATAATGGAAAATGTACAGCAAAGAAAACTAAGTACACAAAGCAGAAGTTAAAGGAATAGTCCAGGTTCAATACTAAATCGACTGCATTTGTGGCATAATGTTGATTATCACAAAAATATATTTTGACTCATTCCTCCTTTTTTTCTCTCTCCTCTTTTCTCCCCAATTTGGAATGGCCAATACCCAATGTGCTCTAAGTCCTCATGGTGGCGTAGTGACTCACCTCCATAGTCGTGGAGGACAAATCTCTGTTGCCTCCGCGTCTGAGACAGTCAATCCGCACATCTTATCATGCGGCTTGTTGAGTGCGTTACTGCAGAGATGTAGTGCGTGTGGAGGCCCATGCTATTCTCCGTGGCATCCATGCACCCCACAGAGAGCGATAACCACATTATAGCAACCACGAGGAGGTTACCCCATGTGACTCTACCCTCCCTAGCAAGCGGGCCAATTTGTTTGCTTAGGAAGCCTGACTGGAGTCACTCAGCATGCCCTGGATTCGAACTTATGACTCCAGGGGTGGTAGTCAGCGTCAATACTCACTGAGCTACTCAGGCCCCCTTTCCTCCTTTTCTTTAAAAAATAAGCAAATATCTAGGCTACAGTGAGGCTCTTAAAATGGAAGTGAATGGGGACGATGAAAGGGAATGTGGCCAATTTTTGGAAGGTTTAAACAGAAATGTGAAGCTTATAATTTTATAAAAGCACTTTGATTAAATCTTCTGTTAAAATGTGTGTATTATTTGAGCAGTAAAGTTGTTTAAATTGTCATTTTTACAGTAATATTAGGGTTTGTTTACATTACATCATTATGGTAACAAAGTTGGCTATAACTTTACGATATAAGGTTTATAAGTTATTTTATCACACTAAAATCATGTTTACACACATATCCTTTATGTCTTGTGGTAATACTTTTGAAAAAGCGAGCATTTTAAAGTAAAAAAAAATTGGTCCCCATTCACTTGCATTGTAATTGTCTCACTGGAACCAACATTTTTGCTTTTTTTTTTTTTTTTTTTTTTTAAGAATAGGAGGAACAAGTCTAAATACATTTTCATGGTAATCAACATTATGACACAAATGCTTTCAATTGAGCTTAACTTCTATTGAACCCGGACCATTTCTTTAAAGTTATGCTCATGGATATCCACTTTTATTGCGTACCTCATACGTACCTCAAATGAAACTCTTAATATAAAAGATGTAATGTCACTAACCTGGCAAACTTTGGCATATCCAGTGATAATTATTTATTTATCCTCAAAATCACTTGTTGTATTAACCCAGGACCTTGTGAACATGACTCTATTTCTAGGTGGACTAAAAAAACTCACGAAAATTCCATCAAACTAACCAATCAGATTACAATTTACTATCTTGAGAAAGTGTTTTCCAGTTACAGTTAGTGCGTGGACAATGAGCGGACTGTGGGCATGCCATCTGAGGTTGAGACTAGGGTGTTCTGGGTGGTTGCTAATATGTTCTGGGTGGTGGTTATGATCTTTGGTAGGTGGTTGCAAAGATGTTCTAATTATTTTTTTTTAGCATGCTGCTACAGTATGTGGTTGCTAAGGTGTTCTGGGTAATGATGGCAAAAAAGCCTTTATCTATGATATCCTGTTCCCTAGATATGACTTTGGTCCCTCCTTCAATATAAATCGTTGGCATAATATGGGATCTATGGGATGAAAATGAGGGAAACATTTTCATCTCAACATTTTTCATCTAGTGGGTCTCAAAAAATGCAGGGCAAGTTATGCGCCACAGTTCAATACTAGCTTAATCCCTAACATTAAGTTTCAGAAATAATTATAGTGATGCTTCCCTTTTAAGTATCAATAATTAACCAAAAGGTCTTTTAAAACCATTATTAGTTTATACCAATAATGGTTTTGAAACCTTTATTGATATTGTAGACCTTTTGTTAATTATTTTGTTACTTAATAATGTTAATAATTTGATACTGATAATAATAATAATAATAATAAAATTAGAACAAATTTGTATTTATTAAATACAGTTGTGTACATTTTGCTTGTTCATGGAGACACTTTTCACAAATTATGCTTCACATTGATGGGGTTTTGTAACACAAACATTATTCTGTTTGGTGTCTTTAGTCTGTTTCGTTTTACATCTTCCGATAGTCCTGAAGATAGACTGCCAGAAATATTAGTGCTCCCATTCATTTTGATCAATTTGTATTCATTTTTAAGAAGGCCAAGATCTGAGCATCTCTTTGAACATTTTCATGCAAATAGAGCTGACTCTGTTCTCTGAGACTCAATAACTGCTGGCACCAGATTAGAACCTGCTCTGTGGCCCAATTACTGTCATAATAATAAAAAATGATTAAGCAATTAATCCCCCCCACCCCCACCAAGTCTCTCTCACGAGAGGCACATGGACAAAATTCACATGACTCTCAATGCACAGCCCTGCCAACACACATACACACTCAACTACAACAATCAGAATACACCCACACACTCTCTCTAGAACTCCCCTGCTAAAACTCACGTTTTAAACGCTCACACATGTTTAAAACATATGGCATGATACAACATTGGGGTCAATGGTTTGTTCGGTCAGTTTAAGTCGATAGCAGCTAGAGAGTAAATTGTGCCATTCACCTGAAGAGCACCATTGGTTACCAGTAGAGGTCCACTGATAGTGGATTTAGGTCAGTTAATTGGCCAATCGATTTATAGAATGTAAAACATTTTTTTTTATTCTTTTCTCACTCTGGCAGGCACAGAAAAATACCAAAATACCAAGATTTTGTGCAAAATGTGGGACTTTTATGTATAAACAAGCACAATGGGGACTGGGGAGGAAGAACTGTCAGCATCTTTAGATTTTTGCAGATAACTGATAGCTCCAAAGAGCAACTATCGGCACTGATTAATCAGTAAAACAGATACACCGGTCTACCTCTAGTTATCATATTTTGGGTTGAGTAAAAGTTAGGGGCACATGGATCAGTGATTTTTACAAACAATTATTTTATTTTTTTTATTTAAAAGAAAAGCAAAGATTGAGGCACTTACAATGGGAGTGAATGTGGCCAATTTTTGGAGGGTTTAAAGGCAGAAATGCAAAGCTTATAATTTAATAAAAACACATTAATTTTTCTGTTAAATTTGTGTATTATCTGAGCTGTAAAGATGTAAAATTGGATAGATTATAAATTTACACAGAAAAGGTTGGTAAGTGATTTTATCAAACTGAAATCATGATAGCACACACATTGTTTACATCTTATGGCTATAATTTTCAAATAGTGAGTATTTTAACATTTACAGTTTGGCCCATTTCACTTACATTGTAAGAGCCTCACTGGAACCCTGATTTGTGTTTTTTTTTTTTTTTTTTTTTTTAAAGAAAAGGAGGGACAAGTCAAAATTAATTTGCTGTCTATTGAGCTTAACTGATATTGAACCCAGATTTTTCATTTAACATAATCACATCATTCTTTACATCTGCAAAATCTTTACATTTAGCCAAAACAGATCAGAACCCTGTTATTTGCTTTTAAACCATTTTTATATCAGAAATGAATCACGCACCAATTAGTGTTGGACAGATTCCCTCTTTTGTGTTATTTCTCCACTCACTCTTTCTCTCTCTCTCTGGTTACTATGGAAATACTGCTGAAGGCAGTTATCATCACAAAACAATAAGGAGAGAACACTTCAGATTATGCTCCCACATTTTCAACTGTCAAACACTCTAGCCTGATAACTGAGCTGTACTGCACATGCGCACATCACCTTTAGAGGTTATACATGTAGGAATCAGGTGCTCTGTTACAGCAGGTGCACTGACACAAACATTGGCTGTGTCAAATTAAGCAAGCAGCTCTGCCATCGTTTGGTGACAGTCGAGGATCATCCGTCTGATTGGATTCCTGGAGCTCATCACATGAACTGACAGGGCTTTTGTGCAGTAGATGTTCGTGCGACAGTGCTGGAGTCAGCATACGCCCCCCAAATTTATACCGCCCCCTCCTCCATCCTCCGGTGCATTGGACGGAAAACGGGAAGGAGACGCATCCGTACGGAGCTGCCGTCTGTAACGGTGGGAATATTTTGCAATCGTTCTCAAGGATCCAGCTCGAAGGACAAGATGGATGAAATGGAAGAAGAGTTAAAATGCCCGGTATGCGGCTCGTTTTTTCGTGAGCCCATCATCCTGCCCTGCTCGCATAATATCTGCCTGGCCTGCGCCCGCAACATCCTGGTGCAAACGCCCGACGCTGAATCCCCGCAGAGCTGCCGCGCGTCCGGCTCCGGCGTGTCAGATTATGATTACTTAGACATGGATAAGATGAGCCTGTACAGCGAGGCGGACAGCGGCTACGGGTCTTACGGCGGGTTCGTGAGCGCGCCGACCACCCCATGCCAGAAATCTCCCAACGGTGTGCGAGTTTTCCCCCCAACCATCCCTCCTACGTCCCAAGCGCACCACCACCTGCTGCCCTACACCGGCGTCTTGCCGCCGGTCCCTCGCAATTCCTGCCTCACCTGTCCGCAGTGCCACCGCAGCCTGACGCTCGACGACAGGGGGCTCCGGGGCTTCCCCAAGAACCGCGTGCTGGAGGGGGTGGTGGACCGGTACCAGCAAAGCAAAGCGGCCGCGCTTAAGTGTCAACTGTGCGAGAAGAACCCCCGCGAGGCGACGGTGATGTGCGAGCAGTGCGACGTGTTCTACTGCGACCCGTGCCGCCTCCGTTGCCATCCACCTCGGGGTCCGCTGGCCAAACACCGACTAGTGCCGCCGGCTCAAGGCAGGATCAGCCGCCGCGCGAGTCCACGAAAGATCTCCACCTGCACCGAGCACGAGCTGGAGAACCTGAGTATGTACTGCGTGCAGTGTAAGACCCCTGTGTGCTACCAGTGTCTGGAGGACGGCAAACACTCCACTCATGAAGTCAAAGCGCTGGGGGCGATGTGGAAACTCCACAAGGTGAGGAAATAGCTTCAACAATTATTTTTATTATTATTATTATTATTTTTTTTTGTCTTTTCACGAATCAAACGCTAGTTTTAGTCTCCTAGATGTTTAATGATGTGTGCGGTATGTGTTGCCTTGTCAGTGATAAGCGACACCGGACTCATTAAAACACAGCGCACAACACAACCGGCCATGTTTCTGGCCAAATGAAATACACTTGCGTACAAGCTCTCTAGCTTAGAAACAGCCACAAGTACCTCAAGGATAAAAGACAAAAAAGGGGTTCTAAAAGGGTGCTTAGTGACTAACTTCATTGCTTTATTTCATCTTCACTTTAACTACTAGCACCCCCACCCCCCACTAAATTCAGAAGCACCCTCAGAGACTTTGATGTGAAACAGGGCCTAATTTGACTGTATCTAAGGAACTTAAAATGGAAGTGAATGGGGACAGTACATAAATGTTCAAATAGACACTCAAAAGTATAGACACAAGATGTAAGCCATTAAACTGGCTGATATGATTTTGTTTCAAATTAATATTCTGGGTTCAATACAAGTTAAGCTCATTCGAAAGCTTTTGTGGCATAAAATTTAGACTTTTTCTTATTCTTTAAAAATGTTTTGCTTATGTATTATTTGAGCTGTAAAGTTATTCAAATCGTCATACTTAGAGTCATTTTAGGGTTTGTTGACATTGCATCATCATGGCAACGAAGTTGTAATATTGGTTATAACTTAACACAGAAAAGGTCAGTAAGTGATTTTATCTTTACTTTTGAAACAGTGAGTACTTTAATGTTTACTGATTGGCCCCATTCACTTCCATAGTAAGTGGCTTATTTTAGCTTTTTTTTTAGGAGAAGAAGAAGGGGCAAATCAAAATTCGTTGTTGTGGTAATCGATATGCCACAAATGCTGTTTATTGAGCTTAACTTGTAATTAAAGCAGAATATTCCTTTAATGTTTTTTGGACTGGCCCCATTCACTTACTTTGTAAGAGCTGCGATTTTTGCGGTAATGGTAAATGGTCTGCACTTATATAGCGCTTTGTTTTTTTAACCTTATAGGTTACCAAAGCGCTTTACACTGTGTCCCATTCACCCAATCACACATACATTCACACTCATACAACTTGGGGTTCAGTGTCTTGCCCAAGGACACTTCGGCATGTGAGAGTCATGTGGGCCAGGAATCAAACCGCCAACCCTGCGATTGGCAGCCGACCCGCTCTACCACCTGAGCCACAGCCGCCCACAGTTTATGTTTATGGACTGGCCCATTCATTTCCATTGTTAGAGCCACACTGTAACCATTTTTACTTAATAAACAAATCAGACAAGTATTTTCCCCCCTGTGGTAATCAAACAATATGCCACAAATACTGTTGATTATGCTAAACTTGCATTGAACCTGGAATATTCCTTTAAGATCAGCTGCCAGTTACAGGAAACTCTTTAACTGCCGATTGCTGGATGTTTTTTTTTTGCTTTTGGCACCATTCGGAATAAATTCTAGAGACTGTTGTGCTTGAAAATCCCGGAAGAGAGGGCCTGGGTAGCTCAGTGAGTATTGACGCTGACTACCACCCCTAGAGTCATGAGATTGAATCCAGGGTGTGCTGAGTGACTCCAGCCGGGTCTCCTAAGCAACCAAATTGGCCCGGTTGCTAGGGAGGGTAGAGTCACATGGGGTAACTTCCTTGTGGTCGCAATTAGTGGTTCTCGCTCTCAATGGGGCACGTGATCATTTGTGCGTGAATCGTGGAGAGTAGCATGAGTCTCCACATGCTGTGAATCTCTGCAGTGTCATGCACAATGAGCCACGAGATAAGATGCGTGGATTGACTCAGAAACAGAGGCAATGGTGACTTGTCCTTTGCCACCCGGATTGAGGTCAGTAACCACGCCACCATGAGGACCTACTAAGCAGTGGTAATTGGGCATTCCAAATTGGGGAGAAAAAGGGATAAAAATAACAAAAATAAAAAACAATTAAAATTAAAATTAAATCCCAGGAGATCATCGGTTACAGAAATACTCAGACCAGCCCATCTGGCACCAACAATCATGCCACAGTCCAAATCACTGAGATACATTTTTTCCCCCATTTTGATGGTTGATGTGAACATTAACTGAAGCTCCTGACCCGTATCTGAATGATTTTATGCACTGCACTGCTGACACACGATTGGCTGATTAGATAATCGCATGAATGTTTGTTGGTGCCAGACGTGCTGGTTGGAGTATTTCTGTAACTGCTGATCTACTGGGATTTTCACACACAAAAATCTTTAGAATTTATTCAGAATGGTGCCAAAAACAGAAAACATCCAGTGGGCGGCAGATCTACTAATGGAAATGCCTTGTTGAGAGAGGTCAACAGAGAATGGCCAGACTGGTTGGAACTGACAAATCTACAGTAACTCAAATAACCGTTCTGAACAATTGTTGTGAAGGGTTGGTGCTGTTTTGGTGGCACGGTTTTAATGTTGTTGCTGATCGATTATAAGAATTGAAGTTACAATTTCACTTGAGGTTTTCTTAAAGGGAGAGTTCACCCAAAAATTTAAATTCTCTCATCTTTTACTCACCGTCATGCCATCAAAGATGTGTAACACTTTCTTCTGCAGAACACAAACAAAGCTTTTTAAGAGAATAAATCAGCCCTGTAAGCCCATACAATGCAGTTGAATGGTGTCCAAAACTTTGAAGGTCCAAAAATCAAGTAAAGGTAGCATAAAAATAATCCATAAGACTCCAAGCTATATGATAGGTGTGGGTGTGAAACAGATCAATATTTACTCCAATTTTACTATCAATCTCCACTTTCACTTTCACATCGTTCTTTTATTTTCGGTGATTTGTATTCTTTGTGCATATCACCACCTACTAGGCAGGGAAAAGAAATTATGTTAAAAATGTACTTAAATGTTCTTCTGTTTCTCACCCAGAACAATCACATAGCTTCTAAAGATATAGATTTAAGCACTGGAGTCGTATGGATTACTTTAATGCTGTGTTTATGTGCATTTTGGTGCCTCAACATTTTGGTACCATTCACTTGCATTGTATGGACCTACAGAGATGAAATATTTTTCTAAAAATCTGCATTTGTGTTCAGCAAAAGACAGAAAGTCATTCACATCTTGGATGGCATAAGGGTAGGTAAATTATGAAAGAATTTTCATTTTTGGGCGAACTATTCCTTTAAGTTCTTGCAACTGGGCCAAACTGCAGTGTGGGAGTTTTATGGGATGGAGGCATTTTGGCTCTGGTGGTTTTGAGAAGTGGGGTTGTTCTCTGGCCGTGAAATATGTAGCTTACATTTACATTTATTCATTTAGCAGATGCTTTTATCCAAAGCCACTTACAATCTCTAAACTTAACATTCTAGGTTGCTTGTTGAGTTTGCACTGGTAAAATCGATTACTATATATGTCTGAGTTACTTAGGGAACTGTGTAAAACTGCAGACCTGCTCTTTTGGAAACATGAGGCACAGGGCTGATTTAGAGTGTCTTTGTGTTTTAAATATTGTATCCCAAGTAGACCCAAAGGATAAGGAAAGAAACCCCTCTCTCTTTCTTTCTCCCTCCTCCCTAGTGTGTGTACGAGTTAATAAACTGTGAGTGAATTTAATAAGGAATAAAGCCTCAGCAATGGATTGTATGCAAGAGAGTTGTGTTGATTCTGTCAGAAACTAAGAATAAGTATCAACAGGCTAGGATGATGAATAATAAAGCACGTCTTGCACATCACACACAGATTATTTGAGAATTCTACACACAGTGTCAGAACTATATATTAATAAACTCAGCAAAAAAAGAAATGTCCTCTCACTTTCAACTGCTTTTATTTTCAGCAAACTTAACATGTGTAAATATTTGTATGAACATAAAACGATTCAACAACTAAGATATAAACTGAGCAAGTTTCACCGACATGTGACAAACAGAAATGGAATAATGTGTAACATTAGTATCAAAAGTAACAGTCAGTATCTGGAGTGGCCACCAGCTGCATTAAGTGTTGCAGTGCATCTCCTCCTCATGGACTGCACCAGATTTGCCCGTTCTTGCTGTGAGTTACCCCACTCTTCCACAAGACACTTCCAAGTTCCCAGACATTTCTGGGGGGGAATGGCACTAGCGCTCACCCTCCGATCCAACAGGTCCCAGACGTGCTCAATGAGATTGAGATCCGGGCTCTTCGCTGGCCATGGCAGAACACTGACATTCCTGTCTTGCAGGAAATCCCGCACAGAACGAGCAGTATTGCTGGTGGCATTGTCATGCTGGAAGATCATGTCAGGTTACCACGCGGGAGGAGGATGTCTTCCCTGTAACGCAGTGTTGAGATTGCCTGCAATGACAACAAGCTTAGTCCGAAGATGTTGTGACACACTGACCCAGACCACGACGGACCCTCCACCTCCAAAACGATCCTGCTCCAGAGTACAGGCCTCGGTGTAACGCTCATTCAAACAACATTAAACGTGAGTCCGACTATCACCTCTGGTGAAACAAAACCGTGACTCGTCAGTGAAGAGCCCTTTTTGCCTGTAATGTTTGACGAGATGAGCAGGCTTTTAATTTAAACTTAGAAAATTAACACAAGAAGTTTGAAACATGAGAACAGAACAAACCATGAATGGATAAGAACTGACAGAGCACACATGAGTGCAATATATACACAGGGACTAACAAGAATAATAAGAAACACCTGGGGAACAATCAGAGGGGAACAAGAAACAGAGACGAGAACAAGAACTAAAACATGATTTCAAAATAAGAATCCATAAAAAGTCCAGAACATATATTGACTATTTCTGCTCTTTTAAATGTACTTCAAACTCCCACAGATTGAGCACAACAGCTTTTTCTGTTCGTAAGGTGATTTTCCCTATTCAGCTCCCAAAGGAAAAGTTCCTCACTGACATCATATCCACCTTTTCACTCATAACAGTGTGTAAGCGTCCTCTGTCTGCACATATGAATGTAACACATCATAAGAAATTGTTTCACCCCACACACACACACACACACACACACACACACATGTTGGTGCGGCTATCCTTATGAGGACTCTTCATAGACATAATGATTTTTATACTGTACAAACTATAGAGTCTATCCCCTAACCCTAAACTTAACTTATGTTTTTTAAGCGATTTGAATTATGGGGACACTAGAAATGTCCTCATAAACCACATTTATATTATAATACCCTTGTAATTACCAGTTTGTAACCTAAAAAAATGTCCCGTCCCCCCCCCCCCCCCACACACACACAGCAGAGCAGTTCTTGGATCAGTGTCCTCTACCATAGTCCCATCTGTAGCTGTTAAACTGAACACTGGTGAGCTGGCTTCAGATCAGAGGAGTATGGCCTATTTCTGCACTGCAGACACTTACTCGTCATTCAAATGAACAGATTGTAGTTTTGCTTTTAGCCTTAGGGCACCATATGCTACTTTCTCTCTCTCTTCTTTCTCTTTCCTCTGTGTCACATACACAGACACTTACACAGCAAGCAGGGGCTTGTAATGTATTGACGCTCTTGCAGATTTTTAACTCGAATTGGATCTTACTGTTTGTTTTTCGCCTTATTTTGAAAAAAGAGCATCGTTTTACTTTGTCTTCTCTTGTCATTTTCTTGCAAGCTTATCTGAGAATGTGTCTCTTATAATATTAGTCACTGTGCTCTTCTTATCATTCTTACACCGATACACCGATCTGATATCGGCTCTGATATGTTTTTAGACTGATCGGTTATCGGTCCGATGACCCTGATCCTAATCTAATACTGTGTGTTAGTCATGGTTGTTACTGTCAAGCTCAAAAATGACATAAAAGAACCATAAAAACACCAGTAAAGTAATCAGTATGACTCCTGAATATTTTTTCAAATTTTTTTTAAAGTTACTTGAAGATATACGATAGCTTTGTGAACTGCATAAGGCTGCGTTGAATAAGTAAAATATATAGTATGCATTTCAGTGTGTGCCCGCTGCTCTGTTGACACAAAATCATAGCATGCAAGATGCGGTGCTGTTTTCACCCCTAATAGTGGCATGCAATATGTGAGCGCTCCACATAAACTACATCTCAGATGTAGATTCTCTATAGTTTGGTTAGCTTATAACATACATTAAGAATGGCACTGGAGGAGCATTTCACCAGATTTTTAATTAATCTACTTTAAACAAGCCAATTTACAGACACTTACAGGTCTTCCTAGAGTGTTCCGACCACCAAAATAAAAAATTCTTAATGCTTATTAAAAAAGTTATAATATTAATAATACTGGGTTCCCCAAAAAAATGGGTGAATAAGAAGTTGACTGATGTCCTATTTCAACTAAAGTGAAAAAATGTTGCTGTTGCATTATCCAGTTGACTAGTTAACAATAAGGTTTTAATAATTAATAATAAGTAATACATTTGTGTGCAATAATATGTTGTTGGAGATTTGTGTTTCTTTACAAATAAAAGAATACCCCCAATCCTGGGGCGTAGATTCCGAGGGGGATTGGGGGTGGGGTATTTAACCCCCAAATAATCATAATACTCTTCACTCTGCAACCCCCTCACACAGTGAGGTATAGATGTTTGAAAATGATTAAGGAAAAAACAACAACTATGGTATGGGTGCATCCCTGTTAAAGGTGATTTGGCACCAAAACGAATTGCACAAATAATTATTGATTTCTAGAATTTGTCATTAATATTGTTGACTCAAAAGTTGACATATTGGACCTCTCAAACAAACAGAGCAATCTATGTTGAAAGCACAACAGAGTCACACTTATTAACACTCGTTAGTAAGTCAATCTGCAAATTAGAGTTACTTACTAAGAGTTGTCTCTGTATATTGGAGAAAGTAACTAAATACTGGAAAAAAGACACACCTCACCTGTAAAATCTGCCTTTTGCCTAAACATAGAAAGGGCTGATTAATCCCCATCTGAACAGAGAAATGTAGTTTATAGATTATAGAAATTTAGAGTTTATAGGCTTTGCTGTAGTGCATTAGCATATTAGGGATATGATGTATTATGTGTCTAGTATGTAGTGTTCTAATGTTTAGAGCTTTGATATGTAGTGCTATAGGATGTAATATAGTGTGTAACACAGTGATAAGTAGAGCTTTAGTATGTAATGTTCAAGTGTGTAACACTGACATGTAGTGCTCTGAAGTGTAATGATGTGTAGGGGTTTAGTGTGTAAGCTTGCCATATAGGACTCTATATGGTGCTTCTCTGGAGTGTATTGCTCTAGTTTTTAAGGCTGTTTTTCAAACTGTGGTCCACAAAGAATTCCAAGTTGTATTGATTTTTAGAAAATGTAGTGACTATTTGCACTAATTGTAAATACCACTTCCCAAACAGCTAAGTTATTGGCACCCCAATAGTCAAAACATTAGGCTATAAATATCGGAGAAGTGGCGTGGAGAGAAAAGGTATTAAAAGAACAAGAATAGAAGTGGGTACAGGCTCACCAAAACTGGGCAGTTGAAGACTGGAAAAACATAGCCTGGTCTGATGAACTTGATTTCTGCTGAGGTACACAGATGGTAGGCCCACTGAAGCCTCAGCTTTCTGTTCTTGGCTGACAGAAGTGGAACCCAACGTGGTCATCTGCTGCTGAGGCCATCTGCCTCATGGTTTGACATGTTGTGCATTCTGAGATGCTATTCTGCTCACTACAAATGAACAGAGTGGTAATCTGAGTTACCGTAACCTTTTTGTCAGCTCGAACCAGTCTGGCCATTCTCTGTTGACCTTTCTCATTAACAAGGCGTTTCCATCCGCATAACTGCCGCTCACTGGATGTTTTCGGTTTTGCACAGAAAAAAAAAGCATTTTTCACCGTTGTTACACCCCACACCATTACAGCAATTCTAGTTTCCGGAGTTTGTCATCAATTTCTAATTTTCCAAAAGACTATTGGAGTGTAAATAGCCGTGCTGTGTGGCAGGTGCTATTTACACCTAATGTATATTTTCACTAAAATGTTTATAGTGTTTCTATTTGTCTTACTTGTATAACATAAGTAACAGTTGAGTCAATATTTTATGAAAAATAACATTTTATGAAATTTAAATGATTGTCAATTTAAAAGAAATATGAACAGCACAGCAGTCTAGACAAATTATGGATCAGTGGTTCAAGACAGGATTCGTGAAAAAGACGTTGAATGAAGTTGGGGTGGGCTGCAATTTTTGTTTTATTGTTTAAGAGGTCCACAACCTGAAAGGGTTTGAGAAACACTGCTCTATAATGTAATGATGTAGTGTGTAGGGATGAAATTGTACTGCAGTATGTAGTAGGGGTGTAACGGTTCTAATTTCTCACGGTTCGGTTTGTATCACGATTTAAAGGTCACAGGTTCGGTAAAAAAATATTGCTGCCAAATAATCTGTTTGGTAACAGATACTCCAACAGGTTTGACCTTAAATAACAATCATTGTTTTTAACAGTAACCATAGTTACTATATATGGTTACTATATAGAAATTACAGTATTACTGTTATAAAACCATGGTTATTTGTATCAAAACCATGATTTCTGCAAAGAAAACCATGGTGACAGCAGTCATGGTTACTACAATATTACTATAGTAAAACCATGGTTAATTTTTTCTCTAATTACTAAATCAACATTTTCCCTTAATACCTGCACTAATAGGCTACATGCATCAACATAAGGTTTACTTCAAATTCATCTCAACATATATTAAATATTCGGAAGCTATTCATCACAATAAAAGGAATAACCTTGCTATTAAAATGCATATGAGAAGGGATGTTGTGATTATTCTGCTCAAGTATTTTAATAATACCTAGAAAACCCACATGAACACCACAACCACTTTAGTTATTGTTTCATGTCTGTGTGAATAAGCACTTAATGCCTGCTTAAAAATGGAAGAGAATGTGTGCCGTTTCTACAGTGCACAACACAAAGAAATACAATACAACTACAACACAAAGAAATATAAAAGCAAACAAAAGTTCACAACAAAAAGATATCAAGCCTCAAAACAAATAAATTAAGCCACAACACAATTAAACTAAGCCACAACACAATTAAACTAAGCCACAACACAACAACATTTAGCCACAACACAACAACATTAAGCCACAACACAAATAAATTAAGCTACAACACAATTAAACTAAGCCACAACACAACAACATTTAGCCACAACACAACAACATTAAGCCACAACACAAATAAATTAAGCTACAACACAATTAAACTAAGCCACAACACAACAACATTTAGCCACAACACAACAATATTAAGCCTCAAAACAAATAAATTAAGCCACAACACAATTAAACTAAGCCACAACACAACAACATTTAGCCACAACACAACAATATTAAGCCTCAAAACAAATAAATTAAGCCACAACACAATTAAACTAAGCCACAACACAATTAAACTAAGCCACAACACAACAACATTTAGCCACAACACAACAACATTTAGCCACAACACAACAACATTAAGCCACAACACAAATAAATTAAGCTACAACACAATTAAACTAAGCCACAACACAACAACATTTAGCCACAACACAACAATATTAAGCCTCAAAACAAATAAATTAAGCCACAACACAATTAAACTAAGCCACAACACAACAACATTTAGCCACAACACAACAATATTAAGCCTCAAAACAAATAAATTAAGCTACAACACATCAAAATTAAGCCACAACACAAATACATTTACAAAGCAAACAAAAGTTCACAACACAAAGACATCAAGCTACAGCACAAATAAATCAAGCCACAACACAAAGAAATCAAACTACAACACAAATAAATTCAGCCACAACACACAAAGAAATTAAGCCACAACACAAGAGGAGAGGGAGAGATGCTGTACTGCTGCTTTCCCCCTGATTGGTCTGAATAACTCGCTGCTGCACAGTGCTGCCTGCTCTGTCTTGTCTGTTTTCACTTGCTCAATGCATGAGAGTTGGCAGCCCTGACTTTACTCATATTGGGAGTGTCTTATTCTGTCCTGTCCTCTTCATGTAAGAATGCAATACTGCCTAAAAAAAATACAAAACGTAAACATTATTCACCAGGTCAACGTTTCCCCCTAGTGGCCGGGAGCATTTCCGTTGTATTGTGGTTTAATTTCATTGTGCTGTGGCTTAATTTATTTGTGTTGTAGTTTGATGTCTTTGTTTGTTTGCTTTGTTAATTTTCTTATGTTGTGCACCTCTGGGCCACCGTACGTTTTGGCTCACCTGCGGCTCTCTCCCTGGGTGATTTCGGCGTAAATTATTAATTATGTATCAATGTATTACTATGATGGCATCTTAATGCCATTAATCAAAGTGCATTCCTGACACTTGCGATAGATTACAGCGGTGCTAGGAAACAGGAAGAACTTATGTGCGCGTTTTAAATAAACGCATACATGCATTACTGACATATATTACCAGTATACGGCACTCGTGTCGAGCAATGTCTGCAAACAGTGCCTGTTTTGCAAATGTCTTTTGACCATCCCTGTTGTAACTCACTGCAAAAAGAAAATGTTCCCAGAAAGGAGAAACGCAGGGGACTTCTCTATCAGCAGCTCGTTTTCTCCACTTGCCATTTTCAACTACACACAATGCGTACAGAGCTGTGATGTCATCAAGTTGACCCACGTGAACACAGGCAGAGTGTATCCCTCTACAGAGCCATACAGGTGCATTAGTGGAGTAACTGTGCCTGTCTGTTTGACTCTTTGTTTTCTTGACCAAAACTTGTGCTCCAGATGCGTCATTAATCTTGAGGTGAACTGACCGTGGTTAAAATGCTTCCCGAACTGTGGGAAGTGAACCATATGGTTCGTTTTTTTACTGAGACCGTAACACCCCTAGTATCTAGTCCAGAGAGTGCCGTGAATTTGGAGCTCCATGTTTCATTCTTTGTTCTCTAATTTTTTGCTCCTCATTTGAGAACAGATCACAAATAAAGGTGGAGGTCTCTAGGTGGATGGTTGTCATAGCAATGTGAGAACATTTATAATGGGATATTTTGCCCACTCCAAGCCATTTCACACTGTGCCTGACGCACACTCCTTTTACTATTCTCTCACCCACTCTGTAAATGACAGATTTAATAACTAACCTCCCACAAATTATGTCAGTATTATGGGGTTATCCCCGCAGGCATAATCAGCCTTTGAAATTCTTTAAAATCTCACCAATTTAAATTGGCAGATAACGCTTTGTGCTCCACCTCCCTCAGGGTGCCGATAATCTCTCTCTCGTACTCTGCATGGAAAATTTCTTCTACTAAGAATCGCCGTCAAGATTTGCACCTCTCACATCGGGTGGATCAGAGTTTTCTTCTACCCCCTGTGGTGCTAACCTTCACCGTTGTACAGCAGTGTTGTAATTTGTTCTCCTGTGGACAGCTGGCAGATCTTCGCCTCTTTCACTGCATCATAGTGATGGGATTATTCTATGGACCATGGGCCTCAACAGAAGTATCCTTTGATTATTAATTTAATGGATTGTATTGGATCATTTTCTGGAAGCGTGTAACATAAGCGCTACAGTCTGATTGTTTTTGTGTGTGTCTGTATACTACTGTATGCACAAGCTAAAAGGGCTGTTTACATAACAACGTCTTTTTAAAGATGACGTTTCGTTAATTTTTTCTGCCGTGTGAACGGTATATCCCCTTATCTGACGGGCACGAGTGCTGTGTCCTTTGCCTGGGTCAGGCTCACGCAGAGGCGAGCGCATGAGAATCATAAGGCTCTGCTCTCGGCTCTCCCTCTTTCTAAAGGATGAATCCAGTCCCTTCCCCTCCCAACATGCTACTTCTGTGGCTCCTGAGGGACCACACGAGGGAGATGTGTGAGGGCGGGATGAGCTGGATGAGTTTGAGGAGCAGAATTCACCGGCTCAAGCCTCCTTTCCTCCTGTCTCCTTGCCTCATCAGCAAGCGTTTTCATCTGTGGAGTATGCCCGTGATGACCTGCATCCTATTATCGGTGCAAAGGGCTCCATTATGTTCGGCACTAAGGACGATATGGTGTCAGAAGGTAAGCCCTGGACACAGTCGTTGGATGAGTTTGCCGGAAATTCTCTCTGAGGAGTGGATTACCGTACTAAAGTTTTTGAAACCGAACTGTTTCAGGTGCGCGCTCGGATTTTGATTTGGCTCACTCCTAGAGCAATTGAGCATTCTCGGTTAGACGATCGGTTCTATCCAAGCTGATGCATCGAACACGGGCTGGGGAGCCCTGTGCGACGGATTCCCAGCCTTTGGCACCTGGACAGGTGCTCAAGCGACCTGGCACATAAATTGTCTGGAACTACTTGATGTACTGTATTTCTAGCATTAATGACTTTCTGACCAGCCGTCCAGGGGTTTCATGTTCTGATCAGAACTGACAACACAACAGTCGTGGCTTACATAAATCACCAAGGTGACCAGCTTCAACTGGTGCGAGAAGCATCTCCTGTCGAAATGTGTCCAGGTCACCTGAACTGAGGTGCAGATTTGCTCTCATGACAGGGCATTATAAAAGAAGAATGGAGACTTCATCCTCAGACAGTTCTAATGATATGGGATTGATTTGGGAAAGCCAAAATAGATCTATTTGCATCACCAGAGGCAACACATTGTGGTACATCCTGACTCGTGCCCTGCTGGGTCTGGACACTTTTGCCCACAATTGGCCAGCGGGACACAAGTATGCATTCCCTCCCATCCGCTTACTTCAAGTATTGCGCAGAATTCGGGAGAATGAGGAAACGGTACTGTTGGTTGCACTAGAATGGCCCAACCACCCATGGTTCCAAGAATTAATAGAGCTCTTGAATGCCCTGTGGAGGATTCCACTGAGCAGGGACCTGCACATACAGGCAGGGGGCACGATTTGGCAACCACATCCAGAATTGTGGAAACTTCATGTGTGGTCATTGAACGGTGCCCAACTGATGTGCACGGGCTCTCACAACCGGTGCTCTACAACATATTACAAGCCAGAGCCCCTTCAACAAGATGTTTATACATGTTGAAATAGCGAGTGTTCGTGGATTGGTGTTCCTCTCGGCACAAGGACCCTGTAATGCACCTTACAGCCTATACTTCACTTTCTCCAAGAACGTTTAGATGCGGGTCTCACCCCATCTATGCTCAAAGTGTATGTCGCTGCCATAGTGACCAGACATATCCCACTGGCCATTCTATCAATAGGCAGATGCCCTTTGATTGTGAAATTCTTTCATGCTGCAAGGCGGTTGAGCCTGCCGTTTAACTCATTGGATTCAGTGAGTTTACGCGAACTCTCATTTTTTCCAATTCCAATTTGGAATTCCCAATGCGCTCTAAGTCCTCGTGGACTCTACCCACTCTAGCAACCATTACGGTTATGAAAGTAACCGTGGTTCCCTGAAATGAGGGAATGAATGCTGCACAAGCTGGCTGCCCTACTGAATCTTCGCTACAAGGGTCCAGTATCGCTTGCACTCTTCAGTCGAATATTATGAAGAGATAGCGCTATGCACCGCCTCTATATACACCCACTACGTGCACAAGGGAGGAGGAGCACAAAGCACTATCTTCCAATTAAATTGGTGAGAATTTAAAGAGTTTCAGAGATTGGCTACGCCTGTAGAGATAACCCCATAGTGTCAGATATGATGCAGCATTCATTCCCTCATTTCAGGGAACCATGGTTACTGTCATAACCGTATTGTTTTCTAGCATAAAAACATTTTGTGTACACCATACTAACTATGCATATCATCTATCTAGCTAGCTAGCTAGCTGGGATGTACAGAGGGTTTATTTTCTTATATCTCTATTGTCCTATGTTTATCTCTTTCCAGGGCCAGCTCTCTCAGGCACTAAATGTTCTGTCTGATCGGGCCACAGAGGCCAAAGAGTTTCTTGTGCAGCTTAGAAATATGGTACAACACATACAGGTACAACGAAGACACATACACTCACACTTATACATACATATACAAGTATCTATCTGAATCACTCGTAAGAGTGAGTGCTCTATCAAACTTGTTTTATAATCTCATTCTTTTCTCTCCGTGTGTTTCTGTTTTAGGAGAATGGAGTTGAATTTGAAGCGTGTTTGGTTGCCCAATGCGATGCCCTGATTGAAGCACTCAACCGCAGGAAAGCTCAGCTGCTTAGCAGAGTAACCAAAGAGCACGAGCACAAACTCTCAGTGAGTCACACACTTGCAAACACACAAAATGCACACACAAATGGAATGAACAAGCAGTTTAGCTACACGATGAATGCAGTACTGTAGAGTTCACACAATGCTTATAGATGTCATAAGTTTTACAAATCTTTGACAAATATGACTGTAGTCAGAACAACTGGGCAGCAGCTACACACAAATTTTTGGCCTAACAAATGTCTTATTGATATAGTAGTTCATTAGTATGGGGCTCCAGTGCCATTAGGGACATTAGAATAAACCAATTATCCAGTCAGTAAGTTTCACAGGTAAGCAGGTATAAGCAGTAGGTAAACTGCTGTGTACATCAGTATGCCATAAACATATATGACTAATGCCATTTCAGTTAATGGGTGACAGTCCTCACGTGAACTACTCACATATGGATATAACTACTGAATGACAGCTTTCTCCTGTAATTTGGAGGTAAAGAGAAGGTTTGGAACAGTTAGATCTGGTGATAATTACCCAAGTCACAATTTGATTTCTTAACAGGAATTTTAATGACTGTCACATTAAGGGTTACCATAGCCAATAGCCAAAAACAAAATAACAAAGTGAAGAAAGTGAAGATTTATAGGATACCTTAAAATATATATAGATCATAAACTATACTGAAGATGAAGTATAGTATGTCATGCTGCAGGACATTGCTTGAAATATCATGAAACTTTGGTTGGTTAGATTGTCCTATTTATCTAGTTGGTTCCATTATGGATAAAACAGTAAAAAACTGCTTTCAGAATTGACCAGATTAGCAAAAATGTAACTTTTTCTACCAAGTGATCAGGTATCACTGTATGAATTATTATGAACTATTGTGGGTCTTTCTCGAGGATCATTAATTCATACTTTTCTAAAAGATCTGTCAAATGAAGCTGTGGTGGTGGCCTAATGGTCAATGGTCTTACAGTTCAATTTTGTGAACTGTAAGTTTTGGGTGTCTGTTAAATGAAGCTAACAATTATATTGCCCTAAACTTTGTAGGGATCATAATTGCTCAATGTTGTACTCAATGTTCTGAGGAAGATTTGTTGGACTGTGAATAACAATTCCCTCAGTGCCAATGAATTTATGTATTTAAACATAAATTGTGTGTGTGTGTGTGTGTGTATTTAAAACCGAAAAAAATAACAGATTTAACTTTCCATATAGGAGCAATTGTAATACTCCAAATTTCTTTAGTAATAAACAAGCTAAAGTGATGATACTCTGCTCGGCATATGCTCAGTTGTGTTCACTCTCTGCCTGAGGAAAAACAGTGTGATTGTATCATTTTGTTAGATATTGTCATTAAACTTTTGTAACATTTGTAACACTCTCACTTTTTGTACTAAATTTGATTTGATCATTAAAGGTCAATGAATAGTTCTGTTCATTTTGGAACATAGGAATGTTTTTACATCAAAAGATGGCAGTTAGATTTGTCGTAGTCTGTACTGAAGAAAAGTGTAAAAAAAAGATTAAAAAAATACAATTGCCCCAGGTCTTCCTGACTATTATGTAATTATAGTAGTGTTGTGTGAGAATCGTTGCGTTTACTTGTATCTAATAGGCCATCATCTTGTCTCCATGGTGCCACAAGCCTGTTCCCATGGCTACAAAGATATTGGGGTTCTAGTTTTGTCCAGTTGCATTGGAGAGATGAGACAGAGAGCTGCTGCAATGTTTTTCTTCAGTTCTGTCTGGTTCTGTTATTTGAATGGCTCTTTTGGCTCTTTAATTAAAATGTTTGTTAATTTTCATTCATTTTGCGTCATTGCACCTAAATGGGGACATATCATAGACTACTATTGTTTTATATAAAGCTAACTATAATTACTATAGATTAACCTTAAGCCACACCATAAATCTAACCCTAATAGACAACTTTTTTATTATTTTAATTTTTTAAATAATTATTTAATTTATGTATGGATCCAAATAAGAACGTCCCAAAATGTTCCCGAATGGAAGTTTTGTTAGATTTTGCTCACCTCTGGGTACAAATGTGTCTCCAAACTACAGCTAAGTACACACACACACACACACACACACACACACACACACACACACACACACACACACTCTCATCCATTGGAATATGCAGAAATGAATCGAATGTAGAATGGCATGTTGTGTTTGCTGTGAAATGTCAGTGATGTGTTGCATGCTCAAAGAGGATGCAGACAATTGGTCCTGCTGTTGCCTAGCAACCCAGCCTCAGCACAGTTATCATGGATTTATGGTTAAAACACATTTATCCAAGCTCTCATACTTCGTTATTTTTCTTTCTCTTGTACTCTTAGGTTGTTCGTGATCAGATATCTCACTGCACAGTGAAGTTGAGGCAGACCACAGGACTGATGGAATACTGTCTGGAGGTCATCAAAGAGAACGACCCCAGCGGCTTTCTGCAGGTCACTGACCCTGTATTACACACTGATAAACCTTATCTGCTGACTTAGCACTAAACAAACTCTATGCCTCTAGCTACACAAGCTCAATTTCATGCGTCTCAAACGGATGTACACAGGCCTCTGATGCACAGTCCAAGACAAGTCTCGAGTCCTTTAAGACAGAGTCTAAATCAAGTCTAAGTCTTTTATCACTAGTCCAAGTTAAGTCTTTAAGGAATATTCCGGAGTTAAACAAGTTAAGCTCAAGACAGCATTTGTGGCATAATGTTGATTATCACAAAAATAAATTTTGACTCGTCCCTCCTTTTCTTTAAAAAAATTAAAAAATCGAGGTTAGTGAGGCACTTACAATGGAAGTGTATGGGGCCAATATTTGGTGGATTTAAGGGTAGAAATGTGAAGCTTTAATTTTATAAAAGCACTTTCATTCTTCTGTTTAAGCTGAGCTGTACAGTTGTTTAAATCATCATATATACAATAGGGTGACCAGATGTCCCTGTTTTCCGGGGACAGTACCGGTTTTTGGTGGTCTGCCCCTGACTGGAGCTATTCCCAGAAATGTCCTCGTTTTTCCCGAGTGTTCAAAACGCTCAATAGTGACTCAATAAAACACAATAGTGAATTATTGTGTCCTTCAAGTGGACTCTGAAATATCGTAATTACGAGTTCCGAGCACATGAATCACCCAGAGAATTCAGAAGTTCAAGTGATAAACTCGGAATTCTAGATGATACACGAGTTCTGAGATTGGAGTCCTAAACTTTCAACATGGTGGAGGTGAGTACAAGTTCTGTAGTGAATGACTTGTTTTATCCATTCTCGTCATCAAGCTAACTGAGTGACATGTATTATGGTGTCAAAATAAAAGTTCCTAAAGAAATCGTCAACATCGTCCTTGTTTCTTGTTCTTTTCGACGACAAAGCATGTGAACACAACAACCTCGTAATTACCACTTCAGAAATGGGAAGTAGGAAAATTCCAATAGCACATTAAGACAGCATATATTACACGGCAAGAAACATAGCCTGAGCAGCAAAGCCTACCATGTGCTGTTTATTTTGACCAACAGAGGGGTTTGCTCACTATAGCAGCTTCAGTTCATTCATCTTCCTTAACTGATTATTTGGTCGGGCCAGTTTTGCCATTAAAGGTGCACTCAGTAATTCTAATCCAATACACTTTTTTGTCAAATTCTGCAAATATCTCATCACAGTCTGTCCGTTCTGTGGGTGGGCTAGAAAAACTCTAGTATTTGTACACAGCCCTTGCTTTATAAATGGGACAAAAAAAGGGGATCAGACCGGTCCACACAACACTACTCCAGTCATTCAGCAACAGGGGGTTCTTGCGCATCCACAAGATGGGGGGGTGGGGACAGAGCGAGAGGGAAGTTAATTAGAAGAGCAAAGGCAAATCTGGCTCATCCGAACTTTCTAAACTCTAAGGAGGACAAATGGCTGAGAAACAGACCATGAGAAAAAGGTCAGACGAATATAATCTAAAAAAGAAGGATTATGATGAGTCAAGGAAAGAGCTTCCAAAGGAGCACTGATGGGAGGGGTGTGTTTGTTTTGGCAGTTGAGTTCGAATATCACCAGTGTTTCTCAGGAACTGCTGAGTGCACCTTTAAGAACTGGACCAAGCAATTGAAGATAATTATCATCAGTGTTATAAACCTCAACGTAAGGCTATTATTACTATATTACTATTACTATAACTAGCTATTTATGTTATAAAGTTATTCACAGGTTCTGAATTCTGTGTGGTATTGTATTGAAAGTTTGGCCTTCATAATGTGGGAATGTCTGCACAGACTGCACAAACTAATTAATTAAGAAAAACAGGTCCATATAAGATACGCAATATTTAGGTAAAATAGTATTATGATAATAATGATCATTATTATTAGACCACTAAATTGATTTGAATTTCATTGAGACAAATGCTACAGTACTCAATAGAGCATGATACACCACACACTGTACAAATTATTTCCATGATTTCTTCACTTTATATGTTTTGCCAAATCACCTTAGATTTACTAAAGTGCTCAGATAACATAAGTTTTTACTGAGTAATGGTAATGCACTGATATAATGTAAAAAAAAATTCTATTTTATTTTTATTCATATTTATTTATTTTATTATCAAATTTTATTTTAAATGAACTCAAAATTTTAAGGCAACCAGGTTACTTACTCTTTTAAGGTAAACCAAAATAATTTCTTACAGTGCATAGTTCAGCACATTATCACATTCACCATGGACAAAAAACGTAAATTCCAATTTGTCCCCTTTTTTTAATAAGTAACATGAAATTTCAATCACCTATTGAGCACTGAACTTGAAATGTCCCCGTTTTTCATTTCACAAATCTGGTCACTTTCATTTACAGTCATTTTAGGGTTTTAGGGTTTGTTGACATTACATCGTCATGGCAACAAAGTTGTAAAATTGGCTATAAATTTTCACAGAAATTCATTAGTAAGTGATTTTATCACAATAAAATCATGTTAACACGCATATTGTTTACGTCTCATGGCTATATTTTTGAAACACTGAGTATTTGAATGTTTATGGATTGGCCCCCATTTAAGTATCTCATTGGAACCCAGATTTTTGCTTTTTTTGAAAGAAGCAACTCAAAATATTTTTTTGTGGTAATTGATATCATGCCACAAATGCAGTGGGTTAATCTTAATTTGTATTGAACCTGGAATATTTCTTTAAATATATTTTAGTATTTCTTTTCTATCTGCTGCAGGCTAGTCTTTTAAAGCCCTTTTGCAAGACAATTCATGTCATGTATTGTATTATTTCTAGGGTTTCCCAGAAAAAGTGAGCAAATGACAGCACATTTTCAAAGGAAAAAGCAACAGAGAGTGCATGAGAGGCTCCCTTGCATTTATACAGAATTCAGAAAGATATTCCTCCCTGTAGACCTGTGGTCTTGAGTTGTACATTAGCCTGTCTCAAGTATTTTTGAGACTTAATTGTAATATCTAAACCTAGAAAGCAAGGAAATTGGATACAGTTTTTAAAAATCATGAAAAAGTTATAGAAATTTATGTAGGAAATATAATTTATGTAGAAATATTTACTTTAAAATATACTTATATACTTATTCCAAAGATTGGTTACCCTGTTACATACAAATACAAATCAAATCTTTAGCAAATAATTTCTAAAAACTCAGTTATCTGATATTACTTATTTTATAACTATGAATGACTGGAAATTTTGTAGAAACTTCATGCAAATTCATCAGCAACTTTGGCTTTTTTCTCAAAAACAAACACACTTCCTCAATGACACTTTGCCTTCCAAAACTTTTATGATCAAAATGTTTCTTGCCCTAGAGACTCTTTTTAAATTAACATAAGGTCACACATTTACATAATGGCAACACTTCATTAATTTAACATTATGCATTGTAATATATTATGAATCACCATGTGTGTGTGTGTAGATCTCAGATGCTCTGATAAGAAGGGTCCATATGACTGAGAATCAATGGGGGAAGGGCTCTCTTACCCCTCGCATGAGCAGTGACTTTGACCTGACGCTGGACAGCGGACCCCTGCTGCAGACCACACAACAGTTAGACTTTGTCCAGATGAAGGGTAAGGGTGTGTTTCATTGTTGAATGTCCTTCCTTAATGGCACAGTAATAAAGAACTCTGGACTCAAAATAACCTTATTTTTGTGTGTGTGTGTGTGTGTGTGTATATGTGTATGTGTGTTTGTGTGTGTAGTGCCGGCTGCTCCTATTCTTCAGTTAGAGGAGTGCTGTACTCAAACCAACAGTACTACTCTGTCATGGAAGCAGCCACCCCTCTCCAACATCGCTGTAGATGGATACATTTTGGAATTGGATGATGGGAATGGAGGCCAGTTTAGAGTGAGTGTTGCATACATACAGCTTTAAAAAGGAAATTAACCTTCCATTTTGTGTATATTTTTTGATGTTCTGATCTCAACATAACAGAAGGTATCTTGACAAAGAATGTTATTTTAAGGTATGAGTTACCTTGAGAAAACTAGACAGTATTCTGACCCCTTCGTTTTTTTCCACATTTTGTTATGTTGCAGACTTAGACAAAAACGCTTTAAATATTATTTTCACATCAATCAGCACTCCATACCCCATAATGACAAAGCAAAAACCATATTTTTGATAACTTTGCAACTGAAATATGACACTGACATAAGTATTCAGACGCTTAACTCAGTATTTAGTTGAAGCACCTTTGGCAGCAATTACAGTCTCAAGTCTTTTTGGGAACGATGCAACAAGGTTTGCACACCTGGATTTGGGGATTGTTTGTCATTCTTCTCTGCAGATCCTCTCAAGCTCTGTCAGGTTGGATGGGGATCTTCGGTGGACAGCCATTTTCAGGTCTCTCCAGAGATGTTTGATTGGGTTCAAGTCCGGGCTCTGGCTGGGCCACTCAAGGACATTCACAGAGTTGTCCTTAAACCACTTTTGCGTTGTCTTGGCTGTGTCATTGTCCTTAAGCCCAATCTGAGGTCCTGAGCATTCTGGACCAGGTTTTCATTAAGGATATCTCTGTATTTGCTGCATTCAGCTTCCCTTCAATCCTGACCAGTCCCTACTGCTGAAAAACACCCCAACACCATGATGCGACCACCACCATGCTTTACCATTTGGATGGTATTGCGAAGGTGCTGAGCGGTGCCTGGTTTCATCCATGGATGATGCTTGGAACTGAGGCCAAACAGTTCGAACAGTTCAGTTAATTTCATCAGACCAGAGAATCTTGTTTTTCACAGTCTAAAAGTCCTTTAGTTGCTTTTTTTGCAAAATACAAGCAGGCTTTCATTTGTCTTGCACTGAGGAGAGGCTTCCGTCTGGCTACTCTGCAAGTTGGTGTTGTACTTCTGCAAGTTTTTACCCATTTCCACATATGATCGCTGGAGCTCAACTTGAGTGACCATCAGGTTCTTGGTCACCTCTCTTACCAAGGCCCTTCTCCCCAGATTGCTCCATTTGGCCGGACAGCCAGCTCTAGGAAGAGTCCTGGTTGTTCAAAACTTCTTCCAGCTTAGAATTGTGGAGGTCACTGTGCTCTTGGGAACCTTCAATGCAGACGATTTTTTGTTTTGTTTTTTGTAGCCTTCCCCAGATCTGTGCCTAAACACAATCCTGTTTTTACATTTACATTTGCATTACCTTAAGTGCCATCTAGCGCTTTGTGCATGTGTCAAGCACTAGGAAGTGTAATCGAACTTGCAATCATGACCATGCCTAGATATGGCAATGGCAAGATTTCAGTGAAAAAGGAGTTATATTTTGGTCTGTTCTCACACAAAACTAATTGGATTGCTTCTAAAGACATAGATTAAACCACTGGAGTCATATGGATTACTGTTTTATGCTGACTTCATCTCTTATTTGGAGCTTCAAAGTCCTGATCACCATCTACTTGCATTGTGTGGATCTACAGAGATTACACATCTTAGATGGCATGAGGGTGAATAAATGATGAGAGGATTTTAATTTTTGAGTGAACTATCCCTTTAATCTAACTATTTACTTAATCCTCTTTGTGGACTAAAGAAAGTGCACAATCCTTAATAAGTGATGAGTGTTTACTTATTGAAGTGTTTATTCTACAGTAAGTGATGGCTACATTTGGAATAGGATACTACCATAGTCAGTTTTGGGGAGTAACGAAATACATGTAACAGGATTACGTATTTAAAATGCAAAATATAAGTAACTATTCCACTACAGTTACAATTTAAATAATTGGTAATTATAATACAGTTACATTCTAAAAGTATTTTGATTACTGAAGAGATTACTTTGCCAATTTGTCATTTGTTTCATTTAATATTTAGTCCTTTCAGATGGAAAACATTTAGTTTGGAGCAGAAGAAATAGAAATAAACATTGTGTCAGCTTTACGCTAAGCTAAAATGCTATTTCTAGCCACTTAACATTCACGTTACCAGACACGATCACATTTTTTTATCAAGAAAATTCAAGTTGGATCATAATAAAGTTTTTCTAATAAGACCTTTGATATTAGGGCAAAAATCATATTCTTAATAATAATTTTTATTGTTTTCCTGTAAAAATATCTAAAAATCCTTAAAACAAGATCAATTTGATTTATCTTGTTTTAGAAACAACACTACATAAGATTTTTAGGTTTTTCAGAGAATGTATTTTTAACGTGTATATTTTCTTACAGTACTTACAGTTTTATTGACAAAACAAGTGAAAAAATCAGTGCTGAAAAAGTAATCCAAAGTATTTATGATACGTTACTGACCTTGAGTAATCTAACGGAATACGTTACAAATTACATTGTACAGCATGTAATCTGTAAACCATCCCAACCCTGACCATAGTACATACATAGTATTAATTGTGCAGTTTTAACATGTATACTTTGTACAGTTTTCACATTTAGTAGATGACCCTCTTCATTTAACTAAATTTGCACACTGTGGATCTCACAATGCAATACACTCAAAAATTAACCGCAAGTAATATCAACACTTATTTTAACATCATTATTGATTGTACTGCCAGAAGTTTAGACACATTCCACTCAATTTAATGAAAAATGTAAAAAAAAAAACTAGTATTCCATTCTGAACACGGCCGATGTGGACTTACTAAATGAAGTGTGTATTCTACAGGAAGCGATGTGTTTACTAATTGAGGTGTGTTCTATACAGGAAGTATATGTTGGGACAGAGACGATCTGCACAGTGGATGGTCTGCACTTCAACAGCTCTTATAAGGCTCGCGTTAAAGCGTTTAACTCCAGCGGAGTTGGCCAGTACAGCAAAACTCTTGTAATGCAGACGTCAGAGAGTAAGAGATGTTATCGCCCCACACACACACACACACACACACACACACACACATTGATACACAGACCTTACTATGGAATGCTATTACACTTTATACATGGGGAAGCTTGAGCATGTCACTGCAAAATGATCCAGCAGACTTTTATTATTATCAGTGATGTCAATATAGTGAGGTCTGCTGCAGTGATGTTTTAATGATCTCCATTGTATGTTGGATACTGATCTAAATTAATACACCGTAGTTGTTTATGAGTTTTTAAATAATAGTATAAGCTCTATAAGTGTTGATTATTTGCGAGCACTATATAAATCCAGCTTCCCTGATATGCTGCTTTCCGTCTGCTTTTCTTTCAGTACCCAATTTTGTTACTCTCTTTTTTCCCTCCTTCTACCCCTCTATATTCTGTCTTTTCCATTTCACTGCCTTTTCTTTTTTATCCACCTTTTCCTCGTTCTTTTCCCTCTTTTTCTCTCTTCGTTTCAGTGAGTCTACCTTCATATGGTTGTAAATTTCTGGCAGCAGGTATGAATGCCTGAAACTCTGAACATCATCATCGTTATTTCAACCTCATATACCCTTTTCTGTCAGCTTGTATTAAGTTTGTTTGTGAGAGTTTGGGTGAGGTCCTGATTACACCTGGTATTAACATTGATCTCAGGTGATCCGATCACAAGAGGCCAGCCGAGACACATTTGTGTTTACACCTGAAATAAACATGTGCCTCAAATGCATCTCCTTTGATCACTTTGATCGAATTTGTTTATTGGAAGAGTCTCTGATTTTATGAATGCATACAGTATATCATGCAGTACTTCAGTGTATGGCCGCATGGCTGTCATATCAGCTCAGAATAATTAATGATATCAACGTAACTCACCTCGGATCATCGTTTTGTCATCTACACACTCTATACTGGCACTGTCTACAAAAAAATGGTCATCTCGACTCTGTGAAGTATCAACATATTTTTTGAAAATGTTTTAAAAATGTAATACATTTCTATCGGGAAGACATGCAGGCTTGAGTGAGGTTTATGATGCCATTTATTTGATGAATGTAGAACAGAAAAGTAATGTCTCTCTTTGGCGTAGGCCCCGTCCGGCGGTCCGAGGGAGTTGTACTCGGAACCATCATATCCTGCCGGAGATAGGAGGCAGGGGCGAGGAGCCTACCCCCGTGTGGGACGGGGCTCAACTGGTGGTGGTGGGGTGGTGGAGGTTGCCATCTTAGCGCACTGAAACAGCAATGTGATAGATTGGGAGCAGACTTATAAAGCAATGGCTTACATGTGATTGGCTAGGAATTACCCAGCTAATAGTGTGATGATGTACAGCTGCTAGTCTTCCCGCTAGAACTACGCTGCGCTCACATTACCCGCTAAGAATATACACAGGTGCGAATGAAAACACTGGAGACCTGAAATTGAAAACAGTCGAATCGTAAAACACTTCCACTTTCAGGAAAAAGGTGGATAGCGTCTCGCGTAGGACCGGCACATTTTTAGACTCCGTGTCAAGTTTTAAAAAATGTAGAGACACCTGTGTGTACTGTTTCATTCGTTGCATTGCATCTAGCTTGATTTTAGCGCAGGTGTCACAAAGATTCAGAACAAGTTCAGGCTGCAAAGAGGACTTAATATGACTGTTACATTGTTTCATATTATTCCAAATGAATGCAAAGTTTTGGTGATTGATAAACGGTAAGCCAATGTTTTTTTCCTTCTGCTCTGGAGTGCTGAGGTTATTAAAACTGTGTATGTAAACTGTTACAATATTGTAATGAATGTTGCCTATGATGCTTACATAAAACACAGCCTATTGAAACAATACTCGCTAGGAGAAGAAATTATAAATAGAGTGAGCAGTTTCGGGTTTGGGTTTCATTTTAAGGCCCGAGCAGACCTCTACTCTAGATAAAATGTGATTGGCTCTTTTACTTGTAAGGCGGGACTTCCTTTTCTACATCCACCATATTTGGCATTCCAATTTCTCCCAGTCATTTTAATATAAGTGCTCTGTCTCGGGCTAAATAGTCTCTGGCAACAGGCAGCATGGCCCTCCATAGACATGCTTTTGCACTCAAAGACAGTTGGATGGAGCACAACAGAATGCGTTGAGATGCGTTTTTTAATGTTTCAAACTACATTTAACTAAACACTGCATCCTAAAAACACAGTGCTTATGAATAGAGACACAACCAAAGTGAGACGCTCCAAAAGCATCATCTAATGCATGAGTACATAGATAAACATTTAAAAATAGCGCAGAGGGAAGAAGGCCAATAATAGGGTTATGTTCAATGATATGGAAATAAACAATATTTTGACTTTAAAGCCACTTTTTGGATTTTAGAAATCCTTTGTTTACTGACACAGTGTATGTATATGACGCAATGTATTTGAATTATCTGAATTTTAATATTTATTATATATTATACAGTATATAATTATTTTAATAATAATAATATATAAAATTATCTTTATTTGGGGGACTTTCTCTGTAAATATTAATATTAGTGATAGACCATATATAGGCCACGCCGATTAGGATGATATTTGTCCATTTTGCAATTATCGGCATTGGCCGATAACCAATGTTCGCTTGGCCGATTAAAGTGTTGACTTTCACTTGTATCTGTTACAAAATCTACCAATTGGTTTGTAAATTGATAGTCAACACTTTCTGTTTTCAATATATATACAATTTTCATTTTTACAAGGGTCAAATTTCAGTAATTATTACTTAAGATATAGTTCACTTTAGAAATGTTGTGCACATCTGAGTTGCTGTTGTTAAATTGTATTATTTTTTATCTTCATTTATATCAGCCATCCTGCTCCCTAGATATCGGTATTGGCTATTTAAAACCCCATATCAGTTGACCACTAATTGATATATGCAATTAATTGTATAATTTAATTTGATTAATTAATCAGCACATCATTTAATTAATTTGATTAAAATTTTATATTAATTGACAGCCCTGGAAAAAAGAAAAAAAAACACATAAAGTGCATAAGTCTCAAATATAGCCTACTTTGATTTTTAATATCACCACCAATGTGACATTTAGATTGGAATGCACATAGATATTATAGTCCAATACCTGTATTAAATTAACTTAAGGTGTGTGTGCTTCTCATGATATACATTTATTAATTTACATTTGTTGATTTGCTTTTATCCAAAGCAAATTATCTGTCACTGACTGCATACAGCATACTGAAGGTGAAATCTGTACCTTTATAAATGGACTTTCAATCAGACTTTTTTCTTTTAAAGTTTAGACTCTTGTTTTAGCATCATGGTTGATTGACAGGTCCTTCACTGTTGTCCAGGATGTATCAGGACACATTAATTTTTACACTACAAATGTGATGTGATCGCTTTGCCATTCTATGTACCTCCAAATGTGCTATCCACTTGTGATCGGATCACATGAGACAAGTGCTAAAACCAGGTGAAAACAGGCCATTAGAGAGTACAGGTGTGTGTGTGTGTGTGTGTGTGTGTGTGTGTGTGTGTGTGTGTGTGTGTGTGTGTGTTTGCTTGTTGGACTGTCACTTAAACACATCTGTAATTTAATTCTTAATCTAAACTTAACCCTTATCGCTGTGTATATGTTCTCTTTGCAGTTGCCTGGTTTACTTTTGACTCTGCATCAGCACACCCTGACATCATCTTGTCTAACGACAACCTCACAGTGACGTGTAACAGCTATGATGACCGTGTCATCATGAGCAGCACAGGATTCTCCCGTGGTGTGCACTACTGGGAGATGACAATCGATCGCTATGACAACCACCCTGACCCTGCGTTTGGAGTTGCGCGGGTTGACGTGATGAAAGATGTGATGCTGGGGAAGGATGATAAAGCCTGGGCCATGTATGTGGACAACAATCGCTCCTGGTTCATGCATAACAACTCACACACCAACCGGTATGGATAACTGTGTGTCTGTGCATGTTTGTGTATTGGAGCTTTTTCAGTTGATTATTATGTCTTAAGTGGCCGCTTACACATGATGCATCTTTCAAAACAGCTAGATGGTCAGCAACGGAATGGAGCAAAACAAAGGTCTTGAGACCATTTTTTTTTAAAGTTGAATTACTTTTGACACAGTGTTAAAAATGTGGCACTTATGGAATGAGACATTGAAAAAGCAATGGCCAGAAAGGTCCTTCTGATGCAAGTGTTTATAGACAAACAATTGACAAATGGCACAGACGAAATGCAAAATCACATCCTGAGTAAACAGCCCCTTACACAATTATTTTCAGTACATTTCATAAAATTATTTCTCATTCAATAACTAAATACAATAACTATTTCCAAACTTTAAATAAGTATTTAAAGACCACATTACACATAGGTTAAAAATGAAGGAAAATCTATGAAAACAAAGTAATTAAATTATTTGAACTCTCTTTGCTTGACATCAAGGGAAAATAAGAAATCAGCTAGAAAATAATTGAGTACCCCCACAAGTCTGGCTCAAACAATAGTAAGCAAGTATAAACACCATGGGGCCATGCAGCCATCATACCACTCAGGAAGGAGATGTATTCTGTCTCCTAGAGATGAACATAGTTTGGTGCGAAAAGTGCAAATCAATCCCAGAACAATAGCAAAGGACCTTGTGAAGATGCTGGAGGAAACAGGAAGACAAGTATCTATATCCACAGTTAAATGAGTCTTATATTGACATAACCTGAGAGGCTGCTCAACAAGGAAGAAGCTACTGCTCCAAAAGTGCCATAAAAAGCCAAACTACAGTTTGCAAGTGCACATGGGGACAAAGATCTTACATTCTGGAGAAAAGTACTCTGGTCTAATGAAACAGAAATTTAAATGTTTGGCCCTAATGACCATCGTTATGTTTGGAGGAAAAAGGGTGAGGCTTGCAAGCTGAGGAACGCCATCCCAACTGTGAAGCATGGGGGTGGCGGCATCATGTTGTGGGGGTGCTTTGCTGTAGGAGGGACCGGTGCACTTCACAAAATAGATGGCATCATGATGAAGGAAAATGATCTGGATATATTGAAGCAACATCTCAAGACATTAGCCAGGACAATGACCACAAGCATACCTCCAAAGTTTTGGCAAAATGGTTTAAGGACAACAAAATCAAGGTATTTGAGTGGCCATCACAAAGCCCTGAACTCAATCTGGTAAAAAATATTTGTGGGCAGAACTGAAAAAGCATGTGCGAGCAAGGAGGCCTAAAAACCGGACTCAGTTACACCAGTTCTGTCTGGAGGAATAGGCCAGCATTCCAGCAACTTATTGTGAGAAGGTTGTGGAAGGCTATCCAAAACATTTAAAACAATTTAAAGGCAATACTTCCAAATACTAACAAAGTGTATGGAAACTTCTGACCCCCCGGGGAATGTGATGAAAGAAATAAAAGCTGAAAGAAATCTTTCTCTCAACTATTATTCTGACATTTCACATTCTTAAAATAAAGTAGTGATCCTAACTGACCGAAGACAGGGAATGTTTTCTACTTTTAAATGTCAGGAATTGTGGAAAAACTGAGTTTAAATGTATTTGGCTAAGGTGTATGTAAACTTCTGACCTCAAATATATATATATATATATATATATATATATATATATATATATATATATATATATATAAATAATTGTAAATGTTATTGCTCTATTATTCCAAGGTGTCAATGTCTGTAGATAAATCCAGCGAACATAATTTTTATGTTGAAAACTCTCCTAGCGTAGACATACACCCACTGGCACTCCATGAAAAGTGCAGTTCACCAAGAGTGAAGAGCTTTCATTGCTCTTGAGCCTTACATTTTCATAGATCACACCATATTTACAGCGTCAGATGGCAATATATCAGTAACACCATCTCCCACACAGTCATGGTGTACAATACACTATTGTTTTCATTATTGTTTTGTTTTTTCTTTGAAACTCTGTCTTCTTGTGTTTAGGTTGTCTTAGAATCTGCCAACAGTTGGGTCTGAACGTTATTTTCAAAAGGTGCTTTTAAAAAGGGAAACCCTTCTCTGTCTGCCTTGCACATTCAGGTTTGATGACATCGGGTTGGATTATGTGTCTGTAGAGGGCGGGTTTTGGAGAAAGGGTGTGTGTTTAAAATCTTTTGGCAAAACGGCTGAAATCTCTTACAGGACATTTACAATTATTAATTTAGCAGATGCTTTTATCCAAAGTATCTTACAAAATTAGGACATTTCATAGGACAAGGTGATGTGTAGTTTCTGTGTCACAAGCATCACCAAACAGAATTGCAAAATAATGTCTGTTTTCAAAAAGGTTTCCCAAACACTTCCCAGTCTTCCATTGGTCACGCAAATAGATTATAACACCCAAAGTCATACCATTGGTTGAGCCAATGTTGCTATGTCGAGCTTGTCGGTATGATAAAACCGATGCCAGCTCAGATGTGTATGACTTTCTTTCTTCTGTAGAACGCAAACAAAGAAGAATATCTTAGCCTTGCAATTTCCTGTGTGGAAATTAATGGTGATCACGCATTTAAAGCTCCAGAAAGCAGATAAACATAATCCATAAGACTCCAGTGATTTAATCAATATCTTCTGAAGCGATCCAATCAATTTTGGGTGAGAACAAACTAAAATGTAATTCATTTTTCACTATAAATCACGATATCAGCAGTCTCCTTGGTATCATGATTTCAAGCTTGATTACACTTCCTATAGCATCTTCTAGTGCTCTGAACCTGCGTCAAACACTAGGAAGTGTAATCGAGCTTGAACTCATGATCTTGCCTAGATACTGCAATAGCAAGATGTACAGTGAAAAAGAAGTTATATTTTGATCTGTTCTCACCCAAAACCAACTAGATTGCTTCAGAAGACATTGATAAAACCACTGGAGTCTTATGGATTACTTTTATGCTGACTTTTTTCCATTATGGAGCTTCAAAAGACTGATCACCATTCATTTGCATTGTGAGGACCAACAGTGCATCCGGAAAGTATTCACAGCGCTTCACTTTTTCCACATTTTGTTATGTTACAGCCTTATTACAAAATTTATTAAATTAATTATTTTCAACAAAATTCTACAAACAATACCCCATAATGACAACATGAAAGAAGTTTATTTGAAATCTTTGCAAATTTATTAAAAATAAAAAATTAAACCTGTACATAAGTATTCACAGCCTTTGCCATGACACTCAAAATTAAGCTCAAGTGCATCCTGTTTCCACTGATCATCCTTGAGATGTTTCTACAACTTGATTGGAGTCAACCTGTGGTAAGTTCTGTTGATTGGACATGATTTGGGAAGGCACACACCTGTCTATATAAGGTCCCACAGTTAACATGAATGTCAGAGCGCAAACCAAGCCACAAAGTCAAAGGAATTGTCTGTAGACCTCCGAAACAGGATTGTATCGAGTCACAGATCTGGGGGAGGGTACAGAAATATTTCTGCAGCATTGAAGGTCCCAATAAGCACAGTGGCCTCCATCATCCGTAAATGGAATAAGTTTGGAACCACCAGGACTCTTCCTAGAGCTGGCTGCCCGGCCAAACTGAGCAATCGGGGGAGAAGGCCCTTAGTCAGGAAGGTGACCAAGAACCTGATGGTCACTCTGACAGAGCTCCAGCATTTCTCTGTGAAGAGAGGAGAACCTTCCAGAAGAACAACATCTCTGCAGCACTCCACCAATCAGGCCTGTACGGTAGAGCGGCCAGACGGAAGCCACTCCTCAGTAAAAGGCACATGACAGCCCGCCTGGAGTTTTCCAAAAGGCACCTGAAGGACTCTCAGACCATGAAAAACAAAATTCTCTGGTCTGATGAAACAAAGATTGAACTCTTCGGCCTGAATGGCAAGCGTCATGTCTGGAGGAAACCAGGCATCGCTCATCACCTGGCCAATACCATCCCTACAGTGAGATCTGAAAATGGCTGTCCACCAACACACCCCATCCAACCTGATGGAGCTTGAGAGGTCCTGCAGAGAAGAATGGCGAGAAACTGCCCAAAAATAGGTGTGCCAAGCTTGTAGCATCATACACAAAAAGACTTGAGGCTGTAATTGGTGCCAAAGGTGCCTCAAAAAACTATTGAGCAAAGGCTGTGAATACTTATGCACGTGATTTTTTTTTTTTAATAAATTAAATTAAAAATCTTTTAGAACAATATCTAAGAAAATCATAGACATCTTATATGACATGAGGGTGAGTAAATTATGAGAATTTTCATTTTGGGGTGAACCTTTAACCTCGGAAAGGAGAGAGCATTTAAACAAAATACACAGGCATGTACAAACAGAGAGCAAAAACATTGATACATTACTGCCACCTGCTGTTGGTTCATATCATTCACAATGCAGCAAAGAGAGTTTAGGGATTATGGTTAAAAGGCAATGTTCTGTGATATTTTTGAAAGAAATCTGCATTTAAACATGAATTTATTTTGTGTATGTGTTTATATGGTTGTCAAAAGTCTATAGTGCATGGTTTAGGTTTTGCACACTATTTGATAAGTGCACCATTTTTTATTTATTCTCTGTCTTTCTCATCTTTCTTTCAGTACGGATGGAGGAATAAGTAAAGGAGCGACTGTGGGTGTGCTCCTGGATTTCTCTCGTGGGATTCTGTTGTTTTTGATTAATGATGAGCAACAGGGACCCATTGCCTTCAACACACTGGAGGGCATGTACTACCCCGCCATCAGCCTCAACCGCAACGTTCAGGTAACATTCAGGTTTCCTTTCATTTCTACACTTCAAAGCATCAGAAAAGTGCTTTTTAATTTACAAAAAGTTGCAGCAATCATGTCTAAAAATCTTTGGCTGGGTCAACATGTACTATATCCGTTCTAATATGAAAACTTTTGGTGAAACTTTAGTGTTAATAATAAATATGTTTCCATTTGAAAATGCATTAATTCTGCTATGTTTACACCTCTCATCCACAATAAATACCTCTCCATTACTGCATAATTTGGAAAATGAGGATGTTAGGAAAATGGCAGAATTCGTTTTAGGCCTTTGTGAGATCTGATGTTGGAATTCATGATGCAACACACAAGGTTATTTAACTTTCAACAAGCTAAAATAACAGCAGTCTTGTGAGGTATTGGGCTTAAAAAGTATTTTTGTTTGTATTGGTGTGATGATTACCTATTTTCATGTTTCTTTTAATAGGTGACTCTTCATTCTGGACTGCCTATTCCAGATTTTTATACACCTGGAGATTCTGAACCTGCAGGCTCAGTCTGCTGAAGAGTCCTTATACACAAACACACATTCACAGACAAGTGCACATGGATTCAGCTGTGAGTGCTTGGTTATGGAAAATGCTGCTGACAGTCATTAATGAGTTTTAACGAGGGTTGAGAGTGCTGAAATGTAAATGGACCTGATAAATGTGAGGATTAGGGTCAGCCTAACCCAAACCTTAACTCTTAACTCAAATGTGAGGTAAATTAATACTGAAATCATTTTCCTCTTTTTCTTACTCTTTTTCTAGATATTATTATTATTATTATTATTATTATTATCATTATCATAATTATTATTATTGATGTTGTCATTGTTCTTTAATGGAAAAGGTGCTCATGGATGTGAACTCCCAACTTACTGGATCTTAACAGATGTCTTTCTGTTGTTTCATTATTAAATCTTCTGTGAAGTTAAGCTTAGAAATAAGTTACTGATGTGTTAGACCTTAGAGGATGCATTTTTACATTAATCTAAAAAGTTCTGTTGCATATAAAGGTGTTCTAATGGTGACTTTATAACTTCAGGTTGAAGTGAGGACAGAAACTAGAGTAAAATGTTTGTATTCCATTTTTTACTACAACCTCTGTATATTGTATATTACATCTCAGTTAATGTTACATCCTTACTAATCTCGAACTTCGTCATTAAACTAAAATTCTAACCCAAGCCTTTTCCCTAATTCCAAACCCTATTTCAAACCCAAACTCTGTTAACCCTGACATAAACCACAGGCTGATTTTAAAGGGATAGTTCACACAAAAATGAAAACTATGTCATCATTATTTCACCTTCATGCCATCCCAGATATGTATGACATTCTTTCCTCTGCAAAACACAAATGAAGGTTTTTAGAAGAATATCTCTGCTTTGTTGGTCCATACAATCCAAAGTGAATGGTGACCAAAACTCTGAAGCTCCAAAAAGTACATAAAGGCAGCATAAATGTAATCCATAAAACTTCAGTGGTTTAATCCATGTCTTCTAAAGTGATCCAATTGGGTTTGGTGGAACAGACCAAAATATAAATCCGCCAAGGAGACTGATGATGCCAAGATTTATACTGAAAATGGAGTTATATTTTGATCTGTTCTCTCCCAAAACTGATTGGATCGCTTCAGAAGACATGGATTAAAACACTGGAGTCTTATAGATTACTTTTATGCTGCCTTTATGTGCATTTAGGAGCTTCAAAGTTATGGTCACTATTCACTTGCACTGTAAGGACCTACAGAGCTGAAATATTCTTCTAAGAATCTTTGTTTGTGTTCAACAGAAAAAAGAAAGTCATACACATCTGGCATGGCATGAAAGAGATTAAATAATGAGAGAATTTTCATTTTTGGGTGAACTATCCCTTTAAGTGTAAAGTTAAGATCTGACAAGTTCGAAACAAACAAGATAGGGGTGTATTTCTGTACTATGGCCCCTGAGCCTTGAACCCAAACTCTTTCAATTAGACCTAATCAGAGCCCTATTCCTAAAGCCTAACCAAAACAAATCTCTCCAATCCTCTCTACATGCTACAGTGGAAGAACAACACATACAAAATGGGGCATATTAGACAATGCCAGCATGAGGTGAATGTGTGTTAGTGATGGTAATGGCTTTCTCTTTGTTTGACAGAAGACACTAATTAGGATACAACACACACATGCACACACACAGGCATTTCCACAGCCTTACATAATGTATTCTGCAGAGTTGAGAATGAATAAACTTTTGTTTCTCTGCCTCATTTTCCTTAGCTGCCTCAAAGCTGCACAAGCTAAAACGCAAATACTAAACAAAGAACTGGTGCTGCTTGCATTCAATATGAGAAAATATTGCATTATTAAATAGTATTGCTGCAAATCCAAAATAAAGAATACTTTAAACGACACAGCATACAGAGTAGCTGCTTGAAGCATTAGTTATTAGTTTACCATAAAGGATGTACTTTTGCTTAAACAGATATTTACATGATCCCACTGGTGGGGTTAAAATATTGGGGCAGGCGCTTTACTTTATCTGTTTGTTGGGCAGATGGTTTATGCTCAACAAGCAACTGAATGTTTGGGTGCAGTGAGGGAAAATTTTACCCATTGTAAATTAATTGTATTTTTTCATAAATTAATCCCAAAATAAGAAATGTATTATTATTATTATTATTATTATTATTAAGTGTCTGAACTGTTGTTATCTGTAAAGTTCTATGCTCAATAAACTGGACCAGGTGGAACATGGAGGTGTCTATCATTTTCCTTACAAAATATTTTTGGGCAAAGTATAGTTCTTATAGTAATTTACACCGATCAGCCATAACATTAAAACCACTGACAGGTGAAGTGAATAACATTTATTATCTTGTTACAATGGCACCTGTCAAGAGGTGGGATATACTCTGATCAGCCACAACATTAAAACCACCTGCTAATATTGTGTAGGTCCCCCTTGTGTCGCCAAAACAGCACCAACCTGCATCTTAGAATAGCATTCTGCACAATGATGATGATTTATCGACTTTATAGACATTACATTTGTATCGTCTGTTAATGCTGAACTTCTGTAAAGCTGCTTTGAAACGATGTGTGTTGTGAAAGGCGCTATACAAATAAAATTGACTTGACTTGACTTGACATTCTGAGATGATGAGATGATATTCTTCTCACCACAATTGTACAGAGTGGTTATCTGATTTACTGTAGACTTTGTCGGTTCAAACCAGTCTGGCCATTCACTGTTGACCTCTCTGTCTAAGACTGCCTGCAATGGGCACGTGAGCGTCAGAACTGGACAATGGAGCAAAGGATAAAGGTGGCCTGGTCTGATGAATCACATTTTCTTTAAGATCATGTAGATGGCCAGGTCCATGTGCGTCGTTTAACTGGGGAAGAGATGGCATCAGGATGCACCATGGGAAGAAGTCAGGCCAGCGGAGGTAGTGTGATGCTCTGGGCAATGCTCTGCTGGGAAACCTTGGGTCCTGGCATTCATATGTATGTTACTTTGACACGTACCACCACCTACCTAAAAATTAATGCAGACCACGAACACCCCTTCATGGCAACGGTATTCCCTGATGGTAGTGGCCTCTTTCAACAAGATAATGCGCCCTGCCACACTGCAAAAATTGTTCAGGAATGGTTTGAGGAACATGATGATTGGCCTCCAAATTCCCCAGGTCTCAATCTGATTGAGCATCTATGGGATGTGCTGGACCATCAAGTCCGATCCATGGTGGCTCCACCTTGCAACTTACAGGACTTAAAGGATCTGCTGCTAACGTCTTGGTGCCAGGTACCACAGGACACCTTGAGAGGTCTTGTGGAGTCCATGCCTCGACTGGTCAGAGCTGTTTTGGCGACACCTACACGATATTAGGCAGGTGGTTATAATGTTGTGACTGATCTGTGTATGTAAGGGACAAGTGAACTCGAAGGGTGAACTAAACATGGACTCGTCAATAATTCAAACGAGAGAGTGAAAGAGAGAGAGACTTTCTGCCCCTCCCTCCGTTTGTCCTATAAAATTGGGGGCTTGTCACCTCGAATACTCGGTGTAACGGGTGATCTTCAGGATGGCGACCCCTCTAACGGACCAGGAGAAGCGCAAGCAGATCAGCATCAGGGGGATCGTAGGTGTGGAGAATGTGGCGGAGCTAAAGAAGGGTTTTAACCGGCACCTGCACTTCACGCTCGTGAAAGACCGGAACGTCGCTACGCCGCGCGACTATTATTTCGCTCTCGCGCACACGGTGCGTGATCACCTGGTGGGTCGCTGGATCCGCACTCAGCAGTTCTACTATGAGACCGACCCGAAGGTGGGTTAAAAACACTGTCACAGGACGAAGTTCGGTTGAAGAACTTACAAACCAAAAGTTTACATAATTTCATTAAGAAATAGGTCACTGACTCTGCGCGCTTAAACGTTTGAGGTTTACTAATGTCCGATCTCAACGGTGGACGTGAACATTTTTGCTTGATTTTGAATTGTATATTTATTTTTAACATTTTTTTATTCTTTTTTTTTTTTTTTTTTATTTATTTTTTATACATCATTAGTTCAAAACCGTGACAAGTTATTAGGGTTCAAAAGTGCCTATAGGCATCCTGGGATAAAAAGCACATTTGATTTGATTTTCTCCCGAAACACTAAATAAAAAAAATAAAAATAAACAAAAAAAAGTAGTTTAGGCCTATTTAACAACTGTTTGTTACTATGCATGGCAAATATTTCTGACCCAAGAGATGTGTGCAGTGTCTAAAGTTTGATTTTGTTTAAGGTGATTGAATCAAAAGTTTTTAAGTAACTGTCCAATAAGTGAAAAGGAGAGTATTTGGGGAAATTCATGGATCAAAAGGTTTGGGAACCCAGTAATAATAACTGTACATCTGATAAAGACTGGCACTGACCCAGTAGCAACTTTTTTGTCAAATATTATAATCCAAAATCACTTGAACATGTAAGGCTCAGAATTGATGCATTAGGCTTCTGTGTACCAAATGCATAAGCCAAGAATTCTCATTCTTTCCATAAAGTGTAAGTATATATAATATTATAGTTGATGCATGTGTGTATTTTGTGTAATACAGCGTGTATATTACCTGTCTTTGGAGTTCTACATGGGTAGAGCTCTCCAGAACACCATGATTAACCTGGGTCTGCAGAACGCCTGTGATGAGGCTCTCTACCAGGTGAGAGAGGACAAAAAATCCATCCATACATCCATTCATCCAACTGACTGTATGTTAGATAAATCTCTCTTTCTCCCTCGTTATAGTTGGGGCTGGATATGGAGGATCTGGAAGAGATGGAGGAAGATGCCGGATTGGGCAATGGAGGCCTGGGAAGATTAGCAGGTCTCTGTCTCTCTTTCACACACACACACACACACACACACACACACACACACACACACACAAACACTCTCATTCTGTCTTATGCATGTGGTGCTCTACCAATGACTGCTCTTGTGCCTGTGCAGTATGCAGTTTGGAAATCTCTTCTGTGTGTGCTTTAAGTTTTGCAAGAGAAAATAACCAGACAATTAACACAGACAGAGCCAGATTTGAAGCTCAAAAACCAAGATATACATTAGGGTTAATTACTCTGTGTACAATTTGTGTGTATGCAATCCATAGCTTGTTTTCTGGACTCCATGGCGACTCTGGGTCTGGCTGCTTATGGATATGGGATCCGTTATGAGTATGGAATCTTCAACCAGAAAATCAAAGATGGCTGGCAGGTAAATCATTTTTTGTTCATACCCAAGTGAAAGACCATAGTGTCTTTATTTGTTACATTCACCAAGAACACCCAAATAATTTAGCATTATCTCCGCTTCCAAACCCGAACATAACCACACTGCACTGCTGCACATTTTGAGGATGGTCCCATTTCTTCCTAACACCGGTATTTATAGTAGTTCTTACAGTTTGCAGTGTTTTGTTGTGTACATAAAAATCAATCCTTTTAGGCCAGGAGTCCATTGCTTTTGTGGTCACTGGCCTGGTGCATGTTTGGCATGTGAACTTGTCATAGAGCTGATAATACTGGACCAATGGGAACCTCACGCCGGCACCAGAAGGTTGATAATATTGTACTGCTGCACGATATACTTGCAAAAGTTCAGAGGTGATAATGGTTTGTTTGTGAAGTAAACATGCTCTAATTTAAAAAATACACACACACACACACCTGAACTTTAACCTGCCCTAGATTTGAGTATAGAGTCAATGTCAGTACAGCTGTAAGACTAACACTAAAATTACAGCACAGGGGCCTGGGTAGCTCAGCTAGTAAAGACGCTAACTACCACCCCTGGAGTCACAAGTACGAATCCAGCCAGGTCTCCTAAGCAACCAAATTGGCCCGGTTGTTAGGGAGGGTAGAGTCACATGGGGTAACCTCCTCATGGTCACTATAATATGGTTCTCGCTCTCGGTGGAGCGCATGGTGAGTTGTGTGTGGATGCCACAGAGAATAGCGTGGGCCTCCACACATTCCACGTCTCTGCGGTAACGCACTCAACAAGCCACGTGATAAGATGCACGGAGTGGCGGTCTTAGACGTGGAGGCAACCGATATTCGTCCTCCGCCACCCAGATTAAGATATGTCACTACGCTACCATGAGGATTTAGAGTGCATTGGGAATTGGGCATTCCAAATTTTGGCGAAAAATAAATAAATTAATAAAAATACAAAATTACAGCACAGCTCAAACACAGGACAAATGTATAAAGTGAACATTTATAGGTGAAATTTGTTATTTCTGCACTACAAATTGCAATCAGTTTGTGGCACGACATAATAACATTGGCTCGACAAGGCAGGCCATGTTTTTCAAATGATGGAAGACTGGGGAAGTATTTAAAACTAGTGAAAAGAGTCATCAATTTGCACTTGACCTCTATAGAAATGCTAGCAATTCAATACCTTGAATGCACTGGATCAATGCATCTGCCAAATTAATAAATATAGGTTGATCCAGATCTTTGCTGTATCAGATTTACTGTATGTCCTTAAATTTTCTTGTGATTTGTTTAATGCCCTGTTTGTTAGGTTGAGGAGGCCGATGATTGGTTGAGGTACGGTAACCCTTGGGAAAAGGCCCGTCCTGAGTTCATGCTGCCAGTCCATTTCTACGGCCGCTTAGAGGAGGTGGAGGGGGCGGAGCCGAAGTGGGTTGACACCCAGGTATTGATTCATAAAAGTTACACAAATAAATATATAAACACACACTCACAAATGCACAATATAATGCTCTTGGTAGGTTTGTAATGCGTGATTGTGGAATAGGTGGTTTTGGCTATGCCGTACGACACGCCAGTTCCAGGTTACATGAACAACACTGTGAACACTATGCGTCTTTGGTCCGCTCGAGCACCCAACGATTTCAACCTGCGGGACTGTGAGTCATTCCAACATCTGGTCATGATTTGCTTTATCCAATATTATTATATTAATTATTACTATTATATTATTAAGTTAAAATTACATTGACTCTATAGATTCTATTTATTTTCCTAAAACTTTCCTTTGACACCTGAATTCGATTCCACTCGAAATTATATGATAATTCAACTATGGATGTTTTTTCACAGTTAATGTAGGCGATTATATTCAGGCAGTTCTGGACCGTAACTTAGCAGAAAATATTTCACGTGTGCTCTATCCAAACGACAATGTAAGTTTGTTACCAACACTGTTCCTCTGTTCACTCAGGCTTTTCTCTATTTAAGATGCATTCATCTGAGATTATTATGTAAATTAGGTTTCAGTTATCCAATTTAAGCCATTCAGACCTTAATTTTAAATGTCATTTTGTAGTTCTTTGACACTGTAATTTGTGGTTGTAGTTTTTTGAGGGGAAGGAGCTACGTTTGAAGCAGGAATATTTTGTGGTGGCTGCGACTTTGCAAGATGTGATTCGCCGCTTTAAGACTTCAAAGAGAAACTGCTCTGCACGGTTGTCATTTGACAGCTTCCCTGATAAGGTCTTGTTTTTACTTTATACTAGATGTTAAACATCACACTAGTTACAACACAGCCATTTCATGCTGTTTTACAGTCACTGCGAGGCAAAATGCATTTTTATAGGCACTTAAAAGAATACTTCACCCAAAAATTACAATTCATAATTCATAATTTTCTCACCCTCATATCATCCCAGATGTGTATGACTTTCTATCTTCTGCAGAACACAAAGATGTTTAGAAGACTATCTCAGCACTGTAGGTCCATACAATGCAAGACAACAGGGTTCAAACTTTAAGAAACAGATCAATATTTAAGTCCTTTTTTTACTACGTTCTCTCAGCTGATCTCTCCAAAGAGTTCTTCTTTTGTTTTTGGCGATTTGCATTCGTTGTGTATATATCGCCACCTACTGGGCAAGGAGGAGAAGTTATAGTTATATAAAGAAGGACTTATATATTGATCTGTTTCTCACCCACACCTATCATATTGCTTCTGAAGACATGGATTTAAACACTGGAGTCTTATGGATTACTTTTATACTGCCTTTATGTGCTTCTTAACCTTCCTGTTGACTTGTATTGTATGGAGCTACAAAGCTGAGATATTCTTCGAAAAACCTTTAGCTGTAGAAAAAAGATATACACATCTGGGATGGCATGAGGGTTAGTACATTTTGAGAGAATTTTCATTTTTGGATTAAATATTCCTTAAACTGCCACGCTATTGTTCTGTATCACAGCATTAACTTTGAAGTCTGCGTGTGTATTTGTCTTATCGTGTATATGTGCGTGTCAGGTTGCCATCCAACTGAATGATACTCATCCTGCTATGGCCATCCCTGAGCTGATGAGGATATTTATGGACATTGAGAAACTGGATTGGGACACAGTAAGATTTATCAATAACCATACACTCATTTGAATATTCCTGCGACGGCACAGAATAATGATACGACACAGATAATGACTCACTTATCATATATTTTAAATGGCTAATATTGAGAATGTGGATGTGTCTAGGCCTGGGATATTACAAAGCGAACGTTTGCCTACACCAACCACACAGTTCTGCCTGAGGCTCTTGAGCGCTGGCCGGTTGAACTGATGGAGAAACTTTTACCCCGACACCTGCAAATCATATACAAGATCAACCAAACACACCTTGATGTGAGTATACCCACACAAAAAAGGAAGGTTTTATCAGTTTAGGTCTGTTTTGGGGATGATATTGTGGCCAAACAATAGGTATGTACATTCATACACACGTTTACTTACCTATATGAGCAAGGACACGCAAAAGACTTCTATTGTTTTTATATAAATCATGTTTTCATATATCATTGCCGAATTGATCGGCAGATGGGTGTGCGGGGATCCAGCATATGAGGTAGGATGGTTCTTCTGGTAACTAGTAACGATACATATTACAAGTATCTAACGAATTTATCAGGAGCTCGACAGTAATAAGCTAACTTGTGTTGCAACTACCTTGACTTAACTGTCAAGAAGCAACTCGGCAAGTTTGGCGTCTCAGTCGAAACCCAAAAATGCCCCAAAAATGTTAATGCGACGCCAATGTTCACTCTGGTTTTACTCCGTTCTTTTTCTCTGGTTCTTTTAGCAAGTCTTTGAATTTTGGCTAAATTTATTTTCCTCTGTACACGACTGATATGGATGTTCATAGTCCCCTAGTTGAACAAACAGCTTACCACAAGTAGTCACACGCCAAACTCACACTATAGGTTGAGCTAGAAAGGGATAGGTGGAGCTGAACGGGCCACTCAAAATATAAACATCAATGTTTTGATAGTACCTGGGTAGCTCAGTGTTTATACTCCTTGGTGCTGTAAACCCACGAATGGCCTACTTATAGGTGCCAATGAACAATAAACTAGGATAACAGAAGGTATTTTGACATCAAAAATGTTACTTTACCTTTAAAGCAACACGTGGTTTTGTCAATTTATGAGCCTTTTTAACTAGTGAGGACTACTTAAAATGTCCTCAAGATGATTTTTGTAATTTTTCACTATATTAGTAAGGACATTTACTTTTTGGCCTGTTACAAGTATAGCAAAGCACACACAGAGACACACACACACACACACACACACACACACACACACACACACCCTCAGAACAAACACCAAATAAGTGTGTGTGTGTGTGTGTGTGTGTGTGTGTGTGTGTGTGTGTGTGAGCGTGAGCGTGTATTTATCAATTTGTGGGGACCAAATGTCCCCATAAGGATAGTAAAACCCAATTTGTCAAGTTAAGAACAGCTTTTAAATCATAGTAAATTATGTTTTTTGAAAATGTAAAAATGCAGAAAGTTTTCTGTGAGGGTTAGTTTTAGGGGTAGGCTTAGGGGATAGAATATAAAGTTTGTACTGTATAAATACCATTATGTCTATGGAAAGTTCCCATAAAACATGGAAACCCAACATGGGTGTGTGTGCGTGTGTGTTTTGTGTGTGTGTCTGTGTCTGTGTCTGTGTGTGTAGCATATAGCGTCTCTGTTTCCAGACGATCTGGACCGAATCTGCAGGATGTCACTGATCGAGGAGGGAGGAGGGAAGAGAGTAAACATGGCTCATCTCTGCATCGTGGGATCACACAAAGTGAATGGAGTCGCACAGATTCACTCTGACATCATAAAAACAGATGTGTAGGCAGCCCTTTCTCACTCCCTCACACACACGTACTGTACAGTCCTACAGTAAATCCCATTGCTGATCATTTTCTTAAATGACTGCAACTAAATGTATCTAATTATTTAGATTCCGAGACTTCAGTGAGTTGGAACCAGAGAAGTTTCAAAATAAAACAAACGGCATCACACCGCGACGCTGGCTGCTGCTCTGCAACCCTGGACTCGCTGATCTGATCGCAGAGGTCAAACACACACTCACAGTTTGTTTTTTCTTATGACACATTTTAGGTGTCGGTTGAGGTTTCATCAGTATGTTTTGTGTGATTTGTATTGGTGTGTGTTCATAGGCTATCGGTGAAGATTACGTGAAAGATCTGACTCAGCTGGAAAAGCTGAATGATCTGGTTGATGATGATGCTTTTATCAGAGATTTATCCAAAGTCAAACAGGTCGGAAAACACACTTGGTTATTTTTTCACTTCTTTATATAATTGTTTGCTGTGTGGGAGGATTCCTTTGGGCATTAGTGAGTCAGATTTATTAAATTATAAAGGTTGGTATATTCATAAAGTCAAAGTGATTTACAATTAATTTAATGTGCATGTGTGCATTTAGGATAACAAGCTGAAATTTGCACATTACTTGGAGAAGCTGTATGATGTGGATGTAAATCCTGCATCCATGTTTGACGTTCATGTGAAAAGAATTCATGAATACAAACGACAGCTTCTTAACTGCCTCCACATCATCACCATGTATAACCGTACGTCCACATAAAAGCAAACAAATACATTGAAACACAAATTTTGAAGTTCCTTTGGATGAAAATGACAGTCTGTCTCTGTCTTACACACAGGCATCAAGAGAAATCCCACCAAACCGTTTGTACCACGAACTGTGATCATCGGGGGCAAGGTAAAGCAAACACTCTCTTCCAAACACACAAACCTCATTCTGATTTGCAGTATGTGTATTTACTGTGTGTATGTACATGCATGTGCAGGCTGCTCCTGGATATCACATGGCAAAGATGATAATTAAGTTGATCACCTCTGTCGCTGATGTCGTCAATAACGATCCTGTGATTGGCCGTAAACTGAAGGTCATTTACCTGGAGAACTACAGAGTGTCACTGGCAGAGAAGGGTAACACACACACACACACACACACACACACACACACACACACACACACACACTAACAAATACACTGATGAAAGACTAGCTTTAGGCCAGCATGATTTTCCATGATGGCTGTGCTTGGTGTATGCTGGGAACCGCATCCAGTTGTGGGTAATTTGGGGTTTTATTGCATAAAATGATGTGTATCTGTTTTCGCAGTGATCCCAGCTACTGACCTGTCGGAGCAGATCTCCACTGCAGGAACGGAGGCGTCCGGAACAGGAAACATGAAGTTCATGTTGAATGGGGCACTGACTATCGGCACTATGGATGGTGCCAACGTGGAGATGGCAGAGGAAGCCGGAGAAGAAAACCTTTTCATCTTTGGCATGAGAGTGGAAGATGTAGTAGAAATGGATAAAGAAGGGTAGGGATTGAGAAAGAGATAATAAATATATGATTTTTTTTTTTTGTGTGTGTGTCTTGATGGCTTCATGTAAAGCCATTTATGTACTTGTGTGAAGATATTAACCATTCAATTTGTGTGTGTGTGTGTGTGTGTGTGTGTGTGTGTGTAGCTATGATGCATTAGAGTATTACGAGAGTCTTCCTGAGCTGAAACACGCCATAGATCAAATTAAAAGTGGCTATTTTTCACCGAAACAGCCGGAGATGTTCAGCGACATCATCAACATGCTGTTCCATCATGATCGGTAAAACTTACACACACGTTCTTTCTTAAATTCCTATACCCAATAGCAAAAAGCTAAATCAGTGAATCTCTTACATACACTATAAAAGAGAATCTGTTAAATTTACAGTGCAATAACGGCAGCTGTGTTTGCCATATATTACCGTAACTAGATATAAAAACCTTCTGGAACTATAAAAGCCTGCTTTTCACTTTTAAATGTATTGTTAATCACCTTAATAACTACAAAAGGGCATATGATGACTTAAAGTTAATCAAGAGTGACCTTTCCGTAAGCAATAATTAATACATTTGTTGAGATGTACATATGCACAGCTTCACCCAATCACAAAACACCATAAGGGTAAAACATGTGACACTAAAATAGTCCATTAAACATTAAATAAACAACATACAATATAACACAGAACACCCTAATGTACATAACTGATATTAACAATAGGAAGAAACATAACTATTCACATAAAATATAATGAAATGTGATGGATCATTCAGGGACCACTGGGAACACCTGATTGTTTTTTTTTGTTTTTTTTTACTGTAACTAACAATAACAATTTCTAATAAATAGAAATTAAGTGTATTTTCTTGTTTATTTAAACTCACTCATCATTTACTCACCTAATGCCATCCCATATGTGTATGACGTTCTTTCTGTTGCTGAACACAAAAAGATTTTTAGAAGAATATTTCAGCTCTGTAGGTCCATACAATGCAAGTAGATTGTAGTACCACATTTTTAAGCTCCAAATAGACATAAAGGCATAAAAGCAATCCATAAGACTCCAGTGGTTAAATCCATATGTTCAGAAGTGATATACAATATATAGTGTGGGTGAGATCAATATTGAAGTCCTTTTTTGCTGTCACTTTTGATTTGGTGATTTGCATTCTTTGTGCATACCGCCACCTGCTGGGCAAGAAGGAGAATGTATGGCAAAAACTGACTTAAAGGAATAGTTCACCCAAATAGGAAAATTCTCTCATTATTAATTTACCCTGATGTCATCCCAGATATGTATTACTGTTTTTCTTCAGCAGAACACAAATTAAGATTTTTAGAAGAAGATAGTTTAGAAGTACACAGGTGTCAGCACTTTGACGGTCCAAAAGTCACATTTAGGCAGCATAAAAGTAATCCATGTGACTCCAGTCGATCAATGAATGTCTTCTGAAGAAAATTGATACGTTTGTGTAAAAAAAAAAACGTTGATAATTACAACATTATTAACTTTTAAAAATGCTTCATGCCAGGAGCTGACAAAGCTTGAAGTAAGCGCTTCGGCGATTTCACGCGAGAATTCAGAAGCGGCACTCATTTACAACAGAAGAACGAACATCATCCGAGAGTTCAGCCATTTCAAATAGCATCAGAGCTCTGGATGGAAGCACCAATTTAAAGTTAAAAATGCTTTAATTCGCTGACTACCACACCTGGAGTCACAAGTTTGAATCCAGGGCATGCTGAGTGACTCCAGTCAGGCTTCCTAAGCAACCAATTGGCCCGGTTGCTAGTGAGTGTAGTCACGTTGGGTTAACCTCCTCGTGGTCACTATAATGTGGTTCTCGCTAATATGGTTCTCGGTGGGGCACGTGGTGAGTTGTGCGTGGATGTCTCCGCGGTAACACCCTTAACAAGCCACGTGATAAGATCGGTCTCAGACACATAGGCAACTGAGATTCGTCCTCTGCCACCCGGATTGAGGTTGTCCCTACACCACCATGAGGACATGGAGCGCATTGGGAATTGGGCATTATACATATCGATTTGCTTCAGAAGACATTCATTGATCAACTGGAGTCGCATGGATTACTTTAATGCTGCATAAATATGACTTTTTAAAGTACTGCCACCCGTGTGCTTCCAAAATTCTTAATTTGTGTTCTGCTGAAGGAAGACAAAAACATCTGGGATGACATCAGGGTAAGTGAATAATGAGAGAATTTTCCTTTGTGAGTGAACTATTGCTTTAAATATAGTTTCTCACACACTATCTGGTCACTTCTGAAGATATAGATTTCATTTTTACATTCTTTTACATTTGAAATTATGGACGTATTTCACAGTGAACGAGATTAAATGGAGATCAAATGGAGACTCTCCTCTAGAGTTTCAGGACAGCTCTCGACAATGTTTAAAATTTGCTCAGATTTGCAAGGACACCCAAGTCTGCAATTAAAAATTGAAAGATTTCAAATATGTTCTTCTCAACAAAGATTTATCTGAGCTATGTCATCCACACTGGTTTTACAGTTCTATGTATCTATTTCTGTTTGTATTTTTATTTCTCCTGTAAGAATCTTTGGAGAAACATCTGAAACAATGTTAATATAACTGAATGACTGAAAGATTAAACATAAAAGAGAATTAAATCTCCTGAGCTATTAAAAGTAAACTAAATAAGCAATCGAAATATTGATCAATAAAAATGTATGCACTCTCTCATCTCTTTAAATCTCTTTCAGGTTTAAAGTTTTCGCAGACTATGAGTCTTATGTCCAGTGCCAAGATAGAGTCAGCGCTCTCTATAAGGTGAACGTGCATCTGTGTTGCATGCTCTGTTTGACACTATCACATCACATTACTCTAACACACACCACATTCTACATGTAACTATATTAACTAGTATTTAAATTATAGTTTGACCTGTCTATCTGATACACTGCTACAGTGCTATTGTTACATTTTGGCATTGCGTTTTGATCACATAAATTAAATTCATGAATTCATCTAGCCATAAACTTTAATTATGGTTGTTCTGAATCTGGATTGAAGTGCATACAGTGCACAGGTGTGAGTGTCTTAATAACACTATTTCCCCTCAGGATCAGAAAGAATGGACTCAGATGGTAATTAAGAACATTGCAGCTTCTGGAAAGTTCTCCAGTGACCGTACCATTACAGAGTACGCCACTGAGATCTGGGGAGTGGAACCCACTGACCTGAAGATTCCCCCACCCAGCGAACCACGCGAAGCTCTGGAGGAAACAGCTCGTGCCCTGCGCAAAATCTAAACACATATATGCACAGTGCCGTAGGATCACTTGTTACAGTTGTTACCATGGCTACTTAACATAGTATGAACCTAGTTTTCTGTTCTTTCTTTGTTAAACATGTTCTTCAGTCCATTCATTTTTGCTTGCAAATTTTAAAAATTTTTTTATGAACTGATGCTGCATTTATCTTGCAAATATCTAAACAAATATATTACTTGTAAAGAGCTAGAATAAATCTTGTGTTTTAATTAAACATTGAAGTTAGTTTGGCCTGCGCCCCATCATGATTTCACATTTGTCGTATCCATGATTTTTATGTAATTTTGAATCAATGAATCACGCTCGGAAATCTCTATTACATAACACTATTAAAGGAATATTTGTGGCATAATATTGATAACCACAAAAATGAATTTCGACTCGTCCCTACATTACTTTTGCTAAAACGTAATTAACCACTTTAAAAGTGTTAAAGTAAGGCACTTACAATGGAAATGAATGGGGCCAACTGTTGGAGGGGAAGCTTATGATTTTATAAATGCACTTGTTGATTGTGTCACTCTAAATTCATGTTAACAAGCATATTTCTTACATCTTGTGGCAATACTTTTGAAACAGTGAGTATTTTAACATTTACGGATTGGTCCCATTCACTTCCACTGTAACAGATTTAGCTTTTTTTTTTTTAAATAATAATTAAAATAAAATAAAAAATAATTTCTGTGGTAATCAACATTATAGTATAAATGCTGTTAATTGAGTTTCACTTGATAAAACACTGAATATGCCTTTAAATCTGCAATGTACTTTTGATAAAATAATAGAGCATAAAATAGAAATAGTATATCCATAGAGTACAGAGTAGTTTCTCTTCCTATCTGAGCATGCTACACAACTCCTTGTCCAGGCTTTTGTTATATCTATACTGGACTACTGCAATGCTCTTCCGGCAGGACTTTCTGCATGTACAGTCAAACTGATCCTGAATGCGGCAGCATAATTGGTTTTTGACAAGTCCAAGGAAGTGCACGTTATACCTCTCTTTATCTATCAGCACCGGTTGCCAATGGTTGCTCACATCAAGTTTAAGGCATTGACGGTCGCTTACAAAAAAACCACTGGCTCCGCAACCCCCAGTCTACACTAGCTACTTCAAGTCTATGTACCCTCCAGAAGCTTATGATCAGCTGGTGAGCGGCACCTTGTGGTGCCATCTCACAGAGGCACAAAATCACTTTCCCGGACCTTCAATACAGCTATCGTTCGTTGGTGAAACGGCCTGCCAAACCCCACCTGAGCAGCTGATTCTCTAGCCACATTCAAGAATCATCTAAAGGCGCATCTCTTTCTTGAGCACTTGATCACCCACTGATCACTCAATCCAACTAATGCAATAACTGTCTTCTTCTCTGAGCAATTTGCAACATTGTATTAAAGCGCTTCTCTTATTACTGCCTCCATAGGATGAATCGCTGTTGTTGTACTCCTCATTTGTAAGTGGATTTGGATAAAAGCGTATTATTAACTATATCATACCTATAAATTATAGTATTACTCTACAATGTTGAATTCCAGTAGTCATGCAATAGAAACAAATCTTCCCTGTATTGAATTTGAGACGAGAGAGATGAGAACTCATCAACAGGTGTGCAGTTTCATCACTCTCCTGCTGGAGGCGCTGTTGCGCTCTGTGTTTCCACACGTCTCCTCCTCTTCCTCCTATAGGGCCTTTCAAAATCGCCCCTACCGGCCCATTATAACTGAACACACAATATAACGCGCTGACCCGAACGCTCACATCCGCAGCACAGCCATTCACAGCTTCATCTCCGGCATTATATCCAAACACAGACACAGTGGGTCAGTTTTAGAGCGAGCTCAAGATCAAACTAAATGGACTGAGAGTCGGATAACGGAGAGAGAGAGAGAGAGAGCGCGAGCGCATCTGTGAAACCGCACGGGTATGTTCTGAGATGTTTGACTTTTGATCATTCATGGCAAATCACATTAGTTTCACTCAGAAAAGTTTCACGAATTCACCAGCATTAATATTTAATTATGGTTGCTTTGAATCTGGTTTGAGTTTGTGCCTGTGACCTGATGTGATCATTTATGATTGGTAAAATCAAGAGTTTTTTCAGAGAGTACTCAATGTTGGCATTGAGCCTGACACAATGTTTCTCCCCCAGTGAAAGTACCTCCTCTCATTATAAACAGTCAACTGTAATGAGATGTTTCTAAAAAAATATTTGTTTAGGCTTTAAAGAAGTTGCACTTTAACTAAGCGTGTGATGGTGAAAGTATGGGTTTATAATGTTGCGTTGCTGTGTGTATGTGTTGCTAAGTGTCAGTGTTATGTGCGTCTGATATTGCAGAAGTGCGGCCATGTGATTAGGGAAGTAGTGTTGGTTTGCAACAGGTTGTGGAAGTGTTTCATAATGGTTGTGTTTTTTATTTTTTTATTTTTTTGGAAAAGAAAACGCATCAAACACCATGCACTGTGATGAATTGGTCTTCTGTCTGCCTCTGAAATGTTTAATCTGCTCAGAGACTCTCTGCATGTCTTTCAGTCTCAGTGTCTCTCTTTGTCCCTCTGTGTCTCACCGCTGGACTCTGTGATTTCTGAGGAGTATGTTTGTTATCCAACTGTATGGCTTGTTATTTATTCTCTGCAACTGCTATTGATCACAAAAATTGACAAAAATCCTCCGATATTTAAAATTGAAAAGAATTCCTCAGTTTTCTAATGTTATCTTACATTTGATAAATATTTACATATTCTGTTGACCTATGTTGTCATAGGTTTGGTGTCTCTGCAGACACTGTAGCGAGCTTTAGCTCTCCAGATATCTATCTATCTATCTATCTATCTATATAAGATCAAATAAAAAATCATTATTTACTCACCCTAATGTTGTTCCAAAACCATAAGTCTTTCTTTCTACCATGGAACACAAGAGGTCAGAATGTTAGCCTCAGACAGTGGCCATTCATTTAGGCTACTTTTTATAATTTTGCCATGCAATGAAAGCGAGTGGTGACTGAGACTATCAATCTGTAACCTTCTGCCTTGCATCGCCTTGTGTGTTCCACAGAAGAAAATGATACTGAGCTATGTCATCCACACTGGTTTTACAGTTCTATGTATCTATTTCTGTTTGTATTTTTATTTCTCCTGTAAGAATCTTTGGAGAAACATCTGAAACAATGTTAATATAACTGAATGACTGAAAGATTAAACATAAAAGAGAATTAAATCTCCTGAGCTATTAAAAGTAAACTAAATAAGCAATCGAAATATTGATCAATAAAAATGTATGCACTCTCTCATCTCTTTAAATCTCTTTCAGGTTTAAAGTTTTCGCAGACTATGAGTCTTATGTCCAGTGCCAAGATAGAGTCAGCGCTCTCTATAAGGTGAACGTGCATCTGTGTTGCATGCTCTGTTTGACACTATCACATCACATTACTCTAACACACACCACATTCTACATGTAACTATATTAACTAGTATTTAAATTATAGTTTGACCTGTCTATCTGATACACTGCTACAGTGCTATTGTTACATTTTGGCATTGCGTTTTGATCACATAAATTAAATTCATGAATTCATCTAGCCATAAACTTTAATTATGGTTGTTCTGAATCTGGATTGAAGTGCATACAGTGCACAGGTGTGAGTGTCTTAATAACACTATTTCCCCTCAGGATCAGAAAGAATGGACTCAGATGGTAATTAAGAACATTGCAGCTTCTGGAAAGTTCTCCAGTGACCGTACCATTACAGAGTACGCCACTGAGATCTGGGGAGTGGAACCCACTGACCTGAAGATTCCCCCACCCAGCGAACCACGCGAAGCTCTGGAGGAAACAGCTCGTGCCCTGCGCAAAATCTAAACACATATATGCACAGTGCCGTAGGATCACTTGTTACAGTTGTTACCATGGCTACTTAACATAGTATGAACCTAGTTTTCTGTTCTTTCTTTGTTAAACATGTTCTTCAGTCCATTCATTTTTGCTTGCAAATTTTAAAAATTTTTTTATGAACTGATGCTGCATTTATCTTGCAAATATCTAAACAAATATATTACTTGTAAAGAGCTAGAATAAATCTTGTGTTTTAATTAAACATTGAAGTTAGTTTGGCCTGCGCCCCATCATGATTTCACATTTGTCGTATCCATGATTTTTATGTAATTTTGAATCAATGAATCACGCTCGGAAATCTCTATTACATAACACTATTAAAGGAATATTTGTGGCATAATATTGATAACCACAAAAATGAATTTCGACTCGTCCCTACATTACTTTTGCTAAAACGTAATTAACCACTTTAAAAGTGTTAAAGTAAGGCACTTACAATGGAAATGAATGGGGCCAACTGTTGGAGGGGAAGCTTATGATTTTATAAATGCACTTGTTGATTGTGTCACTCTAAATTCATGTTAACAAGCATATTTCTTACATCTTGTGGCAATACTTTTGAAACAGTGAGTATTTTAACATTTACGGATTGGTCCCATTCACTTCCACTGTAACAGATTTAGCTTTTTTTTTTTTAAATAATAATTAAAATAAAATAAAAAATAATTTCTGTGGTAATCAACATTATAGTATAAATGCTGTTAATTGAGTTTCACTTGATAAAACACTGAATATGCCTTTAAATCTGCAATGTACTTTTGATAAAATAATAGAGCATAAAATAGAAATAGTATATCCATAGAGTACAGAGTAGTTTCTCTTCCTATCTGAGCATGCTACACAACTCCTTGTCCAGGCTTTTGTTATATCTATACTGGACTACTGCAATGCTCTTCCGGCAGGACTTTCTGCATGTACAGTCAAACTGATCCTGAATGCGGCAGCATAATTGGTTTTTGACAAGTCCAAGGAAGTGCACGTTATACCTCTCTTTATCTATCAGCACCGGTTGCCAATGGTTGCTCACATCAAGTTTAAGGCATTGACGGTCGCTTACAAAAAAACCACTGGCTCCGCAACCCCCAGTCTACACTAGCTACTTCAAGTCTATGTACCCTCCAGAAGCTTATGATCAGCTGGTGAGCGGCACCTTGTGGTGCCATCTCACAGAGGCACAAAATCACTTTCCCGGACCTTCAATACAGCTATCGTTCGTTGGTGAAACGGCCTGCCAAACCCCACCTGAGCAGCTGATTCTCTAGCCACATTCAAGAATCATCTAAAGGCGCATCTCTTTCTTGAGCACTTGATCACCCACTGATCACTCAATCCAACTAATGCAATAACTGTCTTCTTCTCTGAGCAATTTGCAACATTGTATTAAAGCGCTTCTCTTATTACTGCCTCCATAGGATGAATCGCTGTTGTTGTACTCCTCATTTGTAAGTGGATTTGGATAAAAGCGTATTATTAACTATATCATACCTATAAATTATAGTATTACTCTACAATGTTGAATTCCAGTAGTCATGCAATAGAAACAAATCTTCCCTGTATTGAATTTGAGACGAGAGAGATGAGAACTCATCAACAGGTGTGCAGTTTCATCACTCTCCTGCTGGAGGCGCTGTTGCGCTCTGTGTTTCCACACGTCTCCTCCTCTTCCTCCTATAGGGCCTTTCAAAATCGCCCCTACCGGCCCATTATAACTGAACACACAATATAACGCGCTGACCCGAACGCTCACATCCGCAGCACAGCCATTCACAGCTTCATCTCCGGCATTATATCCAAACACAGACACAGTGGGTCAGTTTTAGAGCGAGCTCAAGATCAAACTAAATGGACTGAGAGTCGGATAACGGAGAGAGAGAGAGAGAGAGCGCGAGCGCATCTGTGAAACCGCACGGGTATGTTCTGAGATGTTTGACTTTTGATCATTCATGGCAAATCACATTAGTTTCACTCAGAAAAGTTTCACGAATTCACCAGCATTAATATTTAATTATGGTTGCTTTGAATCTGGTTTGAGTTTGTGCCTGTGACCTGATGTGATCATTTATGATTGGTAAAATCAAGAGTTTTTTCAGAGAGTACTCAATGTTGGCATTGAGCCTGACACAATGTTTCTCCCCCAGTGAAAGTACCTCCTCTCATTATAAACAGTCAACTGTAATGAGATGTTTCTAAAAAAATATTTGTTTAGGCTTTAAAGAAGTTGCACTTTAACTAAGCGTGTGATGGTGAAAGTATGGGTTTATAATGTTGCGTTGCTGTGTGTATGTGTTGCTAAGTGTCAGTGTTATGTGCGTCTGATATTGCAGAAGTGCGGCCATGTGATTAGGGAAGTAGTGTTGGTTTGCAACAGGTTGTGGAAGTGTTTCATAATGGTTGTGTTTTTTATTTTTTTATTTTTTTGGAAAAGAAAACGCATCAAACACCATGCACTGTGATGAATTGGTCTTCTGTCTGCCTCTGAAATGTTTAATCTGCTCAGAGACTCTCTGCATGTCTTTCAGTCTCAGTGTCTCTCTTTGTCCCTCTGTGTCTCACCGCTGGACTCTGTGATTTCTGAGGAGTATGTTTGTTATCCAACTGTATGGCTTGTTATTTATTCTCTGCAACTGCTATTGATCACAAAAATTGACAAAAATCCTCCGATATTTAAAATTGAAAAGAATTCCTCAGTTTTCTAATGTTATCTTACATTTGATAAATATTTACATATTCTGTTGACCTATGTTGTCATAGGTTTGGTGTCTCTGCAGACACTGTAGCGAGCTTTAGCTCTCCAGATATCTATCTATCTATCTATCTATCTATATAAGATCAAATAAAAAATCATTATTTACTCACCCTAATGTTGTTCCAAAACCATAAGTCTTTCTTTCTACCATGGAACACAAGAGGTCAGAATGTTAGCCTCAGACAGTGGCCATTCATTTAGGCTACTTTTTATAATTTTGCCATGCAATGAAAGCGAGTGGTGACTGAGACTATCAATCTGTAACCTTCTGCCTTGCATCGCCTTGTGTGTTCCACAGAAGAAAATGATACTGGTTTGTAACAATAAGAGGTCGACACAACAGTCGAGAGCTTTGCAATGTAACAGGGACTGGACAGTTATTTAAGATGTATTCAAGCACTGCATTTATTTGTTAAAAGGATTGTTCATTTTTCGGTAAACTTCCTCTCATTATTTACCCTTAACTCTAACACTCATGCCATCCCAGATGTGTATGACTTTTTCTTTCTCCGAACACAAATGAACATTTTTAGAAGAATATCTCAGTTCTGTAGGTCCTTAGGGCAACATCTCTTTAGCAACAAGCCTATTTCACCTGTTTATTCTCTGCGTCATGGGCTACTGGTTGGGGGTTTCGTTGTCCGGGCAATTACATTATTGTGTGTTGTTGCGGGTTTAATGTTTGTGTTTTATTACCTTTCATCCCAGGACCCACTTTAACCCAGTTCGGAAAAGTAATGACTTTTTGTTACCTTCTAGGGCTGGGCGATATGCAAGAAATATGTTCACAAATTAAAAATATATATATAAAAAACATCCCTGCTGAGGGATCTGTGAATGTTCTTGCTTTAGTGATTTTGCATTGAAAATTAAATTAATTTATTTAAAAAAAAATAAACGAAAGACATTTCTAAATTCAAAATGCAATTCAATCGAAAAAGCAATTAAATTAATGAAGTGATAAAAAAAAAAAAACATAACACCACCTTTCCATTTACCATCAGTCTATGACAATAGGCAGAAAATTACTAATACATATTAAGATCTAAAAACAGTTAATAAATGTAAACATAATAATTATATTGATGATAATAATCACTGAAATGTAAATCATGATACGAGGTGAACGCGTTTTTGTATTATTTTATGATTTAATCACAGATGTGTAGGCTATATATAAAGTGACCCTGCAGAGTTGCATGATTCAATAAAAACCACAAATTACCTGAAAAGTCATGGAAATACATTGGTGAAAAGATTTGGGGACCCTGTTTACAGTTACTTTTGTATTTGATGTTGATTTGATTTTATAGGCGACCATAATTGCTCACATTGACAATTTATTTTAATATCGATTATTTTGATTCGATTCAAAATTAATTAAATTAAATAAATTGATGATGCACTGTAGGTTTTTATGTGGCTAGAAATTATAATGGAAAAACAAATCAATTTCAAGGAGCGAATGTTGCTCCATTTATTATCTGAGTGACTATAGAATCTAGATCTTTGTGTGTTCTCCTTGAATAGATAAACACCTGGCCACACTTAGACGTCTATCTGAAGGGCCAGTGATGATGTCATTGAAAAGAAGCAGATGGACATTAAACTCCTCCTTTCTTTTGTGTTGCACCATCCACTGAATAATAATACATCAATACACACTCATACTTATGGATGTCTGGAAGCTTTTAAGATGTGCCCAAGCACTTTGGGACAAAAGACCCCTGCTGAAGTGTGTTTGTGTATTCATGAATGTAGATTGTGTACCCTCACGATCATCTTTGTACCGGTCTGCATTTAGACTACAGATCTCATCCCTTCCTGTGCAGAGGATTCTGTGTGTCTTAAATGGTGCTTTAGGCCTGTATGAGCTTTCTAAATTTGTGACTCCAACTTCCATATTGAGCCTTAGGCACTGTCACAAGCTTTTAAGGTTATTTAAGGTTATTCCACTGTCATGGAAAACTTGAAAAATGTCAGGGAATTAAAAATTGTGTTTTCCAGGCCTACAAAAAATACTTGGAAATGAATAAAATCTTAATTTCTGTAGTGCTTATACATTTTTGTAGTTATCCTCTCCCCTAAAATATTTTATCAGCTAGTTATTGTAGTGCATAAAGCTTTCTAGCCATAGTTGATGTCCAATATGTGAGAATAATTTTCTTGAGTAGATAATTTTCATTGAATTCTTCACAAATTAGTAAAGAGAATATTATTATTTTTAAACCTTATCCAGTAATCACTACTTACTGGAAAGGTCATTGAAAGCAAATTAATTGGCAAACAGTTATGAAAGCTATGGAGCTTTAATGGCTTACCACTAATACAGCCTCTCTGGCAGAAGTGACAAAGTGTGTGTGCATGTGAAGCTCTTGCATTAGAGCTCGTAATTTTCCTTGTCTGTTGTTTGGTGGCTCTTCTGCAACCTGCCTCTGTGTTTTCAGCAACAAGGAGTTTGAGTTGTTGGAAGCTCGGCAATTCACCCAAACAGGCAAAATCTGAAAAGGTGGAAGTTGTAACTCACTTTCTGTCTTTCTAAAGGAAAGGCTGATGGATGGAGCGAGGGATCAGTATGAGGAACAATTGAAAGACGTTTTTGAGAGTTTTGATGGCAGTGGTTTGGGCTCTCTGTGTCCTGAGGAACTGACCGATCTCTGCCGCACCCTTCAACTGGAGGAGAACACGCTGAACACACTTGTACACGCATTACTGCAGGACCAGCTCAGTGAACGGGTGAGAGATCTCACACACACACACACTCCCTTGTTTTAGTAATTCTCACACTCTTTCTGTTAAACAGGGGATAAGCATGTACCAGGTTCCAGAGGGTATGCGAAAAACTAGGATTTTGCTTTAAAGGAGCTGTAAGCAATTTTAGCTGTTCTGTTTACACAAGACTGAGCCGTTGGTTTAGCCACACCCCCTATTTCCAAAACCTGCACTCTAAAGATACCAAAAAAGCATTATTGAGACTGACATCGTGCAGAAACTGTTGTTAAAACCCTCAACAGACATCTGTTATGAACAACTTGGTTTAAAAATGTCA